>JAOVVB010000037.1:20856842-20882754 GCA_028570985.1 Heterobranchus longifilis
GGTGCTATAACATAATGAATTTTATGATGAAGGCCTAATATGAGCTTCCCCTGTTTCAAAAGCTAGCAGCCGCCACTAGTGTGCAAGTACTGTTTGCTCCTACTCTATAGTAACTATCTGTACCGAAGGTATTGTGTACGTCACTGAGTTTGCAGTGGTTTTCTATTGGTTGACTCTAACCTTTATTCATACCCAATGTGTCTACTTCCTTATTCTTATACTGTACATTTAAAGGCCACTTTATTATGTACACCAGTTCAACTACTTGTAAACACAAATATCTAATCGGCCAATCACATTGAAGCAACTCAGTAATTGTAGACATGGTCAAGACAATCTAAGTCAATCTGACAATCAGAATAGGGAAGAAAGGTTATTTAAGTGACTTTGAACATGGCTCATGGTTATTTGACCAGAAGGCTGGTCTGAGTATTTCTGAAACTGCTGATCGACTGGGATTTTCACCCCCAAGAATGGTCTGAAAAAGAAAAAATATACAATTCTCTGGGTGAAAATGCCTTGTTGATGCCAGAGATCAGAGGAGAAGGGGCAGACTGGTTTAAGCTGATCGAAAGGCAACAGTAACTCAAATATTATATTATATGTTGTTATCATCTAGGTATGCCGAAGAGCATCTCAGAATGCACAGCCTTGAAGCAGATGGGCTACAGCAGCAGAAGACCACACCTGGATGCCACTCCTGTCAGTTATGGACAGAAAACTGAGGCTACAACTCAAGATTGGACAGTAGAAGATTAAAAAAAAAAAATCCAAAGGTTTGATGAGTCTCAACTCTGCTGTGACATTCCGGTGGTAAGGTTAGAATTTGGTGTAAATAACATGAATGGATGGATCCATCCTGCGTTGTATCAACAGTTCCAGCTGCTCCTGGTGGTGTAATGGTGTGAGGAATATTTCTTTGGTGCACTTTGGGATCGTTAGCACCACTGACCATCGTGCTGCTAACCATGTCTATTCTTTTATGTCTACATGCCATTACACACATGACAGTCACAAAGCTAAAATCATCTCATACTCAAATAGCCTCCACAGTCACCAGATCTCAATAGAGAGTCATATTCCTCAAGCTACCTGCCTAGTAGAGCACCATTCGCATCATGAATGTCTAGCTGACAAATCTGCAGCAACTTTATTTGCTATCATTTGGGCCAAAATCCTGATATTTTCAAAATTACCATGTTGAATTTATGCAATGAAGAATTAAGGCAGTTCTGAAGGCAAAAGGGGACCCAGTACTAGGAAGATGTGCCTAATGAAAATGGCCAGTTTGTGCACAGTCACATCCACCTTAAGTAGACATAATGTCTTTTTTTTTTTCGCTGTGCCTTTTTCTGTCCTCTAGCATAAGAATAGAAAGACTCAGAGGCTTTTTTCTCAGCAGGCTGTTAGGATTTATCCATAAATCAATAAAGAATAACATTTGGTTATGTTAACCTATTGTGCTAGAACACAATTGATTCTTTTATAAAACAATGTGGTTCGATTTTGGCCCTACCAGATAAGCAGATTCAAAAAGTTACAGCTACAGTATACAGTAGCTGATCTATAAGGCATGACAGCAATAGCAATGGATTTCTTTATCAGTTCCTCTATGACTGTCACATTAACACATGCAGCATATAGCATGCAGCACTGTGTTTCAGTCTTACAGCAATGAGATTATTTGGATGTCAAATCTTAGTGATAATATTATGGTAATTATCACATGTGTAGAATAATTCAGTTCTACAGATTTTAAATTGATTAAAATCTACACTTAATCTGATTGCATTGGTGAAAATCCATGCATGCTTTGGGAACAGAGTTGCCATCTTCCTTGCACTGAAATACAAAAACACAGGACGGATTACATGGTGTTTATCTTTCTAAGATGTGAAAGCAAGAGACCTCAGTATGCCTGTAAGACTCTAAAACCAAGTGATTTATATGATCAGATATGCAGTGTATCAAAACGTTCCATGAAGGCTAACTTTACTGATTTTGTGTTGCAAGACCACCCATGTAGACCTCAAAATATTTTCCAGACTTCAAAATGTAAAATATGGTATTGCTGGTCAAAGATTATGTTTTCCATAATGCACTAAGTGCCTAACCTTTTATATTAAGTGGTACCATGGCATGAATGCAAGAAGGAAATATTACTATTATCTGGTAGATGCAATAGACATGTACTTTAAAGTACAAAAAGAATTAAAGATTAGTATTTAATCATGTAATTTAAGGATACTTTACAGTGTTGACTTTAGCTATCCAATGAAATCAGCTACACCATTAAAGTATGTAGCTGCATGATGATCTTTCAGAAATTTAATCATAAATGTTCTAAAAGCACTTGATACATTAGTGCCCTTATAGGGTCAATAAGACTGTTCCAAGTGGGAGATTTGGATTGCCACAAATACAATATATGACCTACATAGTCTTTAATACCACTACTCTTAAAACACATAAGTTCAGGTCAAGAAGAAAAAAAATCTGTTAATGGTTCTTGTACTAATTTGTTGGTTGGTACTGTGTTTTTGTAATTCCCCTGAGAAGTTAGTGGATATACAGATGTCTGACTGGTGTTACAGGGCGACATTGCTAGCTCAGTTATAATAATGTTTTATAGCAAAAATAAATCAGAATGGAACACATAAAGAATGATGATCATGGTGTGCTGCTGCTTCTAAAATAAAAGAACATCCACTTCATTAAAGGAGAGCTTCGCCACAGAAAGAGAGAGACCAAAATGAAAAAGTACTGCTGTCTAGATTGTTATGAAGCAATGGCTAATTTCCACTACTCTCATTCATTCTCATTCTCTTATCCAGTACATTGTCGCAGAAGGCCTGGAGCCTATCCAAGGAGACTCTGGGCCCTAGGCAAGGGGCCAATCCATTGCAGTCATACAAGGACACAAACACTTACACATTATGGCCAATTAGGAAGCGCCAATCAGCATAATCTGCATGACTTTAGACTGCCGAAAGAAATGAGAGGAAACCCATAGAACATGCAAACTCCATCCACACAGTCCTGGGACAATGAAGGTGCAACCCTGGAGGCGTGTGGCCACAGGGCTAACCACTATGCACCCTTGCCGCCATGAATTCCCACTAGTTTTAATTAAAGTTTGGATGAAACAAATGTTTAAACTTGAAAACTCTGCATGTTATTAGAAAATAAATCTTAAATGCCACTGAAGACTATGATAATTCTAAAGATTAATATGCAAGCTGTTAATAATGGATTTTTTCCTTTGAGATTTTCAGTTAAATGTTTATCATGTGGAGTTACAGAGAGCTGAGAGTTTGTACTATTCCACAATATATTATATTGAGGTAGTTGCAGGAGAATTAAAAGCAGAAGATGAATCTTCTGACAGTTTTCTCTTGTGTTTAAGGTACTGTAGCAGATGCATTGTCGTGTTCAGAAGAGCAGCTTTTAGCAATGCAGTGTTCTGAATTTCACATGTTCCCATGCTCCAGCCTGTCAGAGAGAGATGGATTGTCTCTTACTCTGAAACCTGGATAGAACGAAAAGATGAGGGTAAAATGAGAACTGAGTCTAAATAGTAACTCAGAATTCCCACAGTGAATATAAACCTTAATGAGTAGAGTTAGAAATGGTTGAAACTGTAGAATAGCTTTTATGTGGCTGGTTGTTAACTGTCCCAGCTCTTCAAATGATTGATTTGACAAAAAAACACAGTCATTATACACAAAAGAACCCAGCAAATTACCTGCACCTCTAACTGATGAGTAGGAAATGGAAGAATAGGGTGCAGGTGAATCAGGGCACTGCAGAAAGCAGGTAAATTTTTTTATGTTAAGCATACTGTACACCCAAAGAAGTTTTAAATGAAAATAAATGTCAGTATTTTTAATTAAAATACTGGCAATTATTGATAGTTGTTTTATTCCTATGAGGGGTGTTTACATGGTGTGTTATGGTGTCTGCCGGTGGAATGTCTAATTCTTGAAAATCAAAGATAACTTGTCACCAACTTGTGGAAGATCTGTCTCTGGGAACTGAATGCACAATCATTCACAAACACCACTTGCACATTACAGGAACTTGGCTGGGATTTTCTTTGTACTGCCCTGACCTCGATCCAAGCCATTTTCACATGATTGGGCCATTGAAGGAATTTCTGGGAGGCCAGTGTTTCTGATGTGAAACAGGCAGCCCTCTGAACAGTTTATATTTACACCTAAGGCAAGGCTTAAAAAGCTAACTTGCTTCTAACCAAATCCCTCTGTAACCCGTAATCAAGGGCACTACATAGTGTCCTAGCACAGAAGCTTTCCATTTAACGGTACTTGATTTAAAAGTTAACTGAGATGATATTATTATTCTCAAGAAGAATATGTGGAAATTAAAATATTACAATATTTACAGGATTGTCCACCACCTCCATGTTTTATTCTCCTCATCTTTTGGCTATTTAGTACCGGTGAGGCTACCCCTGTTAATCACACTATCTGTCAGTATTCAATTCAATTCAATTTTATTTATATAATGCTTTTAACAATGGTCATTGTCTATGTATGTTTTGGCAGAACAAACATAAGCAATATCACACTCAAGGTCGTGCTGTTGTGTAGAATACTGGCTCTTCTGTGATGACTTTGGCACTCAGGCCTATGACAGCCATGCTGAAATACAGCACAGTAGCACTCCTTCTTGTGTGATATTAATTAAATAAAGAAATAATGCAAAATAGAAACATTTTTATAAGCAACCTTAGACTTTTAGACACCACTGTATGTGTATTTTCTGTAAACAGTACAGGTAGAATAATATTTCCAAAAATAACTTTTCAAATATTCCAAAGAAAGAAAGAAAGATATTATGTAACAGACTCTTTTTTTAGACAAATACATAATAAATCCTGATTAAAGTCGCAAGTGCAACAGTCAAAGTCTCCTTTAATTAACTTATTCTCTTATAAAACTGCACAAATTATTTCTGAGACATTTTTTAAAGCAAAGCCTTGTCACACCATACAGGACCCAACAGAAACTTTTTTTATATATAACTATCCTAACACAACTGTAACAATATTAAGAATAAACATATTGTAATTTGCATTTGAATATCAACTGGTTTTATCTGCTGCAGATGTGGGCTCATCATTATCATCATCATCCTCATAATCAAGAATTTGAATTTGCAGTCTAATTTCTGAGAAGACAATAACAACAACAACAACAATAATAATAATAATAATAATAATGCATAAAAAAATCCCTATGGTTTTATCACCAAAGAGGAGCATCTTGACCTGTTGTGCTTTGAAGAGGTCTGGTTAATCATGTCTTCCTGCACTGAGCCATACTCCACACACTCCAAACCCTCTTTAGCTGATTACAAACAGACAGTTACAGCTGGTTACATTCAACCTGCACATAATGATGAAGCTGTAAGAACACACAGCTGGCAAAAGTACTCTCCAATCATGAGGGTTAGCAATGTCACCTTGTCCTACTGCATTTCAAGAGGTAGGTGTCTGAGTAATAACTGCAAAAGTATGTAGATTCAGCATTGTAGTGTCAGCAGCTGGTTTAAGAAGTTCCAAAAAAGGAAACTGGCAACTCAACTAGAATTTAGAACTAGGAGGAACTTAGAACTGAACAATTATTAAAACTGGGCTTGAAATGCATTGAACAGCCATAACATTACAACGACCTGCCTAATACTTGTGTAGATCCTCCTTTTGCTGCCAAAACAGCTCTGACCCATAAAGGCATGGGCTAGACAAGACCTCTGAAGGTGCCCTGTGGTGTCTGGCACCGAGTATGGCATATCATCAGGTCCATCAAGTGCTGTAAGATGTAAGGTCCCTCCATGAATCAGACCGTTTTTTGTTTGTTGTTGTTGTTGTTGTTTCTCCCCAACAAATCTCACAGATGTTTGTTCGGATTGAGATCAGCACTTTTAACTCAGAAATTAATTCTGAAATTTCAGAATGAATAAATAACAATTATAAATACATTTAACATTTATATAACATAAATATATATAGCTTTACAAATATTATTAGTACATTTTACTGCTGTACTGCAAGAATTGTAGAAGTAATAAAATATTTAATATGATCTGGTTCATGTTTTGATGGACCTTGAATCTTGACCTTTTTTTGGAACCTTTTACAGTCTTTTAATTGCCTGTTTGGGAAAACATTTGATGTTTATACAGTATCTGTATTTTCCAAATAGTTATGAATATTGCACAGAATTGGCATAAACTTCAGTAATCAATTGTTTCTTCTCTCTTTTGGTTTCTGTCAGTCACCCTCATTCTTAAAAAGGAGGACTCTTCAAATTTCTCAGTCAAGCGGTTAGTGTTATATTTGGCCATTGTGCACTGTTTCAATCAACTGCCCCTGCAATAACCCCACCCAGTTCTCTCCCTCTCTTTGTCCATTCATCCTTGAAGCCTTCACAGATGAACAAAGATGGACTTCATAGATTTCATGCATTTATTTCTCATATGTAGAGTATAATAGTCTTTTATATATAGGTAGATAGCCATTTTGCCACACAGGGATATCCTTCATTGACTTATTATACTATTAAAAGACATTTGCTTATTCTTTCATTAACAATAGCAATGTACTATAAACAAATACACAAAATGCCTTAAAGCTTATGAAACAAGCCTTGAATGTGATTCTGAGGGACAGAAATATAACTGAAGCAAGCCATCACTACATTGCTAGCTATGTTTTGCTAGCTACTGTTTGCTAAAAATAATAATAATAATAACTAGCAAAACATACTGTAGCTATGTTTTACCAGAATACTAGCTATGTTTTGTTAGGAATATTTTGCCAAAATACTTGTTTTTACTTGTATATTTTAACAGAATTTTAACTGTTTTTGCTAGCTTCCAGAATAATGTTTTCTCCTCCAGAATACTTATGTTCTGCTAGGTATATTTTTCCAAAATACAAGTTTAGTTTGTTATTGGTGTTTGCCAGAATATATAGAATAACCTAAAGATGTGGTGTTGATTGGTGTTGGGTGTTGATGAGAACTATTATGTCCCATGAAAGTCTGTGGTAATGGTTGCAATTATGTTTTTGATAAGCCAGGATGCTTATTTTACTTATTTATGGTTCTATGGTTTTAGTCTTAATTCTGTCCTTAAAATACTGAACACAATCTTGTTTTAGATGGGAATTATTTGCGTTTGATGCCAAGAGAAACAGAAATGCGGGACTACGCTGTTCAATACAAACCATCAGAAGCTTACAGGCCATCTATCCAGCATGATAAGGTGAAAAAAAAAAAACAGGAGGACTCTCCTTCAGTTTAAACTGAGTATGACGTGGTGAGGATGGGGATGTGTGGTTAGTGGGCCATGCACTTCTTCTATGACCCTTTGGGAATCTCTGTGACAGCAAGGACGATGGTTTGGCTGCGAGCTGCGTTCACGGGTGAAGATATAAATATTGAACAGGTGGCTTCTATAGCGTAGCGAATGGCTCAGGAGAAGATGATGATGGATTTGGAGGCCACGAGCAAGACCGCTCTTCCTCGCTGCTCAGACTAATTCCCTCCCTGAACCTGTCACTCACAGTTAATGGATGCTAATACGAGAAGCTCCGCTAATATAACTTATTTTATTGGAAGACTCCCCTATCTCGCTCTCACTCTCTCTCGCTTGCTGAATTTTGCAGTGTACAAGTATGTGAAGGACCCTTAAGGTTGACACCCCTTTAATAACAAAACATTATGGATTTACCTTAAAAAAAAAAAACGCATTGTACAGTATGCGCTTTTGCTGCATTTCATGCATATGTGAGCCTATGCTTTTTTTCTTTTTAGACTTCACCAAGAAGTCTGTCATGGTTCCAGGGCTTATTTGTGCTGTATTTCTTGCAAGATCTGACACAAATGCCCCTGCTTTTATTTGATCATACCTTGTAGTCTTAATGGTCATAAAATTACAATTGTTATACTAATAACAGATGGCAATACTAATAGCAGTATAACAGATGGCATTGTACAGTAACTTTGAGCCAGTGAGTCTTTTCCATTTTCAAAAATAGCTGGGACACCCTGTGCCTCTCCAGGGTCTACCAGCATATACAGTTAATGTCAGTGTGTGACTCACTGAGTGAGTGAGTGTGATTTTGAATAAATATGTCAGTTTTTATAATGTTTTCATGTTTGTCAACAAGAAATTTTGAAGGAAATTTTGTTTTAACAAGAAAATATATCTTATAATGTTATGTCATCTTGAACAACACTTTCTATATTTTGAAATTGCTACTCCTTTTATAATCCCTGATCAACAGCACTACTTGCTGTGTGTGTAAGGACTCACCTATTCAACCTATTTAATGCTTATGCTAATGCTTTACATTTAATGCTATTTTGGTTTCATCCCTTTAAGCTGATTCATAAAGAACAACTTGAGATTAAAGTGAGATTTACAGAACTGTCTAATACCCCATGGTTTATTCTCTTCACCTTTTGACTACGTAGTACTGATATTCAGCACAACAGTACTCACTCTCATTTGATATTGCTTAATTGCAAATCTATTATCATTAAACTTAAATACTTGATATGATCCTACACTAAATTTATAGTATGAATCTTTCAAAAGTAAACTGAAGAACCGTCTTGTAATAGTCAGGTCAGCAGATCTTGAGTTTATTCCAAATAAATGTTTTAATTGATAAATTCATAACTTCCTATTCTACCTGTCCTTGTTTTATGTGAAGTGTGGTTAATGTGCTTTCTCATATGTCATGGTTGAATAAAAAAGTCTTTTGACCCAAAAGCCATTGTATTTAATGCTAATGTCTTTTTTCCGTTTACCCTGTCAGAGTTTGGCTGCAGTTTTCATGGAGTGACCCAGATATTGATGAATGTATTATTGTCCCTTAAGCTGACCTGTGAGTTTGATGGACATGTTTGAAAGAAATAAATGACTGAGAAGTTTTATGTTTCCCCCAGTAAGATGCAAATTAAGAAATGCTTTTTTTTATTATAATAATATGGCGATAAAGCAAGATGTGCCTACACATTTGTAGCATTTAAAAGCAACATAAACTTATTATTTAAGTAAAATATAAACCCTAACAACTCTTTTGCATCTGCTTTGTGAACAGGACACTGTATACAGCACTGTTCGCCCGAGTCATCCCATTTTTCAGCTGAAAGATAAGCTGTCCTCCAGTAAATGATTTCTGAATAATTTAAATAGAAGCAGACTACAGGGCCATCAAGTACCATCACACACACGATATGCAGTGAAATAAGAATGTTATGGCTTGGATTTCATTTGCCGTGTATCTGATCTATGAGTTATTTTTGTGAGAAATCGTCATTTTTAGTACCGTTCGCTACGGACTGGGGCGAGCAGTGCTGTACTGTATATGCTGCTTGCAAAGCAAACACTAAGCATATATGCTTTGCATTTATTGCATAAGACCCAGATGTCCAAAGACTTAAGCTTCAATCTGGCTAAAGAAAACACTTTAAAATGCTCAAATATATAGTGGTGAAGTGACTGAGGATTTGTTTCATAAAGTAATGTGCATGTTGCTTTTTCTCCCTCTTGCAGGCTCTCTCAGACTGTGTGCTGCCTTGGCCAGACTGTGACGTTCACTGTTTACTGTTCCTCTGTTTACTCACACTGTTTGTGTTCCTTCTTGTGCTGGAGTGCTTTTTGATTTGAAATCAGTTTGGCATTAAAGTTTCTTAACTTGAAATTATGTCTCTTCATTATGCACACACCAAATTAGGATGTGTGGCAGTGGTGGCTCTGGCAGTCGATTGCTGATTGGATTGCTAGTGGTTTGAGCCCCACTGCTGCTGGGTTGTCACTGGGCAAGGTCCTTAACCCAATGCCCATATGCAGTAAGCATCACAAGGGGTCGTGGGACTGATTAATGTAAAGGATGCTCTATGAGAGTGATGTAGAGTGAGGAATTGAAGGTAAGGGTATAGGAAGCTATTTTTGAGTATTAACAAACATTGTCTGGTGGGTATTTTCAATTAAATGCTGAAGTCTTGGCCAGATGCTCGGCAAATGCACTACGTGCAACATCTTGCCAATGTAACTTATACTGTATATAGAGTCAACATCAGCCAGACATATTGTTCGAGTTAGGGACATATTTCTGAATGAAACAGCCCTTACAATTTTCAAATGAGCCAAGAATTAGGTGAAGCATGACCTCATATCTCCCATATTTTACATGTATTTGGTAATCAGAAAACATTTTTAGGAAGGCTGAATTAAAGATAGACAATGAAAAAAATTATCTTCTTTGATCTATACAAATGGATCATTAGTAGTGATTTGAAGTTGGAATAAATTTTTACTTATAAAAGAGTATTTCATGTTAGATGCTGTTATTTATTTACTAATTTACAGTATTTCCTTAGTTTTCTTGTGGATCGAGGACCTATGCTAGGAGTACAGACACATACACATAAACACACATTTAAACCTGGACACAATTAAGATTCTGATGGGTGGGAGTTGGAATGAAAACAGAGAACCTAGAGGAATCACATGGTTGTAGGGAGAACTCCACACATACAGTACAGAGCTGTGTTGCTTGAAATAACTTTATAGGTTGCATCTATCATGTTCTTTATTGTATCTCATCGAATTGCATTGTGTAGGATGGTGCATTAATGCAACCTCTAATTCGATGCAATACATAAAAAAATTACCTCTATTGCAGGTTTACACAAAGAACAAAATGTTACTATAGCATGTTCTATGTCAATAAACTGATATTGACTGCTCCTGTGTTTGCAGAAAACATTGGTAGATAGATAAATTTCCAGTGCATAATTAACCCTTGCAGTGTAGAAAATCTTCAGATACCATTAGTCATTTCTGGAATGAAAGATGATGCCATAAAACCCCTCTCAGCCTGGCTGACCCTCCTCACCCTCTCATTTAGGGCAATAAATACATGTGAAATAGGCTTTAATCTCAGTCAGACAGGGTTTATGGCCTCTTGAAGGATCTCAGATACTGTAGTTACTGCAACACAAAATGTTGCATGCGCATGTGTTTGTGTGCATGCGTGACTGTAGGTGAGTTTTTCAGTTGGAAATATTGCTTGTGTCTCACCCAAAGACAAACAAAAGAATATTAATACTATACATGTATGAGGACTGTGAGATTGTGTAGAGACAGGCAAATGGGGGAGAGGCAGCGGCACTCTTGAAGTACTATATAGGAAGGAAATAATAAATCGTAAGTGTCATGTTGTGACATATAGGTGCAGACTGCAATTGAACACTCTGTGGTCTCCTGATGCCAGTAAAGTTAAAGGTGTTCTTGACAGTGTCACTGCTCTGCGATGCTGAACAGATGCTGCTGACCCATTTTAAAAAGAAGCATTCCATCACTGTGTCCAAGATAGTCAAGGTTACAAATTTTTTTTGGAATATGAACATGATAAAAAATATATATTTTTTAAATTACTACTATAACTTCTTGTGCTGGGGTTTTATTTTCTTTTAGATGCTTTCTCTGTGCTTTCATTTGCAATCAATTTATGCCTATTATGCATGAGATCAATAAACACATTTGTTATTGAAAACACAATTTAGCTCAATTTGGAATAATATATTGTAATCAATAAGTTCTGAACTATACACCAATGCAGGCATAACAAAGCTCCTAAACAAAGCCTCTCTCTCTCTCTCTCTCTTTCCTTTACACACACTCATTCACCCTAAAATATATCCCAGATTGCTTTGCGGCTTGCGTTCTGCAGCAGGTGTCCTTTCTCAGTCATATATCTTCATTTGGTACTGCTGCTCCTGCTCATAATGACAGGAGAGAAGAAAAGGGAAAAAAGAGTGAACAGATCACCAAAGTCTCTCTTCCAGGCATGCGCCTGCATCTCCATCATTCACTGTTTCTTCCAGGCTTACAGCCACTGTGCTGAATAGAAGCCCCCATTACAACAAATCATGCTTCACCCTGCTTGACAAGAGAACTGACCCATTTTACAGATGTGGTGTATTTTCCCTTAAAATCTGTATGATTGAGGAAAACGGAAACATTTGCTAAAACTCAGAATGTTGCAACACTTACCAAAGACGTTTATGAAAGTTTGGGCAGCCATTCATCAAGTCGGCACGCCATATATCCAAAATAATGAACCGACCCAGGCATGCTCGGCCCAGATAACCACAAGTGTTTATGGTATGAGTACTGAGAGCTGCCATCATTCACATGCACCATGCTTTCGTTTAGCTTATCAGCACTCATTCTGCTTCCGCCGCTTATTCCTCTTGCCTGGACACTTGTACTGTATATCTTCTATTCAGAGGTGTTAGATAGGACGCTTACAACAGTTAGGTTTACGGAACATTGTCCGAAAGAAAAACTGCTGTAGGTCTACTAAATTGATGTGTTTTCCACCAAATCAATGAATGCTGTGCGTAGATAAAACATGCAGAAATTGAGTAATACTGTACATACAGGGTATTGGACTAGTAAGATATAAGATATGAACTAATTAAATATCAGGGTTTTAGCCAGAGATGTAAAGGTTTGTCACATTAACTCCTGCAACAATACTGCCCTCTGCTGTGTGGACTTCTCTAATTGCAGATCTATGTAAGGCTTTTCACAACAATCTAAATCAAATTTGGATATTTTAAACTGAAATCAGGGCAACTTGGTGACAAAGCAGGTAATGTTGCTGCCTCACAAAGGTTTTGTCCCATTTCTCAAAAACATGCTGGTTGATGAATTGACTACAGTCATCAGACATAACATTATGACCACCTGCCTAATATTGCATAGGTCCCTTTTTTGCTGCCAAAACCACCCTGACCCATAAAAGGCATGGACTAAACTAGACCGCTGAAGATAAGCTGTGGTATCTGGCACCAAGCCATCAGTAGTGGATTTCACTTGTTTTTCTAGCACATCCCAAAGATGCTCAATTGCACTGAGATCTAGAGTATTAGTAGGCCAAGTTAACACCGCAAGCTCATTGTTGTGTTCCTCAAACCATTCTTGAACCATTTTTGCAGAGTGGCATTATCCTGCCAAAAGAAGCCAATGCCATCAGAGAATACCACTTTCAGGAAGAGGTGTACTTGATCAAAATCAATGTTTAGTTAGGTGTTACATGTCAATATAACAGCCACACGAATGCCAGGACCCAAGATTACCAGAAAACCATTGCCTTCTTCTCATAGTGCATCCTGGTGCCAGCTCTTCGAAAAGAAAGCGTCATTCGTCCGACCAGGCCACTTTCTGACATTGCTCTGTGGTCTGGTTCTGATGCTTATGTGCTTATTGCAGATGCTTTTGGCAGTGGACATGGGTGAGCATGGGCACCCTGACTGATCTGAAGCAACAAACTGCGATGCACTGTGTTCTGACACCATTCTATCAGAACCAGCATAAACTTTTTGAGCTACAGTAGTGGATAACTTTTGAGGACATCCGACGAGAGCTGCAGTTTTGTCAAAGTCACTCAAATCCTAACACTTGCCCACTGTTTTCTTTCGCTTCCACCACATCCCTACTTAAGGGACAAAATGTTCACTTGGTGCCTAATATCTTAACAATAAAACTCCTAGTTGCCATTGTAATGGGATGATCAATGATAATCACATCACTTTTAATTGATCATAATGTTATGGCTGATCATTTTAAAATGTTACTGAATGTTTTTTTATATTTAAAAAGGCTGAGAGATCCTGAGATGAGATCCTACCGAAAGTAATAATATATTATTATGAATAATAATGATAATAATAATTTAAATTACTTTCGGTAGGATCTCAGCTTTAGTCTTAACCGAATACCATGCGACCCTTTCTGACAAAATAATCGTAATAAATATAATAACACTCCTTCTATGCATATCATTATTTGCATGTTCTTAACATCCATTATGTTATGTACTGCCCTCTCCTGGAGTTGCATATCATGAGACACTGGGTAAAGTGGAAGAATATAAACTATCAGTAGTAGTAAAAAAAATAATTTATTTGCAGCTGCAATATGGCAGAGAATAAAATCACTCCACAAGAGTTTTTGATCTGGTGCATTTTTATTAGAAGTCAAACTTCAAGAGGACAAAATTTTCGAAACTACAGGTATATTGTGTTTCGTCTTTGTCCTGTACATTTTTCTAATCAGTGAGATTTGTGGATAGATATAAAATGTGCTCCTTTATTCACAACAACCCTCCTGTAAATGAAATAAGAAAAAAAAAATGTGTGCAATTCTATAAACTCTTCACATTTAAGAGTTAATGTTTGGAATGCTCCAAAAGTATTTCAATGCCACACACATTAACACTATTTACACAAACCAGTGGCAATGATTTGAAAAAAAAAACAAAAAAACGTTCTATGGTAAGGCTTAGTTACAGTTATATCCAACCTAAAAGCAAAAATTAAAGCTCTAGATCCACCGTTAGCCCGAGGTGAAGAGAGTGTGCTGTGCAGTGAGTTACATTGTCACACTTAGGCACAATGAGAGTTTAAACATGCTTAAAATATATTTTTTCCTTTTTACATGAAAAGGGTCTTGTACATTCATATCAAATAAATTTGGTTAATTTGAGATGCTACAGAGGCTCAGCAGATTTGTATTACACCCAGATTGCATTACTGTCTTACGAAATGTTAATGGCAGTTGTGTCTTTTTTTATCAAATGATCAAATACAGTACATTTTGTCTTGTAAACTCATTTTAAAATAAACTGGATTTTGTTTCAACAAAAAGATTGTCAGGAAGGGAACTATAGGGCAGGGAACTACTAATACATCAAAAACATATTTTTCAGACAAATTATAAAGAAAAGAGAAATAAAGCAACTCAAAAGTGTTGCCTGTCTATATTTCACACTTTAAAAGCACTTGTGTACACATTACATTTTCACAGACAGGATGTTCAAGAGGCATTTGAACAAGTTGCAGTGATCTACTGTACTTGCAGCCTGTATGTTTAGCCATACAAAAAGGGTAAACATGAGGGGTGATGAAAAGAGATACTGGTCAAGGGGTGAATTTTCCCCCTAAATGCATTTACATTTACATTTAGCCTGCAGGTTCCACTTTGCTGAATGTGTAAAAAAAAAAAAAAAAATTCAGCTCAATGCTGGATGGCTGGGATATCAGGCACCAGTCTGCTTAAGCAAGTTACCAAAAATACATTAAGCATTTCTGTACCCCTTCTTGATGTTAATGAGGTAGGCCAGGTATACCATTCGGGTTATTATGCAAAGATGATGAATAATAAAAAAAAATAAAAAAATAAACAAAAGAACACAAGTGGGTTGTTATGACTAACCCTAACCCTCATAACTTTTCTGGAACAGCCCAGAATTAAAAGAAAATTGCACTTGATTCAAACCCCAACCTTAAATAAGGATAAATTAAAAATGTACACTGAGAAGATCTAGCCAAATGATTGACTCAGTACGACTTCTATGCTCTCATCTGGGATTATCTGTCCTGCTGGTCAGCATTAGACTCTGCCTCAGATGGAGTGTCCAGGACTGGATTAACAAATCCCTCAAATTCCTCATCACACTGCTCACTACTGTCTTCTGCATGTGCGCTGACAAAATCATTCTCCCATTCAAGAGCATTGGAGTCCTCTGAAGCAGACGCCGGCCCACTGCCCAGCTGTTTACTGGCAGGACGGAGTGCAGCTCGCAGGATGTCCTCCTCCGTTTTAGACCGCTCCCAAGCAGCACCTGTGCGATTCATACCTACAAGTGATTGGATATGCAACATTAAAATATCTTGCCTCTTGAAAGCTAGTGTAGTCATCTTGCATAGACCTTCTACTGTTCCCTTTAAAAGGAACACCTATACATCTGCTCCTTCATGCTATTATCCAATACGGCCAATAACACAGCAGCATCAGAAAAATGACAAATGATGGTTAAATACAGTATACTGTATTGGTCAGTTAGTGCTGTTCAGTTAAGGGCATAAAAATCTAAATCACAACATGAACCTTTGTGATTATTTAATTGCAAAAGCTTGCAATTTATTACAAGTAATATATAAATAGTGTCATATGCATTTGTCAATCCTCATTAAATACAGTACATTTTATATTGACATATCGCAGTTTAAAACTCAATGGCATTATTTGTCAAAATGTCAAATTTTTTTTTATTCAATCATGTAACACTATCAAGTAGTCATTGTCACTTTTAAGAAAAAATATGCGAAATTGATTCATCATTCCAGAAGCCCTTTCCCATTCCCAGTCCCTTCCTGCTGAGCAAATGGCTAATCTTACCATGGTATAACAAGGAGCACTATAAAAATTCTTTCCTCCTCATGTCAGAGTGTATAACTAATCCTAGAGCAAGCCTGGACTTGGATATGAATGTATTTAGTAGCATGCTTCACTGCTATTTTTGTGAGCTGAAATGCTTGCACTGACATGGCTGGAGCAGCATATGGTGTAATGTTAATAAACTACTGGCACAGTGTTCATTTACTTTGGCTCAAAATCCACCCTTAGTGCAGATGAACTTGCCAACTTATAGGCTGTATGATTTACAACAAGAAGAAAATACGAATAATGCTGATGCATTGGATTTCACATAATAAAATGAAATATTATGCCTCCTTACACGGTACATAGTTTTTCGAAGCTATGTCCAGGACTGCATAACATACATAATGCTCGCTTTCATGTCTGTCTGGCAACAGACATTTCAGTTCTGTGTTATACGTCTAAAAACATGGTCTGGTCTTTTTCGAATCCTCAAAGATGAACCCATCGCCAATATAGCCCTAAACCCCTAAACCCCTGGTCTTAGCTGAGTGGTTGGAGTCTGATGTGATCTTCATTTGTCAAGGATTAACATAGATTTGCTTCTCTGGTAGGTTTGTTTATAACTTCAATAATCTGCATTATGCCTGCAAAGCAGCAAGTCATGTTTATACTCATTTTATTTATCACTAATATATTACAATACCTTGATTTTTGCACTTTTACTCATGGCAGAACTTTAAGCGCATTAGTGGCTCAGTGGTAGGTTTCTCACCCGGCATGCAGAAGGCCCGGGGTTCAATTCCCATCTGATGCCCAAACCCGAGCCACTGGGTGCAGTGCCATTGCCAAGCCCGGATAAAATGGGAAGGTTGCGTCACGGAGGGCATCCAGTGCAAACCCTGCGCCAAGTTGTGTGCGCGGATAGGATGGTCCGCTTTGGCGACCCCAGAACTCATGGCACATATCTGTACTCTGCACTGACTTGTGTTTAAGAGAGCCAATTGTCTTCCACACTGTCTTGTGTACTGTCTTGCACAGCATACACATGCTTACTTATGCAGTTTATAGAGTTTAGGGTTTTTAGTATAACTTTTAGATATGTGCAATCTCAGGTAGTTCTGTATTTTATGTAGCACCATGGTTCTGGAGGAATGTTCTTTTGTTTCACTATGTGCTATGTACCTACTATATACGTTTTAAAAGATAAAAGCCACTTTGACTTTTATGTCAACACTAAATGGAGCTCTTAACCTAGTCTCTATTACTCTACTGCTGCTGATCTTGACTGTATGCATTGAGCTGTTGCCACATAATTTACTGATTGAATAAATTACATAAATGAGCAGACGTATAGGACCAAAACACAGTATTGGTGATGATTTATTTTTTTTTGTCATACCTTCTAATACAGAAAATGTGTGTGCCAAAAAAGCTACTTCTGAAGTTTACACAACATGGAAGTGACCAATCTTGCTTCCTTAGAAATTTTAAGTTGCTAATGTTATAAGCATTCAGTCTGATACTGGCTCGCTTCAAATAATAATTTCAAAAGCAAATTATTCATATTTATTTAAGATTATTGATACTAAAATTTATTAATACACTTTTTCAGGTTTATGTTTTTTCATGTGAAATCTAAATTGGCCAAGTCTTATCTGAATCACAATTAAGATTACGAACACTACACCGAGGTGAGAAACTGTTAGGCACCAATACCATGTTTTGGCAAATGTAGATATACACTCGTATAAACTTGAAAAAAGTGACAAACTGGCTACAATTTCCCGAACACATTCAGAACATACAAAAACACATCTACTGTATGTCTACTTGAAGGTATGTACGTAGGCCGAAAAAAATTGCAACAGTACAATTTACACCCAAATCAGCCCTAACATTATACCCAATATTGTTTAGGTTCCCTTTGTGCTGCTGGGGCACCTTTGGCCTCTCTGGGCATGCCTCCACAAGACCTCTGGGGGTGTGCTGGGGTTCTGGCATCAGGACAATAGCAGCATATCCTTTGGGTGCTCTGAAATGTGGATTGTGAGGGGTGCGGAATAGGATCTAGGGATTTTAGTGGATGGGTAGACAGACTTAGCCTCTGCCCGCTGGGCCATGTGTGAGGTGGGCTAAAGTGCACTTTTGCCCATTTGTGCATTATGCTATTTGGGCTACTGTAACAAGTTCATTTTCCGTATATACTGGGTTTACAGTCTTCCAAGTTACCACTTAAAATCACTCGAGTTAGCATTATCAGGTACATGGTCTTTTTGTGTGCCTGTAATAAATAAACTCTTTCTCACCCTCCTCATCCTCCCACTCAAGATCTAGCGAGGTGGCATCATCATTAGTGGAGCGAGTCCTGCAGGTGAAGTCCCAGCTGCTCTCTGTGTTAGGAGTCACTAGATTTGCATCAGAGGAAAGCCCTGGATAAACACACGGTACCTGATTAGAACTGTTTCCTGGTTATTATCTCATCATGAGAGGAGTGATTAATGATAAAACATCTGACAATGAAGTGGGATTGTAATTGACAGCCTTATAAAATGCTAAGAGAAAGATATCAAATGAGAGTTACGATGTAATTTTAAGTGTACTAACCACTAATGTGATTTTAGTATTTAAATTTCATCTGGTAATAATTTGCTCTTAAAATCGAAATATGGATGAATAGTTAGCTTCAAGTTGAATAGAACATAATTACTTAATAAACTTAAAATACATAATTAAAGATCAGATTTATGTAATACAACTTTTTTGCAAACCTAATCTCAATAACAATCTCCTGTATAGTGCAGTTGACTGTGTGACCTTTTCTTTGTATTATAGATAACTTTAATCATTTTTATAATATAGTACACTTGTTTTTGCTTGTTTCCTTAAAAGCATGAATATTTTTGCATTTTCTCTTGGGGAATAATAAGACACTACATTTTTTTATATAATGAAATAACATTTTGTATCTGTACCCACATTAGATCTTAAATCCATATACTGCCTACGACACTATGACAATGTCAAAGGCTGTATATAAGAGTTGACGTCATATCCAAGAGTCAAACGTGAAGCCAACATGTCTCCTCGGCCCTCTAGTTGCAGGTTGAAGTAGAATCCAACTTTTTAGCATGTTAGTAAACTGGGCCCAGGGCAACAACTCCCCCCACCCCAATATTTTTCCTTATGATAAACACATTTTACAGGAGTTACTCAGTGACGAATAAAAGGGCGCTAATGTGCTAAAGGTGTTGCTAGGTGACTGACTGTTTTAGCTGGTGATTGACTGTTTTTCCTCATGAATGTGCACATGTACAACATGGACCTGATGCTCTGGACAGTTCTTTAGCAAAGGCATGTCTTGTTCTGACTCTCAACCAGGAGTTCTTTGTGTTTTTTCTAGGATATTGCTTATTTAGATGTTTAAGCTAGCTCATTATAATGTTATTTCTGTATATCTAGCAACAAAGTGATTGCTTGCGAACGCTAGCTAAATGTCAAGATAATTTATTGACTGTATGTCTTAATGCTCATTAACGCACATCATATATTTGATTTTGTTTTCATTTTATTGCCTTAAAAGTGTGTTTAAAGCAACTTCAACTCTGCTGATATTCTGGATTAAAATCAAGGTGGAATAACCTGAAATCGCCACAAAAGCAATAAAAATCCTGCTTCCATTTCCAACCTATCTTTGTGAGACGGGGTTGTCTACAGTGACAGCGGCAAAAAAAAAAATCAATTTCAGGGCAGACTGGACATACACTTCAAGTGTCACTGTCCCCCATCACTTCTAGATTGGAACGTCTTGTTACAGGGAAACTAGCTCAGAGCTCACATGGGTTATGGTATGTTGTATATATTATTCCATTACTACTTGCTGGTGCACCTTATGTACGATTTCATGTATCCACCTGTATATACAATCATCATGCACATGTACATAGAAGCAGTATTTTCATATCCATATAATTTGATAGCATTTTTCTTCGTTTTTAATGCCCGTTAATTTGGCACAATTTTTATGTCATTAATGCCCCTTAAATTGTTAACAGTGTTCATTAATGCTCCTTAATTGTAAACTTGTTTTTCCTCCTTCCTTATTGCAATTCTTGTTTGCTGCTTACTTGTTGTATATTATTTGAACTGGCTGCTGTAATGATACAATTTCCCTTTGGGATTAATAGAACTCTATCTATCCATCATTTTATTTGGGTTGCAGTACATCTTTCAGTCACATGGGGGAGTTAGTTAGTTTTATACCACTATCTCAGTTTTGTTCATGATTCCACCTGCAGTTAGAGACAGCAGAGGAAATAAAAGCAATTAGTCTGTGAACTACGCCTATAAATGCATTTATCGGTTATCATTTGTAAAGTCTAGTTTTTAATAATGGCTGGTTTACCAAACAATGTAATAAAAAGATTGGCAAGTGTTTTTTTTTTAAATGATCAGTAACATTCATTTATGCACATAAAAACTTGTCATACTTCATGAATAATTCCTAGTTCTAAATGAGTCACAATGGTTTGTCATTTTGACAATTCGGTCCCTATAAAAAAAGTTTGGGAAACACTGATCTACAGCACATACTCTGCTTTCGCAAAATGTTGACTCCCAGTTAATCCCCAAGAAGTCTTACCCTCCCCTCCATCTACCCTTAAGTAAAGGTAAAATAATTAAGAACTAAACACTCTTCGGTACACAGAGACAACACTGTCAGAGCACACAGACCTTATAGCAAACATAGAAAAAAAAAGAGCATTTTAGGCCATTTTTTGCAAACATAGCAAAAATGTCAGACATTCAGTATGTCACAATTAGGTATGCATAGAAAACCTGTCATAGTTTCATAGTTTTCACATGAAAAAAGTACTTCAGTGTTTCCCACAGGATCCCACAGTTGTTTTTTTATCTAATCTTACTACTGTATTTCATAGAGTACTGTATACTTGAGACAGGCCACCGAAGTATATTTTGTGTAGCAGCTACATTATATACATACATTTAGGCATTTGGCAGACGCTCTTATCCAGAGCGACTTACATTTTTATCTCATTATACATCTGAGCAGTTGAGGGTTAAGGGCCTTGCTCAAGGCCCCAACATTGGCAACTTGGTGGTTGTGGGGTTTGAACCTGGGATCTTCCGAACCGTAGTCCGATGCCTTAACCACTGTGCTATCCCTGGCTAAATCATAACATCGCAAGCCAAATAGCCATATTATAGAAGTAAATGTAAAGTTCATCGTGAAAAGCAAGAAAAGTTTCCGTGAATTGTTATTTATGAATTTAAGAACAAAAATTTCCAATATAATGATTCTGTCTCGTGATTCCGGCAAACGCAGGGCTTCATTTTCGTTGATCACGTGACTCTCAGGGAACCTACACATGCCTCAAAGCTTCTGTGTCATAGTAACATCACTATTTAAAACTAAAGTGTCACTGATCCATGTCGGCAACACAGCAATGACTGATTAAAAACAAACAAACAAAAAAAAATTGTTTATACAGAAGTCAACGGGGGCTTTTTGCCTTTTTTGAACTTTTGAATTGGGTTTTCTAATATGTTATGTAGAAAAAGTTATCACTACTTTTAAAACGCATACATTTTACTGATACCGCAATATGGGAAAGACATCGCAAAATGCACATATTATTATTATTTTAATTATTATTAATACTATTAATTGTTCACATAAACAACCTAACATGACCATGAATACACATGATCTTATGAATCTGAACTATTTCTTTGCATGTTTTTTTTTCTCTCAGTTATGTTTATATAATTAGTTAAAATTAAATAACCATTACTTCATCATATTGGCTAGGTTGCCCAGGTGCTGAGAAAATTGTGCCACTCTATATTGCTCAATATATTTTATATATATATATATATATATATATATATATATATATATAAAATATTGTCCCACATATATTTATTAAAACACAGTAACGCAAATAATGGCCCAAAATGCTCTTTTTTTTGCTATGTTTGCTATAAGGCCTGTGTGCTCTGACAGTGTTGTCTCTGTGTACCGAAGAGTGTTTAGTTAATTAATTTACTTCATCTTACTCTTCACTTAAGGGTGGATGGAGGGGAGGGTAAGACTTCTTGGGGATGAACTGGAAGTCAACATTTTGCGAAAGTAGAGTATGTGCTGTAGATCAGTGTTTCCCAAACTTTTTTATAGGGACCGAATTGTCAAAATGACAAACCATTGTGACTCATTTAGAACTAGGAATTATTCATGAATTATGACAAGTTTTTATGTGCATAAATGAATGTTACTGATATTTTTAAAAAACCACTTGCCAATCTTTTTATTACATTGTTTGGTAAACCAGCCATTTGTGAAATACAGTAGTAAGATGAAATAAAAAACAACTGTGGGATCCTGGGGTACTGAAGTACCTTTTCCATGTGAAAACTATGTAACTATGACAGGTTTTCTATGCACACCTGATTGTGACATACTAAATGTCTGACTAGATCTGAGAGATGGGTAATTAATATTGGGGAAGAAGTTGCAACCAATTTAAAAGTCCAACTAATCAAAGAAAAAAAACGTACGTGATGAGAAGTTTGAGTACTCACTGCTACTGCGGAATGCCTCTGACTGAGCCTTTACACCCTGCAGATACGTTTCAAATTCTCCCCCCGATGGCTTGCTAAAAAAACACACACGCACAATTACAGTCCCCTCCTGTCAAGTCTCAAGATTCATTATAAGTAAAGATTTGTAGATTGAGAGATTTTTTAAAAAGCTTTCATTTTGATTAAAAATATCAATTTACTTTACTTGAACATTTCCCACCCACTAACTAGCTCTCTCCATCATCAATACTGATACTAATCCCACTGGATTCCTATACTATTACTGCTCTCCCCATAGTCATGTATCTTTCAAGACATTTTTACAGAAGTACTATAATACCAGAAACCTCACTGGAACCTTTAAAAAAAAAATTTTTTAAAAAAATGCTGTGTTGAACCATATGCATCAGACAGACGGGACAGTGTGAAAGGAGATTTCACACATTATGTCTTACACAAGCTGGCTGCATTCTAGTGCTGTGTATATTCTGAATGCTCTAAGCTGATGTCTAGACATACATTTCATCATTCCCCTGACCGACTACATGTAAACAGCACATACACTTAAAACAGTGCATTCTCAGGTTTTCTCTGCGAATACCATTTTATTTTCCTGTATTCTCTTTAACACTTGCAGTATAATCTTTATTTAGACGTGATCCTGTACTTCAGATATTACAGGGTATTACATAATATGTTGGTGTCCAAGTGCAAGTCACACTTACTGTTTGCAATGTGAGCTGCTGCCCTCTGCCTCGGTTTTCTTCTGTGCAAGCTGTTGCTTCCAAAAACACACACGACTTTAGTAACGACAGTCCACTTAGACAGATGGCTGATCGTACATTCTCTTAAACCTCACACAAAACAGCCGAATTACATTTAATTACAACATCTCTTTTTTTTTTTTCATTTTGTGAGTCCTGCAGGCTAAACTCTGCATAAATAAGAGGGTAAAATCAATATAAAAATGAGTGCAAATAAGGATACAAGCAACATAAAGAACAGATGTTAACGAGGGGGAGGGGATTCTTCTTTTACTCATATTACTAATCATATAAATATATATTTTTTTAATAAACAGATCAGCAGCAGAATAAAGGACAGGAGTGTGGCAAGAGAAGGGTTGGGCGTGCTCAGTGTGGACGCCTCACCTCCTTTAGCTTTCGCTCCTTTGCGAGCCTGGCAGCCTCGCGCTGAGCTGCGACTATAGCCTCCTCTTCTAGCCTTAACTTCTCCTCTTGTGCCACTAACTGGGCAGAAATAACAACAAAAAAGGGGACAATAACGAAACCGAACAAATGAAGATAATGAATAGCAGGAATGAAACGCAATAAAAAGCAACACAGACTGAAAACCATGGAAACAAAGAAAACTTGAAAATAGGTTTATTAACTCATAAGCTCAACTATGAATCTCTAAGCCCTTACTAATTTTAGGGTTAAACAACATTTTCATTAAACCTATTTTACTGAAAAAGTACTGATTACAATGGCCATACAAGGTACATAATTAGCTGTTAAGCCTTTATGATATATGATCTCCCTTGTTTATTTGCATGTCTTCATGATTTTTTATTAAAATAACAGCAAAAAGAAAAAGGTAAGGCACCTCAGCATTCAGCTTATCATCGATCAGTGTCTGCTTATCGGCAATAGCAGCATAGCGTAGTTCCTTCAGATGGCCAATCTCCTCCTCGCTGATGGGCCTGAGCCGAATAGAATAAAAGGTCAGACTTCACAGTCCTCCTGAGATTGCAATTTAAACATCTCAAAGCTGCATCTGCTAAAAGAGCTCTGATTGCATTATTCATTCATAATTCATCTTCATTTTCAACCTGCTCTAAGCTGTGATTTATTACAATATTGATGGAATGGTACGGGTACAACAGCAGTTAAAACATCTAATACACATCTAATGTGAACACTATCACAGCTCTTACTTCATTGTCTTGGAAACGTTGAGTTCGTAAACACACCACAGACAGTTCACAACAATATATCTACAGTACTATGCAAAAGTCTTAAACCACATCTTATTTCTTCAAAACAGAGATACTTTCTTTTATTTAACATAGTCTTGAGGAATAGTTCTCCAGGTTTTCTGAAGGACTCGTTTGGCTCTCAAATTTTCACTTCAGTCCCTGTACCTAACCCCAGTTTCAGAGGATTGTTTTTCTGTGTTCAGCCATACAATGACCTATGAATCATTCAAGCATAACAAATAATCTAACTTGATGCATGGACCAGTGACGCAGAAAAAGGTGGTCTGGTCACATGATTAGTATACTGGGTGATGCTGAACTCTCCGTGGTAGACAAGGGAGAAATCAGGTTGCTGCGAAGGCTGTTAAACAACTGTATCTTTAGGCTCTTTGCAGCCTTTCACATTAACACACTTTAATGTAATCTACATGATTTAATTAAGCTAATATGAAGAAATGAGATGTGGATCAAAACTTGCCCAATACTGAAGATTTTAGCAGCTACTCAGGTGCTCCTATTCTGAACTTTTACATAATCTGAGGCCTTGACCTATATTTTTAATTCCTTATATCTTGTCAAAAACTGGTCCCTTAAAACATGATTGTTCAATAAAAAGCGCAAATATCTGAAATGATTGAAAGTCCTCTGGTACTTAATGTTTGCCAGATTTTATTGCCCTTCTTTTTCAGGTGAATCTGGGTTTGGTTATATAATATCACTGCTTCTGCATATATCTTAAGTGGCACTAGTTTACACCAGGCGACCTTCCTAATGCAGGGGCTAGGGTTGGTTCCCCAAAACTAAGTGGCCGCGGTAAAACTAGGTTGCTGTGTTAAAAGTCTCACATGGTCCACCAAGGAACCCCTCTTGCTCCCAACCCCGCCCAACCCCCAACCCCCAGGCATTTTACATTTTATTTATCACTCATTCATTCTAGGGGTTAGCACTTCGATTGTGTGGTACCATGCATACACACGTTTATATACAGTGGAACCTTGGATTACAAGCATAATTAGTCCCGGAAGCGGGTTCTTATTCCAAAACACTTGTAAACCAAAT
>JAOVVB010000037.1:20925112-20935978 GCA_028570985.1 Heterobranchus longifilis
AATGCCCAAACCCCAGCCACTAGATGCAGTGCCAGTCCCAAGCCCAGCTAAAATGGGAGGGTTGCATCAGGAAGGGCATCCGCGATAAAACCTTTGCCAAGTTGTTGTGTGAATCGGATGGTCCCCTGTGGTACCCCCTTCAACTCATAATTGACTCAATACACCATGGGTTTGCTATAGCTATAGTTTAATTAAAAACTCAACCAACATATTATTGATACTAAATTGCTTACATAATGACCACAAACACAACTGCAAACTTATTTATCCATTGTGACAAAACAGTTGGAGGTGGAGTTATAGCTTTTTGAAAAATCACACAGAATTCATACTTACATAAGCCTAAAAATTTTGGCTTAATATTTTGTCATTTGTGCTTTTGTACACCCTTGTGACTAACATAGACAGTGCAATCAGTATTGCATCAGTTTGGAATAGTTCTTGCTTCATTTAAAAATTCTCAAAAAAAAAAAAAAAAAGAATAACCTATTTTGTTGTCACACTGTTTATGTGGTTGTATTGTTATAAACTGGACTAGCATGCAGAATGACTAATAGTATCCATTTTTTTTTTATTAGGTCCGGTGACTGAGGTGAAGACTGATATCTACGTTACTAGTTTTGGCCCTGTATCTGATGTGGAAATGGTAATTATACCCTCAACATGAATAAAAACAATTAAAAGTGTGTTTTTGAATCTGTGTATAAGGGGGGGAATTTTGAAGGCATTTGTGGTAATTTGATCCAAATATTAATAGGAACATAGGATATGGCAATTGTGACTGTATAAAGGATACTTAACTGATCTTCATTAAAAAAATGTAAAAGCTTAGGGTAGGTGTAGACATAGTATTAAGCAATGTATTATTCAGATAAATCCAAATAAATTCCTATGTCCATCTTAATGCATATTTTGGCATTGATTTGTTCACATCGGTTATAAGGCAAGTGTTGACAGCATCAGTCTTTATAGTACATGATATGTAATGTAACCTACGAACAAGCTAATTATTAGGCATCTCAACTTTTCAAGAGGATAATATGAATATAGTGAACAATGGTGAATGCATTGAAGATTACTGATTTTTAAGTAGTGTAATTTGTTAGGTGCTGGAGACAACATTCAGTAGTGCATACTTGTTGTAAATTCTATAGATCGGTTTTCATTGATTTGATCAAAATAAATTCTTTAAAAAGAGATCTTCAGACGGATAACATGATTGTCTTTTCATACACTGATTAGAGACAATGATTTATCTAGCTGCTGCAACATCAACCATTTAAGCATACAAATGTCAAGTCAGAGATGTACAGTTTCAAGTAACTCTAATTTGTCTTGTTGTTTTTTTATTCAGGAGTACACAATAGATGTGTTTTTCCGACAGACGTGGGAGGACCGGCGGCTGAAATATGAGGGACCAATCGAGATTTTGCGGCTAAACAACCTAATGGTGACTAAAGTGTGGACTCCTGATACCTTCTTCAGGAACGGGAAAAGATCTGTGGCTCACAATATGACTGCCCCGAATAAACTCTTCCGCATAATGAAAAACGGCACAATTCTTTATACCATGAGGTGCATATATAATTCTTGTACAAAGTTTATATAATATGCATAGATATATTTGTAAGGATTTATTAATTTTTGGTTTAGTAATATGAAATGAAGAATCCTTCAGGTACTTTCCTTACAACTGTGTAATCTTTATTATTTTTTTAAATATGGATACATTTATAAAAGGATTTCCTGTAATGGAAAATAATGCATGGCTATGACTTATTTATGTTTGGGAATGAGATTCTAATTCGTTGATTCATAAGACTTAGTAAAGGAACACGATCATTAAGTGTGGCCATAAATGCACGGTTTAATAGGTGTTTTTCATTGAACAATTTTATGCAAAACTAATATTTTGCCCTAGAAAAAAAAATTAACTAATGACAAAATTAACATAGAGACCTTTCTACATATATTTACTGAAAAAAATGCATGCACTCCAGTTTCCCTTTGCATTATGTGCATAGTTTCCCCTTGGATTACTAAGTCAGAGCCATAACTTTTTTATCTCATTATCACAACTTAATGATCTCATTCCCTAGTCCTACTAAAGCGCAGTACACTACTGTATGTATAATTGTGTCGCCTGCCTGTGAAGCATAGGCAACACATATGGATCACTAGCCGTCGTCTCACGCCGTTGCCATCCGTCGTCCGTCATGATCATTACACTTTTCATCTTTCTGCAAAAACTCTGAAGTAATTAATTGGAATTTGTCTATTTTATTTTCTAATAACATCACTTTCTCCCTGTATTGCAGTCAAAAATGAATCATGTTCAGTGGCAACACACGTCATCCATGGAAGACTTCTATTTTTTTTAATAATAATTCAGGAATGTTGCCATGTCACATATGTGTCATACTGTATGTGTCACTTTGTGTTTTGATGTACAGGCTAACAATCAGCGCCGAGTGTCCAATGAAGTTAGTGGATTTTCCTATGGATGGCCATTCCTGTCCGCTTAAGTTTGGAAGCTGTAAGTTTTCTCATTGTGTTAATGTGATCATTCTGGTGCAGTAGCGTTGTGCTAAAGTTAATGTTACTGACAACTTTTCCCATTACAGTTTGCAAAAGCACTGATGAGTACTGCTGAATTACTTTCCATTAGAAAGATTAAACTTTAAAGCGTTGCTCCTACATTAAGGCAATAATTATATGGGGTTTACTGAATTGTTTTAGCAGAGAAAACTCTAACTTCTTTGTAGCGCTGAGGTTTAAAAAAAAAAAAACAATTAACAAGTTCTGATAGTTATGATTAGGCAAATACAGTATATACAGTATGTACATTACCACAAAAAGGTTTTGACAAACCTGATTGCAAAGGGGTTTTCTTAATTTTTACAATTTCCTATTATTTTAGATTGAAGTAGAATGTGACATCAGCTCTGAAAAATAAAGCATTAGGGATTATGCAGGGAATTATGCAAGTGTTAAACAATGCAATTACTTAAGCTGTTCAATTCAACCCAAACAATTGGGTCTTAAATCTCGGATTCTTCTGAACTCTGATCATGAAGGGAGATTCATGCAGTAGGTTTTTCTTAAATTTCCCAAACAGGCTAAGTCAGTTCTTAATGAAATCTACTTGTTTTGATATTCACTTTCATTTTAAGCAAAAGCTATTTTCAGTTACCATCAACATCACTATTACTTTTAAGATACTGAAATAAAAAGTGCACAACACTTCAATACAAAAACCTGTACACCTGCACATTCATGTGGTTATCCAATGGCAGTCGCACAGAGGTTAAGAGCGTCAGTTATTTTACACAACATGCATCAGTTTAGAGGGGAAAGTATGATCTCTGTAACCCTAATGGTTTTTATGGAGGTTGGTACTGATTTAAGTATTTTAGAAACTGCTGATCTCCTGGGAATTTCCCGCACTATGGTCATTTATGAACATTTATGAATGATGCAAAAACACTGGATGAGTGACAGTTCTGTGGGTGGAAACGCCTGATTGTTAAGAGATGTCAGCGAAAATTAGCAAGAAGGTTCGAGCTGCCAGGAAGGATACAATCATTCTTTACAATTGTGATGTGCTGAAAAGCATCTACTCATGCATGAAACATTGAACTCGTGGTGCAGAACCTGATGTTATGATAATGCTATGATTGTAGCCCATGCACCTCAAGGTTGATGTATCATATGTGAGATATTTTACAGGTTGTAAAGAGTAATTATATAATTTTTCCTGTAAGCTCAGACCCTATACTCGCAGGATGTTTTTTAATATCATTCTGTGTAAACTCTAGAGACGGATCCAATGAGATAAGCGGTTTCTAAAATATCCAAACCAGCCCATCTGGTAACAACAATCATGCCACTACAAAGTTACAGTTTTCCTCCATTTTAATGCTTTACGTAAACATTAACTAAAGCTCTTGATTTGTATCTTCATAATTTTATGTATTAAGCTGTTAAAATGTGATAATTCGATAACTGCATGAATCCGCAGTGATCTTAATAAAGGTTACGATGAGTGTATATCTGTCTATTCACGTGTTAGTGTACTAATATGCGATTATGTTTTATTAGACCCCTAGTCTGAATCCCCTTTATACCTAAAGTATGAGAAAACTGCTAATTTACCTTATTTGACCTTAATACTGCTAATTAAAAGACCTTATAAAAACCCAACCTTATCCAAGCATAAACAATTTTGCCTGAAATCTATTCACTATCCCTAATAAATTGCTCAGAATGGTGTCACGTAAATGCACTGTATTTGCAGTGAAATCATATTTAGAGGCACTAATGTGATGTGGAATCAAACCGCCTTGTTTCTCTATATAAAGCAACACTAAATTTTATGGACGTTCTTTTGCAATTCTTCCTCCATTTGTCGCAGAGAGAAACATGAATCAGCTCCTCTAATTGCTTTTTTTTTTACTGTGAGAGTCTAAAGATGAAAAATTTGATCTGAACAAAGAATCCCTCTATCAGCAACTGCCTCTGTGGTGGTCAGTCAGCAAAAAGGGAAAGCTAAAAAGCAGAGGGGACAACTAATCTCTGATCGAAGAATCTGTGGCTGCTGTACAGCATGAGGGCTTTTATGTTTCCGAGCCGACAGATTTGTAGATAAAATCCGTCCAGGAGATGGGGAAAAGAAAAGCTTGACTGGCGAGAGGCTTTTCAGAGCCCCCCCCACCCCCTTCTGCTACCCAAGTCGTTAGATTGTGACATTGTGGAGGAGGACACACAAGTTCTGTTTTTTTTTTTTTTTTAAAAGGAGGTTTCATTAATCTCGGTTTGCAGGAATAGTTAACCTGACTCTTATGCATAAGCCTGAGGGAAAGCAGGGAACTGATGGAATCCTACAGAGCTGACAAGGTCACTACAGTTTTTTTTATTTTTATTTTATTTTATTTTATTTATAAAAAAAAAAAAATTCATGCCCCGGGAAAGTGTAGACCTTCTCAATCTGTACAGTCTGTACACTGGTTTTCCTCTGTTGCATAATTCTGTTCTTTTATTTGCCTCTGTTTTTCTTTGCTAATTTTTTCTAATATGCTTCCCTTCCTTACCTTAGTTCCTTCCCTCCCATACTCACGCTTTTGTGTTGCTTTTAACCTCATGCACACACCCCTCGTACTGTTGGCGGGTGTTTCGTTACGCTTCAGCAACGCTTTTTCTCAGCTCTGCATCACACTACAGAGAGAGAGAGAGAGAGAGAGAGGGAAAGATAGAGAGAGAACAGAAAAAGATGGACGGTCTCAAAGGAGGACAGGAGAATTGGGACTATGGGAGCTGAAAGACAAGCCTATCAGACCAAAATCCTTAACACATACTCAGCCCCTCATTTTTGGCTCTTGATGTATAGAGTGATCCTCCAGTATATACCAGTTCTACTGAGCTCTGCCTGATTTTCTATGATTGCTCATTTCATGCTTGTTTGTTTAGCAGTAATTGCCATGTGCATGTATGTGGCTGAGTGTGGAGTCCTTGCCTGCACCAGTGATATGCTGACAATTGTGACATTGCATCGAATCCTTGAGGCTGACAGTCAAGCATTATGTTTCTTATCTTGTCCTATCTAAAATTAACCCATACTCACATGAACACATTCACGCTCTGATACAGACACGTACGCTATTCTGTGCTACTGTACATCTCTGCCTGTCTATACAGTACCTCATGCACAGCATTTCAGAAAGTTAAACGTTGCTTCTTCCTTTCTCATATGTTTCTGTCCAGTTTTCTGTTTCCTACTGACATACACGCCATGTCCAAGCTTAACCTCTGCTCTCAAAATAGCTTTTATTTCAGAATAACTATATGGCATTACATCAGATCAGCACTTTTTTTTGTCTTTTCTTTTCTTACTTTTTTTCCTCTTGACTTTCCTAATCATGCACACACCACACACACAGATGCACAAACACAGTGTCATGACACAGTGTGTACAGCTCCAACCATCCTTCTCAACAATAACTGTTATCTCCCAGATGCTTACCCGAAGACCGAGATGATCTACACATGGACCAAGCACTCTGTGGAAGTTCCTCCTGAATCGTCCAGCCTCGTTCAGTATGATCTTGTTGGACAAACCGTCTCCAGTGAAACAGTCAAATCCATTACAGGTACACATATAGATCCTTTGAACAAATGTAAGTATAGATTGAAAGTATAAATGAAAGTATAGATTGAGCTGTTTCTTTACTTTATGTATAAAATTTGTAATACTTTAAAGGTTTATATGAAACACTTGGGACACTATAGGAAAGGAAAAGAAATATAAGTCGGATATAATCATAAATATTGTACAGCATGTTTCTAGCACAGGGTAAAATATTGTCAACGTCCTTAGATACTGTCTATATATATATATATATATATAGAGAGACAGTATCTAAGGACATTGTATCTAAGGACATTGACAATTTTTTTCCCTGTGCTAGAAACATGCTGTACAATATTTGTGATTATAGCAAAACTTTCATAGCTGACATGAATTATGTATTACTTAAATAATTTAAGATTATAAGATTTCACTGTTGGAATGAGTATTAGATTTAATTTAACAGAGAAATGCAGCCAAATGCAAATGAATGGAGTCTAAGTATTCACCGTACATACCAATCTCTGCTTAAATATGGGATTTATTTATCCATGATTCTGGTATCCATTTTGCTCAAGCTCCCTGCTAGCGAATGAATAGCTTGAAGTTGAAATCCCAGGGAGGTCAGAAAGCCGCTGCTTGGCCCTGCAGCAAGACCCGTAACGCTCAACGGCTCAGCTATATTTTTGGATTGCATTAAGCCTCAGTTGGATTGTGTTCTGCCTCACCTTGCTTTTGATAAAAGTGCCTGCCAAAATGAATTCATGTTGAGGGAAAATAGAAACTGATAGTGCACGACGTTATAAATAAATAACCAGCAAAAATAAACAGTGAATTCAAATGCATCTACAGTAGATGAGGGTTTGTTTTTTTTTGCATCCCTCAGTCTAACTGCATGCTTCATATCAAACAGATGGTTCGAATGATGCCCCATTTCATTAGGATCATTTTAGGAAGTAGTAATTTCTTTCTACGAAAGCTATATACGTAGAGTCAACTCCAGCTTTTGCATGCTTTATGAAAATGAACAACTAAACAAATTATAATTTAATCCATTCGTACATCTTCAGTATCCACTGTATCCTGGTCAGGGTCGTGGTGTACGTATTAGTAGGCAGGAATTCACCCTGGATGAGATGCCAGTCCATTATAGGATATTTTGCACACACTCCTTTATACAAGCATTCACATCTAGGGGTATTTTAGCATAGTCTGTGCAACTACTTATGTGTTTTTGGGAGGTGGGAGGACACTAGAGAACCCACACAGATATAAAGAGAGAACACAGAAAATGCTTCATTACAGCCCTGATTGTGCTTCATTGTATTTAAACGTGCATTTTTCATGTCCATTATTTGATTGTCTCTTCTGGGTTAAAAGCTTGGTGTTTTTTCTCATTATGTTAAAGGGCTGCAATAATTCATTTTCATATTTCTTTATAGTATAAACAGAATAACATTTTGCCCGTTGAAGATCCAGGACATGGTTATGTAGCTATAAATACTTCTAAACATGGAAGAACATTGAAAGGTAAAATTACTTGGATACAGTAAAATGGAATTGGGAGAGGTTTGGATGAATGACCCCCCAAAAATACAACCAAATACAAAATTGTAAGCACAACCTCAAAAAAACAACAGAATATCAACATTTTGTTTAGCCACTTAATATCAATTTGACATCAATTTAACATCAGGCCATATACACTAATCGGCCATAACATAAAAAAAAACTTTAGGCTCAATATTACACAATATGTAGGTTCCCTTTGTGCTATTGGGGCAGCTTTGGCCCCTCAGGGCAAGACTCTACAAGACCTCTGTTTTTTTTTTTTGGTGTCTGGCACAGGGACATTACAAGCGGATCCTATGGGTGTTGTAGGTTTCAGTACGTTTTATGGATCTCCGTTGGATTGAGATCTGGGGAATTTGGATACCGGATCCACAACCTTTAACTCTTTGCCTTCTAAGCACCATACGCAGCAAGCTGTGATGCACCTGAGGCTCTGAAACTTTTCTATCATAGCCAGCATTTACGTCTGTGGCACAAGAACGGAGTGGTTAGCTTTGGGTTCATTTGGGCATAAATGAGTCTTGGGTGCCAATGATCCTCTGTTGGGGCTGATTGATGTATATATGGTGGTTCAGAAACCTGCCTGGAGAACAGGATGAACAGCTTCCAGCACACACTGCACAAACAGTACTGTGCAAAAGTCTTCGGTTACCCCTCATTTCTGTAGATTTTGTTTCCAGAGAGACAGACTTTCTTGTTTTTTTTAATGTAGTCTTGAGGAATAGTTCTCCAGGCTTCCTGAAAAAATGTACCAAACAGAACATTTGTGTCTCCGTTTGGGAAGTTTTTGGCTCTCATTTTCAGTCCAGTGCCTGAATCTGACCAGTTTCAGAGGAATGTTTTTAGTTTGGTAAACCACACAGTGACCTATGAATCATTCAAGCATGTAAAAAAAAAACTTCTAACGTTAGGTATAAACCATTGAGAAAGATGTGCAGATTATAACAGATGATCAAGCTGGTGATTAGTCCACTGAATGCAGAGTGGTTGGAACAGATGAGGGGAAATGAGGTTGCTGCCGAGGTTGTTACATAAGCAACATTTTTTTTTTTTTACAATGTACTGGATCTTCAGGCACTATGTAACCTGTCCAGGTTTGTTCCCATTTCTTTAAGTTAATCTACAAATTTTTTTTTATTTAATATGAAGAAATTAGGGGTGGCTCAGGTCTTTCACACAGTCTCTTGTCCACAGATCACTTGTTGGTCTCTTGGGTGTTGTACAGTAGCATTATCTTGTTGTTTGATTTTCTTTCAAAGCTATCACAATAAGGTGCGTGAGGGCTTTCATATTTGCAGTCAAAAGTTGAAAGTACTGAAAAGTATCTGCTGATGATATCGCAAACATTACTGTAGTACTTAAGTGTTTCAAAGGACACAAATAAACCGAGTGATACAGAGAGTGAAACAGTGAAACATCCCAGTGCAGTTAGGAGACTTATTCTGTAAGCACTCTTAGAAAAGCACTAAACCAATCAAATTACTGGACGAGGATTAACTACTGTATAATACTCATTATATACAGTAGCATTGTGCCTATTTAAAGAACACACTTCTCCCACTTTTCTGGGTCACTTGTAAAGAGAACATGAAACAAATCATAAGCCATAAGTTTATTCTTTCTGTAAAGTAGCATAGTTCCAGGTAAAACTGCAGTGGGTTTTTTCATATATAGTTGGAACATAATATAATTGTAGTTATTGGAATATTTTATTTTCGTTTGTCTTTATGTGCATGATAATGTACGCACCAAAAATTTGTTACAATCAGGACTTGAGGATAAACCTGCTTCCTGTTTACCGCCCTCTTTCAGGTGAATATGTGGTGATGACGGTCTATTTCCACTTGAAACGGAAAATGGGCTACTTCATGATTCAGACGTACATCCCGTGCATCATGACAGTAATCCTTTCCCAAGTGTCCTTCTGGATAAATAAGGAATCTGTGCCTGCCAGAACTGTCTTCGGTGAGTATTAATCACAAATCCCCTAGAAAGTTCTGGCTCTTTCTCTCTCATAGGTTGAAACGCCATTCTCATGCAAATATAGACGAGCAAAGGAGTGGAGAGAAAACGCCGCCTGTCTCTCTCATTCGCTGGATTTCTGTCTTTGTCTCTCTCTTTTCTTTTCATGTCTCATCTAATGACGTCTCGCCATTTCTACACAGTTCGACTCTGAGTCTTTGGCTAAATAAGGGATAATTGTCTATAGACTTGAACAATCTCAACTTTCTCACTCATGGTCTGTCTTTCTTAGATACAGTACTCACACACATGCATATGCGCATGCACACGCACCCCTCCTGTGTCTTGCTACACTTTACCTGAGGCTATGGTGATGCTGAGAATAGCACGCTCTCATTCTTTGCTGGAAAAGTGTACCATTGACCCACCTTCAGAAGCTTCCTCACAGTGTGGTGTGCGTGGAGCGTTGCCAACAGAGTGGGCATGAACGTGTGGTTAGTGACACTAGTGCCAGATGAAGGACAGTACTTACGGAGAGTGAAATCAGCTGAAAGATAGAGGACAGAGACCATGTGATATGATTAATAGTGTTTAACAGGGTTTAATAATGCGTATGATATTTCAAGTGGGCACAATATGGTATCATCAGTGCTTAATTTGTTTTCTCTGTGCTCCCTTTATACGAATAGATGCGGTGTAGGAATGCTTAAGTGATCCTTCTTGCGTCATGTCTGAATTGACAGTGTATGGAATTCTCCCGAGAGATGGGGTTTTGGGCTGATGGCTAATGATGAAGCCTGCCATACATAATGACTCACTGTGCTGATACATTGAGTTGTATGCTTTTTAGTCACACCTCACTAATTAAAGCCATAAATGCGCTGTGTGTGTGCAGTTCACTTTGAGTGTGTGTGTGTGTGTGTGTGTGTGTGTGTTTACTGCCAGGCATAAATCAGTGCCCTCATCTCCAACTCAGCTGCAGTTGTTTTAAGGTTGTGGTCCTGCTGCGACACTTCTCATGATCTTGTTTAATCCCAGATTCAGGAGCATTATACTGTATACTGGTAGCAGATTATTTTAGCATCAGAGAACTTATGAAAGGTATACTTGGGGCTTCAATGCATGTACTTCATGAAACAAAAAAATGGTTCTATAGGCTATAATGACCCGAGTATGTTGTTGGTCTTTCGGCTGCTCTCGGCAAGGGG
>JAOVVB010000037.1:20944508-20955086 GCA_028570985.1 Heterobranchus longifilis
GGGGGGGGGGGGGGGGGGGGCCCATCTTCTCTTATAGTTCTACCACTGCCACTCGAATAGCAGGGAACGTATAAGAGTCTTCCTTGGTTAAACTGTACTCAGTGCACCCATTCCAGAGTCTAGAGTGCAAATATCATAAACTCTCCTTGGACAGCACAAAAAAAAGACAGAAGAGAATAACCAAACCAAGGAGCGCATACTGATTATCCTTTTTCATAAAGACTCTTTTGTGAGGGCATACTACAACCAAGAGGAATAATCAAACAGCTTCCTGTACATAATATCAATAATAGAATGTCTTTGTAAAAAAAAAAAAAGGGAAAAAAAGAAAACATATACACTTTGTGTTTTGTAGTAAAATGGTCATTTAATATTACCCTATGCAAGGTAATTTACCTTAGAACTGTTGTAAAGAGCAGCTGCCTCACCTTATTTATAAAGCTGAGGTCATCATTCAAGGTAAAATAAAAAAGTGCAAATATGACAATAAATCTGCACACCAATCATGTATGTATGGTCTTTTCTACACATGGTCTCATTTTTCATTAACGCATTCATGGTGAAATGATCCCTGAGGGCAAGCAGTGTATACAAAAAGAGTCAGCTCTGGCATGGTCGTTATGGTTTATGGATGTCCAGAGCTTTAAGGAATATATGAAAAATCAATATGCATTAGCCTCGGGGTTCGATTCAAAACCGTCTGTGTACAAAATATCTATATTTCATTATTCACACAATATCCCTCGGAGACATAACAATGGAATATTTGAATGTAGAAAGTAGAACGTATTACAAATACGAGTTCATCTCCCTTCAATAAATCAAAAAATATGCATAAAAATGATGTACCCATCTACTGCCTTGTTTTTCTGTGGTTGGTAATAAGCGTCTCTTCGTTCCGAAATAAAATCCTGTGGAATATAGACATCATTACAGAACTGGTGACAGCCCGTTCGTCATGCACCACGGATCTTTATTATTTCTTAACCTATTTAATTTCCTGACAGGTCCAACTTAAAAACAAGAGACAAACCCCTGCTGACAGTGAATAGGAAGCTAAAAAAAAACAGCCATTAAGATAAGCAGTTCAGGGTTTTGTGTTTGCAAAAATAAGGTGACTGGATGTGTGACAGGAGAAGGGCATTGGGTCTTTGTCAATTTTCTATTCATCTAATGTTGTTTTTTAAAAGAAAAACTTTGTGCTAAGCTTTGGGATGTTCTGTAAAAAAAAAAATGGATAGCAGTGTTAAATACTATATATAACTGTAGTCAACTTTCATAATTCAGGGTATATAATACCTGAACATGTTCAATGATGTGTTTAAAGTGCCCAGTTCTGCAGAATTTAGTCAGGAGAATTGATTGCATTTCCACAATGATGCTCTTAGACTCTCAAGAGTGTTTTATGGTTCAGGTGATAAAAGTAGTGAAATGTTCCTACATTTGTGCTCTTAACTCAGAATCGCATCATTTTTCAGCATGTGTTCAAGCTATAAAGTGGGGACAAAGCATGAAGTCCTCCAAATGTGTTAATAACAAAAAGGTACCCAGCTAACGTTAGTTATCAGAGGTTGGTGATGTATTTTCTTTCTCAATACAATGAAATGTACAGTATGGTCAATGTCATACAGTAGATTCAACATATTAATGTGTCTCTGTTGTTCGATTATTATTATTATTTTACGAAGTGATTAGTAAAATGTGATATTTCCAGACATCCCACCCTGCAAAAACTAAGCAAAGCTGCCATCATTTTCACCATTATTATATAGGAAGGAGTATACTTGGGTGTCCTTTGAGGTTAACTTCATTTTGTATTTGCATTTTTTGATGACTTTGCCAAGGTCCTGCAGGACGGGACGCTCAACTGGGCTGAATGAAAAAAAGAGTAAGGTTGAATATAAAGTCCCACAAAAAAAAAAAATGATAGGTTCAATAAGCACAAGGTCAAACCAATCAGAATGCATGTGTTCTCTCTCCAAAACCATTTAAATTTGCAGGCATCTTTTTGCGAGTTTGCAGCTCCGGGAACTTTCGGATGAGGTAAGACGTCTGTTTTATTTAGTGCCCATAGTGTGAGCAGCCATGTTGACATCACATGAATTCATTTTACATTAAATGTGCATTTTCTTTTTTATTCCTGGTCAATAATTTTTTTAGGTGAACAAAGCATAAATACACTATGCAGTAATAACATGGTTTTTTTTTTTATGTGTATTGTTATGAATCACGTTCCATGTATTTGAGACGAGTGTTTTCAGCATAGCTGAGTACGGTTACTTGCCCTAACTCTTGTTTGGTGCTTATAGTTGGTTGTGCTTGTACATCCTCTTCTTCCTACCATTGCCTCTACTTCTGTACAAGTTAGCTCTGACAGTTCTGCTGCTGTCAAACACAGCCAGACTACAGTATATACAAGAGCAAATTTATTTTGTTAACCACAAGCAGACAAACCCAGAGAGCAGAAAGATATTCAAAACTGTGAAAAGGCAAAAAAACAGGAATTCAGCAAATACTGTACTATACAAACTAAACAAATAGTAAAAGCATGGTGTAGCACAAAAGGCTTAGTAATGTTAGGAGTGAGACTTTGCAAGGAGCTGGTATGGGTCTGGGTAATTAAAAAATTGTATTTGATGAGGAGCATCCAGAGATGTTGAACACAGAAAGCCTTTGCAGATGTCATTTGATATGGTTGTAATTCCAGATTTACTGGATGATGAGAGTTAGAGACCCCAAACTGTATACAGTATAAAGGCTTGCAGTCCTGGTCTTGGAAAACCTCCTGTTCTGCACATTTAATGTTTTCCCTGGTTGAACACCCACTTCAACTTAATAAGGGCTGTTAATTACCTAATTACCTGAATCAGTTGTGTTCAATTAGGGAAACGCTAAACTGTCCAGGACAAAGAATAATTTAGGACCAAGGTGCTTTAACAGCTCAATGTTTGCAGTGTATTTTACCATAGTAGTTGCTTCTGCTATATAGTCATGTTCAAAAGTTAGTACCCCCTTTTTAATTCTATGTTTTTGTGTAAACACATGATAAAAATAATCTTATTGAAGGTCTCAGTATTGAGCAAATACAACCTCAGACACACAACAATATATACATTTTTACTGTCATTGTTTATTTAACAAAAATGTGGCCCAAAAGAAAACAAAAAATGTGTATAATACAAAGTACCCCCTTACTGCTTCCACAGGATTTAAGAGGGTAAGTTGCAGCCAGATGCTGCTACTCCTCTTCTAGCTCTTGATTGATTGATTATAAGCAGGTGTGCAGACCTCTATGAAAGCAGAAGTTTTGGCAGTTTGCAAAATTCCAAGAGGGAATGACATAAGCAATAGGCTTAGAGAAGAAATTGTTGCTGCACATCAGTCTGAAAAGGGTTATAAACCCATTTCCAAACAATTGTGAAAAAAGTGAGAAAGTTTATTCACAAGTGGAATCTTCTCAGGAAAGGACTTTCTTGCAAATTTACCCCAATGTCAGACTGTAGAATGCTCAGAGGGAAAAAAAAACAAAAAAAAACACAAGACATGCTGAGCATGTTAAATGTTAAAGTTTGTGACAGCACAATTAGAAGAAGACTGATCCAGTGTGGTTTGTTTGGAAGGGTTCTCTGGAGAAAGCCTCTTCTGTCTAAAAAGAACATGGAGGCACAACTTCACAAAACTGCATCTGAACAAACCACAAGACTTCTGGAACAATGTCCTATGGACAAGTAAGACTGTCATTGTGGAGTTGTTTGGCCTCTTCCAGAGTACTCTAGAGACAAATATAAGGTTTGTACAACACCATAAGCTTGGTTAAAGTTAGGTCACGCAACAGGACAATGATGGGGGGTTACTTAGTATTGCCTTTTTTTCAATATAAAAATAAGCATGGAGAAAAAAAGTTAAATGTTAAACCTCATCTGAGGTTATATTTGCCTAATACTTAGACCATTTACGATTAGGTGATTTCATTACGTTTTCACACAGAAAATAGCAAATATAAAATTAAAAAGGGAATACAAACCTTTGAACATGACTGCAAAAAATATACTAATTGAATTAATGTATATAACTATGTAATATAACTGCAAATATACCACAAAAAGGTACCTAAGGTACATATATTGTTGCAACATATTACTCATTATACCTATCAAGCTAACTTTTATACAGTGTTAGATTCATGCCATATAAGGGTATAGTCGTTTTTAAAGGGAGAGAGAGCTGTGTTATGTGGTGCATTGTGGGTGTTTTGTTTCTTTGTGAATGTTATGGTAATTAGTCAAGTGTGGGTGCTGTTAGGTCTATTTTGCAGCACAATCTTCAAAAATGTCCAGGAGCCTAACTGTTGCATAGTCACTTTAAGGTTTTTGACTTGCACGTACAGTAGTGTACATAGCCGAGTATGCATTTGGCATTTAGGCACATTTATATGATAGCCACATATTGTAGCCTCCTACACAAACAAGGGCAAGCTTACAAACATTAAGCCATCTTCCCACCAGCAACACACACACACAAACACACATGTTCATGTATTATATACTTAGCTCTATCACCCCCGCACACCCATGAGTGGAATAATTAGTACCCAGATACATTTAGAAAAAGCCGGCATGCAGAAATTCACATGGCATTTCCACACAGTGAATGAAGAAGGCATTATTCCTTAGGTGTATTTGGGTTATTTATACTAAACATTAGAATGATAAGGACTGTTGTATAGAAATTCCTGTGTGTAAGTGTGTATCTATGGCACTTCCAAATGCAAATTAAAGTCTATTAATAAAATGAGATGATGAGCCGTATCACAGGAGACTCCGCCACTGACAGGAGGACCATAGTAACGGTCTCCGTGGAAACCACTTGGGCAGAATTAGCAATTGAAATTGTAGAAAAACCCCTTGAGAATAGCACCGACGAGGTCAGTAGGGCTGCATTTGTGTGTGTGTATGAATCATGCAACGGATCACAAATGTCTGGTTTTAAAGGAAGCTATCATTAGTTTCTTAATTAGATTTGTAATGTCAAAATCATTTGTTTCATAAATAAAAACTCTTAAGAAGTATGTATCTGCACTGGCATACAGTATATACTGTGTATCCATATATGCTGTATACCTGCTACTTTATTAGGAACACCTGTAAACCTATACACATGTATTCTTGTTCTTCGCTTACAAGAACCTGATGTGGTCTCCTGTTGTAGTCCAGCCACCTCAAGGTTACACATCTGTCATGCTTTTCTGCTCACCATATGTGCAAAAAGTGGTTATTTGATTTAGAGTCATAGTTCAAACCAGTCTTTCTTTTTTTTCCACACCATTATGTGTATACCTTGGAACTTGCTTTGGAACCTGTGCTGTGTGTAAAAAAAAAAATCCTAGAAAATCAACAAGTCTGTCACCAACAACGCCATGTATGCATTAATTTTGTCACAGGAATATATAAGACAATACTTCAGGATTCTATTCCTTATACCTAATTATAAAAATAACAATACAGAAATACATAAAGTATGTGTACATATAATGTGGCAATTCAATTAAATCATTGTTAGTGGAAACAGTTTAACTCCTATTACAATTCTGAATTGTTAAGCCATTAACTAATGGGACCTGATAATGAGATGCACTGCTTCAGAGTAAAGAAATGGGAAGTTTTTTAAGTTTTAATTATTATTTCAGTGAAAGTTTAATACAATTCAAGCTGGTATAATCATACAGACATATTCATCACCAATAATGATGAATTAATGAACAAAATGCCTTTTTATGGTGTATTTATTTAACATGATTTAGATCATTATTTTTTTTTTCTCGTTGCATACCTCCTCTATCTCTCTGTTTACAGTCGAACCTAGGAGACGGTTTCAATCAGCAGTATATGTCCTGTGTCTGAGTGGATTTGTGTCTTCAACTTTTCTTCGTGGGATTGCACACCTACTCAACCTCAAACTCCTGCCTAAACCAGTGCAAGTCTCTGAAACGCCCACACACCAGCTCTGTGCAGCTCTCCTCCTCCATTTACGCACTGAGCTCAGGCATATTTCCAGAAGTGAAATGCGGCTAAAAATCGAACACAGAGCTTCGACCCAATTTCCAAACACACAAAATGTACATCTGTTGATCACAGTACATATATAAATCTGGCTTCATGATACTGAAATGCAGTAAATAGGACAATTATATTTTATTTATATGTTATATATGTTGCTGTACTTAGATACATCTCTATGAATCTATTTATAGAGCAAGTACTCGCAGGTAATTTAATCTAACCTGTTTACTGTAGATATGTGGTTAAATATAGGAGGTTCTACTTTTAGTGGTAAAACAAATAATATAATATATGCAATAATAAAACAATCCAACAGGTTTAAAAAAAAAAAAGGTAAACGTGGTAGAACGTATGAACGCATATAGAACAGTTTAAATAAAGCATGCATAATCAATTATATGAACATAATCAATGATATGAATATAAATCGCATTTTAAAAAGTAACCAACATTAATGATCAAGAATGCTGTAGGTTGACTTCTCATGGAGGTAAGAGAGGGTTACAGTACCAATTTCACAAAGGTAAGACAATCTCTCACAATTTAATAACATCTTTTATCATTGTCGTATAAAATCAAAATAGCTTTTGTTAATACAGATCTAGACATAAAGAGGTACAGTAGATCATAAATCAGAGATAAGTCTGTATTACACAAGCATGTTTATAGATGCATTTAACAAGCCCTGTGTTTTTTATTAGGTTGTTTCTTCATGGCATGACTAGTTCATAGGACTAGTTTGCAACGATAGCAACGACTGCTGGTAATATTGCCATGAGACTTCAGATCTCTCTTTTTTTTTTTTCGCTATTTCTCATTCTAGTTACCCAGGCAACAGGAGACAGCAGCATGTCTGATATAGCATCATTAGCAATGATCAGCTGGGTTGAGATGCTCTTTGCACCTCAAAACACCATGAATAACACAAGAGTAGAGCAGGATGCATGCTGATTAAAGCGTGCTATTTGGTAAAGTTGGTTATTTGGTAGTCTTTTAATAGATGTTATAGGAGAAACGTTTGTGCCTCTCTCTAGTACCATAGAATTATGCCATAATAAGAACGTGCATTTTTTTTTTCTTGGTCATCACAGTCTCTAGGAAAGACATGTGGTATCAATATGTTGCATAATTTTTTTTCAGGCTACAAAGTGGCTTGGCTGGATTTTAAAACACTTTCCTTGAGGCAGAAATCACACTAGATACTTTATCATACTTGATCTCACAAAGTTTGAGAACTTTCAGGCTGCGGTCTGTTTCTATGGAAACGAGAACTGCTCACGCATGAAAAACAATGCACTTATCATTCTGAGCAGCAGAGGCCAGTCTTGTATCACCAGTCTACACTTGCTCAGGGAACCCCTACACTGGTTCGACAGCTAAATATGAAGCTGCAAATTCTAAATATACAGTATATGCAAGTCCACACCTTGAATAATAGTAAGGTTTAAAATGTGATGCATTAATGATCATAAGAAGCCTTTACACACTTGTATCAATGATACTTTTTGACAAAAGTGTTCATCAAGGATTTTTGTGGGGTTTTTGTTTGTAGGGTTAACAGTTATAACTTTTGAAAGTGTAGTAATATACACCATATGTTATTGCATTATATGTATAACCTTTAAGAATTCTTACAAATGGACCAACTGAATGATTAAATTTTTACATGTGCCAGAAGGTTTTTTTTTGTTTTTGTGTGTGTGTGTGTGTGTGTATAAAGGAATCTTTTAGAGATAACCTTTCGATGTAAAAAATAACTTAATGAAATTCAATTATTTCTGTGACATTTAATATGAGTTGTGCTATATATTTTTTTACACTTCCCCATCTCGGTATTTAAAATGTAGGCCTATTTCTTATAAAAGGAATATTCAGTGCTAGAACTTAAAAATGTTAACGGGGATACAACTAAGTGCGTTAATCTGTCATATTGTTTATTTGCAGTATGTGTTGTTACATTTATGTAACAGAAGTCTGATTTTCTGATGAACTGATGGTAATTAAACCAATTGATGGAAAATTGTGGCATGGATAACTGATATGTTCCATATCAGTGTGTGCATACTGTATGTATTGACATCTTGTCACTGCATTCAGCGGGGAGCTGACAAATTTAGCACTGTAGCAATCATTAACATCACATTTAAATCATCAGTGTTAACAAATTACAAGAGCACTCTGCATACCAATGGAAAAGGTTAGGATGTATTTTGCCTTAAAGATATTAAAGCCTGACCTTTGCATGATTTTAGTTTTTAATCAAATATCCTTTATAGATAGATATAGATCTATAGGGAGATATAAAACTGTAGCAATGAATCCCGCTGTGCTTACCTGCATGGTACCTTGTTTCTAATAATTTTTTTTTACAGAAACAGTACATGTCAGAGGTGTCAGAGGAGGGGCTTAATGTTGAGTGGCATGACTGGATATTAGGGTGCAATGGGCAGTTATTCTGGCTCAAAGCAACATGGAGTCCCAGAGCTGTGAAGTTGACCACTGTGTGTGACAGAGGTCATCAAGCTGTCACGCCTGTTATGAACTTGAGTCCCTGGAGTAATTGGAGTAATTATGCATGTTTAAACTGATAGACATTAATCATTCAGGATGATGACTGACACTTCATTCTTATTATACAATAGTAAAGATGAATCTCTTGTTATAAAGGCAATTAAGTTTTAATCTTCAATTAAGAAAAGATAAATAACCATGTAATCCCACAATGCAACGATGGAGCCAGACTTTTGCAAATTAGTTTTAATGTAGGCTAGTTTTAATGGGCTATACCCATTTAGACACAAAAGTACAGGTGTAAGGTAAATAAATTACATTTCCTTTTGTTATTGTAGCCTACTTAAGTACAGTTTTCATGTATTTGAACTTTACGTGAGTAGTTTTATGAATGGTTACTTTTTACTTTTACACCACTACATCCTAAACCAAATATCTGTACTTTCTACTCCACTACACTTTCGGAGTAGAATCTGTACTTTCTACTTACACTGCACAACGACAGATGTGTGTAGTATTTGAAGCAATAATACTGCCACCTGCAAACTATTATACATAATTGTGTGATTTGCCTTCCCCTTTGAGATGTTCAATCATGTAGCAGGTGTTTGAAAACAGAAGCAGAAAGTTACAGACAGTGATTACAGTCTGCACAGAAAGAGAGAAAGAGAGAGAGAGAGACTCTTTAGCTAAAGTCTATAAAGAGCTTATACAAGCTCAGTACTTTTGATACTTAAATACATATAAAGGTAAGTACTTTCGTAGTACAAATCTAAAATAAGGAGTTATAATTTAGCTTGTGCAATTTTGCTTGTGTAATATTCTACCTATGGTAGCTCTACTTTTACTTAAAGAGTTTTTTTTTTTACTTTGCCCACCACTGCACAAAGTCATTAGTAAGGTTTGTCAAAGGTTCAGTTCTATTTCAAAAATGTTCATTGTGGTTGAAATAGTACGGTGCACAACTGGGTCACTTAGGTTCTTCCAGACCTGCCTTGGAATTCTATATATTCATGGACCTTAACTATTGCACAGGAGCTTTGTCATGGTAGGGCATGTTTTAGATTAATTGTAAGGAAACTGTAATGTTATAGATTACAAAGACATTCTAGACAGTAGTGTGCTTGCAACTTCAAGTTTGGGGAAGAAGCACATATGAGTGTGAAGGTCTGAAAGAAAGGGGTGAAAGGGTCCGTCTACATGCCATCTGGGTTGCTTATTGGGTCGGGTTGCCAGCTCGATGCCTGGTTACATCTGAGCATTTGGAGGTGAAAGACCTTGCTCACGGGTCCGACAGTGACAGCCAGGTGGCGTCGGGGCTTAAACTGGAGACCTCCTGATCAGCAGTCCAACACCTCAACCTCTTAATTTTTTCTTAATTTTTTTTTACCACATATTGTAAATGAAACTATAAGGTTTTATGTCAATAATGATATGCAGAATGCAGAATAATTTCTTCAGCAGTGAGCTTTCTAAGATAACAAAGAGGATTTTGCATTGATGGAAATGATGAATGCCTCACAGACTTTTAATAAATAGTCCTCAAACTGTTTTTCTAGAATGCTTGTACAACTATAATTTTACTTTTGGGACAAAATTTGTTGTCTATAATTAAAGCTCAGACTGATTCAGGATATTGATATTTCTTGGTTTTTATTAGTGAAATTTTATTAGAAATGAATGTGCAAAATCATACAATACCAGCATACGGACTATGGAAGATCATGTACATCAACAGATGCTTTATTATAGCTTAATAGGTGATTTAGAAGGAGGATGTAATTTTGATATTAGCAGCTTGGAGGTTTTTCCCAGGTCACATTATCCCAGGACTTAAAGTAGAATCCTAAAAAAAAAAAAATATATATATATATATATTGACTAGTCACGAGTCAACATAACCCCGAGTTGCTGTGAATAAAAATGCTATATGAATGATTAGGAATGTTTCAAAATATTGTAAAAAAAAAAAAAAAATTAATCAGAACACTTGTTCATGAAGAAAATG
>JAOVVB010000037.1:20955556-20977232 GCA_028570985.1 Heterobranchus longifilis
CATCACTGCTCTAGAGGAGATCTGCATGGAGGAATGGGCCAAAATACCAGCAACAGTGTGTGAAAACCTTGTGAAAAATAAGAAAATACTTATTTTCCACCATAATTTGCAAATAAATTCTTTAAAAATCCTGTGATTTTCTGAAAATTTTTTTTTCTTATTTTGTCTCTCATAGTTGAGGTAGAACTACAGTATGGTAAAAAAAAATGACGGGCCTTTCTCATCTTTTTAAGTGGGAGAATTTGCTCAATTGGTGGCTGACTAAATACTTTTTTGCCCCACTGTAATGCAGTCTATATATTTTTTGCAATTGACTCGTGACATTATTTCTTTTCTTTTTCATTCCTCATGTTCCTGCTCTCATTCTGATTTAAGCCATTACAGCTGATGCTGCCTTTGTGCCATGCAGGTAAAGTATACCCAAAAGTTCTTCAATAAGTATAAGATGAATTGCTCGCCTTTCAGGTATTCAGGAAGGAAAAAAAATGAAACAATTCCCACAGGCGTCTATTTTCATTTAAATTATGTACTGCATTTTTATGAAATCCTAAAATTAGCTTATACTCCCACACATAAGGCACCCACACAATAGTACACCACAAACCCTTTAATCACACTTTTGCATATGAATCAGTTTTTCAATCTTTTCTTTCCCATATTATAAACTGCAACAATTTTTTTTTTTATAAAAGGCAGGTCAGATATATGGATTTTAAAAAATAAAAATTGGCACAGCTTTTTTACATTTATTGGCAGGGGCATTAGGTGAATGAGCAGAAATTTCAATAGGATGAGATCAAAATTACATCAGCAGCAACTTGTGGCACCTACAAGGATGGCACGTTGGTCCAGACTGTTTTTTGGAAATTCAAGTGAAAAATTTTAAACATTTGTGACCACACTGGTTGCAAAAAACTTATTTATCAGATTTCAAATAAATACCCTTAGTTGATGTTTAAAGAAAAGCTTTTTTTTCCTTTTCAGTCACAGATGAGAATCCCAAAAACTGTAAAAAGGATGTTATGGTGTATTACAAGCTTCACTCTTTGTTTTTACAAACGGTATGGCTTTTCATATCATTGCCGCATTTATGGCCAGAGAAGAACACAGCTGGAATACCAGTCACGAGTCATCTATGAAGTTTTGAATGGAAAACCCCCCTAATAATGGGATTTTCCTGCAGTAGCCTAGCTAATGAGAGCATTTGTTTTGGTGTGGAAGCTGACACGCGTGAACAATGATGATGTTGCCAATGGAGGAATGCACGGTTGTTTGCCTTTATTCATTCCCACTCAGCACTGTCACTGTTGAAATGAGGTAATGTCCCACAGCAGCAGCTGCTCATTACAGTGACAAATACACTGTGCTGTACACAAACACACTGTGTTCAAGCTGCACTTAATGCATCTGAATATCACCGCGTTGCCATCTCTTGGGACCCAAAGTCATTGTGCACATGCACAGGCAGACACACACACACACACACACACAAGTGAAGCATCAATTTATCCCAAACAGGCACAGAACATACACTGCGACTTGGAGCTTTAGGAGGTGATGTGTGGTTAAATAAATCTAATTTATGTATGCGCTTTAGTAGAATTTGTAAACATTTGTTTTTTATGCAAGTACTGTACAAGGGTTGTTCAAGTCGAAACAAGACTTTACAAAGGCAATTTATGTATAATTAAGGTCTAAAACATTGACATTTACGAAACACTTCTAGCACAGTACTGTAATAAACCTCATTAAACTTGTTAGTGGTTCAAATTTTTTTTATAAAAGTTAATACATCCATGAATGACGATCCTGCTGGAGTGGCTCAGAGCCCACTGCTGTCTTTCCCATGAACATTCTACGAGTGGAATCTCTGATCTTTGAAAATCTAAATATAATTTGTTGCCAACTTGCGTAGGAGATGCATTTAGCTGTAAAAACTCCACAGACAATTATTAACGAACAGCACTTGCACATTGCAGGAACTCGACTTGGAGTTATTATAAGAGGTGGGTAGTAACGAGTTACATTTACTCCGCTACATTTACTTTAGTAACTTTTTGAAAAAAAAGTACTTCTATGAGTAGTTTTACTACACCATACTTTTTACTTTTATTTTAGATTTGCGAAGAAGAAACGCTACTCTTACTCCGCCATATTCGGCTACACTCGACTCGTCACTTTTCTAACCATTTGGTCTACACATTAGATATTCTTTGTTTTTTCCAGAGAGAAATGTGTTTCACCAATCAGACAAGGCAACAATAATCACATGACTCTGTTTGACCAATCAGCCGCAATAACAATAACCACATGTAGTCAAATGAGCACAGAAACGCTGCATATAGCGAGAAACAGCGAAGGTATCATGTCGCGGTTAGTTTAGCTGTTTTATTTAATGTTGCAGTGGCAAAATATATAAGTAGCAAATAAGCTAGAATTTGTTTCTTACATTTGTTCTATCTGCTGAGCCATTTGGAGGGCAACTAAATATATAGTACATCTTACACTGGAAATGGTTTACACTGGTATTTGCTTCAAAAGCTTTATGTTGTGAAAAACGTGAGATTAGGAAATTTGTGTTTCTTGTTCCTTAATTTGCTATTATGTAAAGATATTTCGTTTTATTCATTTATTTTATTACATTTATTTCATTTATTTTATTATTTGGAAAGGTCAGAATTTGTACATTATTTCATCATTTTGTCTGACTGCTTATATAATTTCTAAAAAAAAAAGAACCCGTTACGACATTACGATTGAAACAGTTGCTTAGTACTTAAGTAGTCTTTTCACCGAAATTCTTTTACTCTTACTTGAGTAATATTTTGGATGACTACTTTTTACTTCTACTTGAGTAATATTATTTTGAAGTATAGCTACTCTTACTTAAGTACAATTTTTGGCTACGCTACACACCTCTGGTTATTACTACATCGCTAAGCACTAGAGAAACACTGCAATAAATGCATTAGTGTAGCAGGGGATTATATAGAGAAATAAAGGTAGGGTTTTTAAAGCTCATAACTGTGTTCACTATCAAATCTTAAGTATAATATAAGTATATATAAAAACTTAAGTTGATTTTTGTTTAAATTAATGTACATTATATTATATAGCCAAACGTATGCAGACACCTGATCAGTCACACCCATATTTGTTTCTTGTCACCATAATAGATCTTCTCTCTTCTTTGCTGTTATATATATAACAAGGCTTCTGAGATAGAGGTCAGGGCTTTGCGCAAACATACAGTATCTTGTTGAACTGTGTCATTATGGACTTTTCTTTATGCGCAGGAGAATTGCTATGCTGAAACAGGTTTTTTTGTTTTTCTTCAGCATGAAAATACATCTTGGCTATATGTGCTTCAAGTTTTGTAGAAATAGTTTAGTGAAGAGCAACATAAGGCTGTGATGATCAGGTATTCGCAAACAGTACTTCTAGACATACAGTGTATTATTTTGATAGGTCAGTTAGCTAGCTAGTATTTGTCAGCTTGCTTGTTAAATAAGTTAGCAGGTTATGTTCTGTTGTAACTGCTCATGGGACTTACCATTTATTTCAACAGGGTTATTAAACATTACCTAAGTGGCAAGCCATTTTATATGTAAATCACAGTTTGCAGAATATTTTCCTCATGACTGCTTGCTTTGCCGATTAGATCAAGCAGGATCAGGCCTGAAGATCATCAACATGTACTTTTTGCTCTTGAATACTTGAATATGTTTATATACACACAAATTTTCAGTTTTCTGCATCTATACTTCAGTACTCAGATTTCTACTTAATATAGATCAGTTTCTCTGTACTTTTTTCCCTCTTGATGTTACTGCGGCCTACAGTACATCTGTGAACATTCCGATTGCGCTGCTAGAGTTCAGCTACACACACACAAACAAGCTGTTTTCAGTAGCAATTCTGACATGAAACACTTTTACAGGGCGTGCAATAGGATTCAATGGCATACAAGATAACAGCACAATTCAGTGTGGTGCATAAATGACTTCACAGTTCAGTGCACATAGTCAATATTGTGCATATTACAACCAGAGTGAAAATTCAACACAAACAGCGGAGAGGGAGTAAACAACGAGCAGCAGGAGGTAGCAGTTATCAGAAGGAATTTAATGTTCATAGAACAATGGGAAAAGCTGGGGGATTTTTTATTTTTTACAAGTGATCTAAAGTGCCATCCAGAGATGAAAATGTGGTGGATATGCAAGGTCATTCATTCATTCATTCATTCATTCATTCATGCATATCTCTAGAGTAAACCTCAGGTTTGTTTTCATGGAGTTTGCAGGTTCTCCCAATGCTTGGTGGTTTCACACAGGTAGTCCAGTTCCCTCCCGCAGTCCAAAAAATACACAATAGGTTGACTGCCATTTTTAAATCACCTGTAATATATGATTGACTGTGTAAGTGTCCCCTGGAATGGGATGGATCCCCTCCCCCATCATCGTGTGTTTCCATCCTTCTACCCTGGGATAGGCTTCAGGTCCCCCTGAGACCCCGCACAGAGTAGGGAGTATAGATAAGAGATTGATTGATGGACTTTTAGTTTCTGACAGGGTGATTTGACTGATGGGTTCAAATGTACTGCCGTTTGGATGATTTTGAGAGGAAGAAAAAGGAAGGTAAAGCAATGGCTAAGAAAAAAAAAATAACACAACAAAACGCAACATAGGTTTCCTGAAGATATCTTCCTTTTTATACAATCTCGAAAGCCCAGTACAATTTTACGTGCAGATCTGTGGACATACAATATATCTTAAAAACATTCATTTTTAAATTAATATCTCATCATAAAACTCATTTGTGTCAATGATGTGATGCATATCCATGTACATAATTTTATGTCACTGGTTCCTTTTTCTGTCATTTGTTTGTGCATTCATACTGATGATTTTTATTCTTTGTAAAGTATGAAAGTATGATTTCATCCTTGATTAAATATGAATATATTGCACAATAGATATACATAAAGCTAAATTCCATTTTTATGGAAACAAGTATTGTCTGCATACAAGAGGCACATAACTGTCAAAAAGAATAAAAAAGACATAAATAAAGAAATAACCTTCAGCTTGCGTTTTTGTGCATTGTGTGTGTATGAGTGCATAATAGAGGCATTTGTGTACCATAAGTTTGTCCTTGTACTGTAGGAGAACAGATTGTAGATTTTTCATAGATACTGATAGACTAAAGACAGAAAAAAAAAACTGAACAGATCACTGCACGCCTATTATTAGTGTGAACTTTAATCACTATGCAACACTGTCACAGGAAGTTGCTGATATTTGCTATGTCTCTCATGTACTGATCTATACCATGCACTGATCTATGTATTGATACTCTTTTTCTTTTTCCATACAGCTACTATGGCTTAAACATTGATGCTGAGAATCACAGAGAAAAGAGGCTACATTAACTGTTAGACCTTGGAACCTGACCTGTAAATTAAATTTGATTTACAGGATGTCTTTATTTAAATGAGCATTCTTGCTGGGCTCAGTGCCATATGAAAGCTTGGCCTACAGATGCCTGTGAGCAAAGCTGTTTGCTATTCTACTCATGGATTGTTACTGCTGCATTAGGGGTGTATGGAACAGTATTGCTAGATTCATTAATATGCTTTTACAAAACTTTGCTGTCTGTGCTGTTGGCAAATGGAAGTGTTTTCATTTAGTTATGTATTTGTCACTAGTATTTGATTATGCATTCAAGCTCTGCGTGGGTTATTTATTTGCCAGGCTTCTCAGTGATAACAAAGAGAGGGGTGGTTAGGGAAACATAAAATGTTATAGCTCTTGAAGAAATAAGACACGGCGTAATCAATGAGAGGACAAATAGTATCAGTCTCTTTTACACGATATCTCTATTTTCCATTTTCCTGACTCTCTTGCTAATCAGGCATAAAACACTATGGGTAGATAAAATGCATGGTGTTATGAATCTTTTCAACAAATTCACAAAAATTCTCTGACATTTACAGCAGTTGTGACATTCAATAATGTAAAATTCAATGGGAACGGAAACATAAATTGAAAAACATAAATCAGTAAACAGATTCCTGATACATTTATGGAAATTAAAATGGGGGGAGCTCCATTTAATCTGTACATGGTGGCAAGGTGACGCAGTGCTTAGCACTGGGGCCTTACAACTCCAGAGTAGAGGGTTCGATTCTCAACTCAGGTCTGTGTGCGAGGAGTTTGCATGTTCTCGCTATGATTTGCGGGTTTCCTCTAGGTACCCCAGTTTACTCCAACAATCCAAAGACATGCAGATTAGGCTAATGGGCATTTCCAAATTGCCCTTATTGTGTAAGTGTGGGTGTGCTTGTGAGCCCTGTTATGGATTGCACTAAATCCCAGCGCCCTACATCCAAAAGTAAGCTATATACACACAGTATATATAGCTTAATTTTTCATGTAGCTATTATAGCAATTAACATGATAAAATATTCAGTTTATTTAAGTTAGGAAACTTACTCCTTTCAATTTTATACTGAAAATGTACATGATTCGACCATTTGCACTTTGGCATAATCTAAACAATCTTAGGGGTTTTACTATTTACCATTTTCTAACAGGCGTTCATCATTGATTAGACAAGTGACTGTTTAATGCTATATCCTCTCGAGGCTAAAACTCCAATGTTGTGTACTTTTTGTTGTGTAATCTCTTTGCACTGTTTCTATTTAGTAGTACTACTTAATGTCTTCAAACAGAAGGATGTTTGGGCAAACAGTAATACCGCGTGGTGCTCATATGATACTATTATAAGTATAAACAGACAAGATAGTGTATGAGTAGTTGTGAGATGCTGATATGAGGATAGTGGGGTCTCATGAGGTTAAAACACAGCACGTCTTTGAGGCTTAGTTTTGTGAATTGCATAACACAAAGTATTTTTTTAAGAATCACTATAGCATTACATTAAATATACTACAGTATGTAAGTGTTTATTTGCACACATTGAAAACATGAATCATGTATCATATTTAATATGTGTAACATATTTAAATTAAGGGTATACTTTGTACTCAAGTAAAATATGTATAGTAAGTTAAACAAAAGTAAATAAGGGTAAATAATTATATATTTTGGCTATGCTAACTAAATAGAATAAGAACATTACAAACCTAATTTATTCACTTTTTAAGTCCATCTTGAATACAATTAGCTCATTTGAGCAGGCATTTTTAAAAACAAATTCAGTTTCAGCTGTGACACATTTTTCATGTGTTTTCCACTGAACTATAATGTACCTCTGCCACAACATACTCACATTAAACAGCCAGTCTATATACAGTACACTGGATAAGCTATGTTAACTATGTTAATATTTTTGTTTATTTGTTTTTTTGTTTGTTTGTTCTCACCATGAGACTTTTTGCAATGCATGTATAATGTAATACGAGTGTTTAAAACAATTGGTGTGAAACATTAAGATCATTTTCTATAGGTGTATTTTATTTATAAAATACTGTATATTTGCAGTAATTATTTTTTGCCCATTTGTTGATTTTTGTTAGTTTGTTTTTGTCTCTATTGTGTCCAACTGTGATCTAAGAAAAAAAAAAAATGTAGATATGATTTTAATTCCTTCCCTTTCTCCTTCCACTTAAATCATACTACAGCAAGCTCATTTTCTCTAGGCGGGAGACACAGGCTGTAGTAACACACCCTTTGGCTGTGTAATCCATTACTGTTCTAATCATGTTACATTGCTAGCTCTGCTGCCATTTCTAGCACGTTTTAACTTTATTATACACCATCCCTATTAAATGCACAGAAAAACATGGCATTCCTGACCACCTAAATAAAACATCTGTCTATTTTTACTAAGCAATGCTGCACACAGCTATGCTAAATTATTATTATTATTATTTTATTTATAAACTAATAATTATTATTATTAGTTTAGCCACTCATCAGCTTATAATATTACCAAATTGTAGTTCAAATTAAGGAAAAGATTAAAGTTGGTTCTAATTAAAAGCTGTTAGAACACACAGGTCATTACTGTTTTGGTTGCAAGAAGGTGGGGGAGATCTCAATATTAGGCGGGTGGTCATAATGTTATAGCTGATCAGTGTATAAATCAAAATTATCAGATTGTTCCCGATGAGCAAGATGAAGGCGTCATATCAGGAATATCGATCGGAGACTGCTACATCAATTTGATTTAAACCATCGCATCTTGAAATCGTATTCATGGATCACAAGGGTCAGTTTTAGGACCTCTGCTATTTTGCATATACATGCTTCCCTTGGGTAACATTATTAGAAAACACGGGATTAGTTTTTGCACTGCTATGCTGATGATATACCTCTCATCAAAACCAGATGAAATATCCAAGTTGTCTAGATTAACTGAGTGTGTCCAAGATATAAAAGATTGGATGACATAATTTTCTCTTACTAAATTCAGATAAGACAGAAATATTACTTATTGGTCCAAAAATTGGTCCAGATAAAGAAAATGTCATCATATAACCCCAATACTATCACTCCTGCACTGGCTACCTGTTAAGTTTAGAATTAACTACAAAGTAGCATTACTTAGTTTGTAATCAATGCAGATCCAGGCTCTAAATGGTTTAGCTCCCACATATTTAGCCAGTCTTCTGACATGTTACAATCCGCAGTGCTCCTTAAGATCAGAAAACACTGGATTTCTGGTAGTCCCCAAAATATCAAAGTCCACAAAAGGGTGTAGAGCGTTTAGCCTTGATTAGTCTTCCTGATAATTGATTGTGCCAGCTCCAGTGAACAGAGGCCAATCCTGCAACGATCCTGAGGCTCCAGAGAAGGACCAACTCAATCTGGATTCTGCTTCATGATGGTGATCCAGACCCCCTCTGCACCTGTCTGACTCATCTTAGTGCCATCCTGAACTGAACTCCATGTTAACTTAGACATCTTCTGTTATATTGAACTTCCAGCTGCCTAACACAGTATGTCAGCATAAAAAATTTTACTTGCTCATACACATTTCCATAATTTTCTTTTAATTTTGTGAAGCTGCTTTGAGACAATGATTATTGTAAAAGCGCTATATAAATAAAACTGAATTGAATTAAATTGCATGATCTGCAATACTCTAAATACTTTCTTTGTACCCCTAAATACTGTAGTATTAAGACTGTGTCTGCACTGAAACCAACTCTCTTTAGGACCCAGCTGTGATCCATTTGGCTTTCTCGTTGTAGTTTTTTTTTTTCTCCTACGAGAAAAAAAAAATCATTGAAAGTGATCATTATGTGCTACTGTGATAATGTGACCAGTCGATGTATGGAAGATAGCGTGAATTAAACGAGGCTCTTTTCACACAGACCCGCTCGGCTTGGAGCTTGCGCGGAACGTCTCGTTGACGGGAATTTATTAACGCACGTTCTCGTGCCACGCGCGCGCTCCAGCTGGTTTTAATACACACACGCGCTGTGAATACACCCGCGCCCGTGCCAGTGCCAGCCTGACGGAACTTTAACGCTCTCAAGCCTTCATAGAGATATTTAGTGTCATAAAACAGCTGTTTCTCGTGGGTACTGAAAGGACACACTTCAGGCGTATCAGGTGGGTGTTTGGGAATGAAAGAACATATAAATATATGTGAAAAAAAACCCAACTAAAACGCTTTCCGTCTTAGGCACGATATAAGATGCATGTACATTCAGGTGTATAACTGATAGATGCCAATCAAAAAGCTAAATAGCAGCTGAAGTGCACGTGAATAGCGCCTGCTTGTTGAACTACTTGGGTCCGAGTCGGAGTGTTTAGCGTTGGAGCTGATGTAGCGCCGGGAAGGAATTAATTAATTAATTAATAATTTATTTATTTATTTATTATTATTATTATTATTATTATTATTATTATTCGGCTCAGGGACGTTTACGTGTCCCTAAATACCAAGCGAGCCATTTTGCTACGGTAGTGATTCATTTATTATGAATGCACTCATTTCATATAACATTATTTTAGTAAGTTCTTCATGGTACAACAAACCAATCTTAGTATTTCACGCACGCGTTACACCACAAAATAGCTAAATTAAATATTATACAACATACAACTGTGCGCTTTCGTTTGCTAAGCGTTGACGCTCGGTTTGGTCAAATTGTGTGTGTGTGTGTGAGTGTGTGTGTGGTGGTTTGTTTGGATTTTTGCATTCAACTGGTTTTCTGTGCTAGGTGTGAAGATATGAGGGAGAAGCTGTTCCCGTTTCACGGCTTGCTCTTCTGCGTCTCCATAACGCTATTTTGGCGCACGGGGTAAGAATATAAATCACCTTCCGCTCTCCTTTTTTTTCGCCGCTTCTCTCTCTTATTTCTGTGGCAGTGTTGATGTGCAGTTAGAAAACCCGCTGGAACTGTCACGAGCGGTTATTAAGTCTCTCCCATGCGTGAAAACACGCTCGTCCAGCTTGAGGCGCCTCTGTGCGTAACCGGTGCCCATTGCGCGCCAGAAATGACTGCCGTGGCACACAGCACACTTCTCACACGAACATGGTGTTTTTCAACAAAAACACAGGCAAGCTTCAGGCGGAATTAAACATCTGTGGAGCGCCTCATTCATTAAGCGTTTTAGAAATTCCTCTAGGTGGAGGTGTCTAACAGTTATTGCGTGTGGCAGGGAAAAGAGACTGGTGCCAGATTCAGCATTTGTTCATTAAAATGTGTGGGAATCAAAGAAAATGCATCATGCTAATACTCCTGAAAAATTGAAACAATCTTAACAATAAGTAAAATCCCACCTTTTCGTAAAGACAATTAAGCTTCAATTCACAGCACAAGCCTTGACAGCAGTGTCAGTCAAGTTGAAGTGTCAGTCACTGGTTTGGTGAATGAGAAGTGTTGTCTTGCAGTGCATATCAGGTCGATCATATCCTGGTAAACCAGTAGAGATTGGGGGAAAATAATCGATTCAGTGATATATAATGGCTCTTTTGTGTGGCAATTCATGTATCACCACACTGACTCCAAAATCTATTTTAAAAAATGGTATTTAATTTAAATATGTTTGGATTTGAGGTGGCGGCACGGTGTTATAATGGTTAGCGGCCACGCACCTCTAGGGTCGAAGATTCGATTCCCACTTTGGGTCTGTGTGTATGGAGTTTGCATGTTCTTCCTGTGCTTAGTGGTTTTCTCTGGTTTCCTTCCACAGTCCAAAGACATGCAGATTAGGCTAAATTGCCCATAGTGTGTGAATGAGTGTGTGGTGTGAACATAAGTGCCCTGCTATCGGTTTGCAGGCTGCCCAGGGTGTAGCACATCTTGTGCCCAAAGTTTCCTAGTATAGGCTCTAAGCTCATTACAGGCCCAGTACAGTATAAGCAGTATAGAAGATGAATGGATGGATTTGAGATGGTACAATGTTGCAATTTGTCTATAATCCTACAGGCGGCACACTCTAATCTATTCACACATTGGCAGGCAACAGAAAATTCTGTATGGTATGACCAAATTACTGTATTTTCTAAGTTTGTTTAAAATTGTAATGAAATCTGAAATAATACTAAATACTAATGAAATCGAGATAATTACAAAATCGAATCAGTACCTAGATATCATGATAATCTTATTGTGTGGTCTCCCGTAATTCCCATCCCTATAAACCAGCCTGTTTTTTTTTTTGGTTTTTTTTGCCGCCCCAATTTTTCCCTGCACAATCAAAACTAAAAGCAGTCCAGCTGGATAGAAAAACATTTAAACTGGCAGCACTGCATGGGAAGTACTTCGCAAGTGATCGAATCAAGCCCATTGTGGTGCTTGTGGTCCTAGTATCTGAAAGCCCAACCTTTTTTGAAATATTGATTGGCACAGTAATGCATGGGCATCTGAGAGACAGAGAAGCATGGAAGTAGTAAAAACTGCCAAGACATGGCTAGAACTGATTGAAAATGGTGCCAGATATAAAATTCTGAACTAGACACATGAAGGGATGTCCATCTGTAGTGCACTATTCAATTTTAGTACACCCTGTTCCAAATCACCGTAAGTCGCATGACCCTGTTTTAAATTCCTGTTTTGGCAGTGTTTTCAAGCTGCAGACCTGGTGTGCAACTGATCAAGGGCTTAAGGGTGTAAATGTGAGCATTTGGAGCATCCCTCATGAAAGCATCAGATTGCAGGATGTTAACTGCTTTGTTCAGTATGGTGGTTTCCACACAGAGATATAGACATAAGTGACATAGAATCTACATCATCACACACTTTTAAAATGTAGTACATACTGTTTACCTTAGCGAGTGAAAATTTATAAAACTGCTTTGCTATGCGAAGACCAATGAAATCTTGATTTTTGTTTTCCATTTGAAGACAAATGAAGTTAATAATTATTTCATGAATACCTTCAATCAAAAACACAAGACTATGCATACAGTAATGTGCAGTTGTGCACCTGAGTGCATACAGTACCTCCGATGATCTTATCTGATGCATACTATCTAAGGTCAGACCATAATACTGATTCTTCACAAAGTAAAGTAATAATGAATTGCACTAAATAAACTAAATACTTTAAAAGGACTCCAACTTGATTTATTTTTCTCTATTTTTGGCTTTTTGTCTCTACATCTGCCTGGCTGCTTGTCTGCTGTATGTTCACAGGAAACCAATGTTTTTTTTGTGATCTGCTTCCAGTCATAATAGCTTTTATGTAAGACACTGTCAAAGGACAAAGCTGTATCCTGTTTCATTCTACAGCATATCCATAAAGAGCTGGGATATTCTGGACAGAATTGTATGCTTTTTTTCTCATTTGTGAAGAATACTAGGCTGAATTACTGCAGAGGCTTCAGCATTGGTAGTTTAGCCATAGCATTTATAACAATGATCCCTTGCTTTTTGGCATTTCTGCTTTTCTGTTTCATACAGTACCTAAAGCAGCAAGCACATCGAATGTGAATAAAATTATCCTGGTGAAAAACTTCAATTCTCTAAAAGGGAAAGGTCACAGGACACAAAAGACACAACTGCTTTTGGTAGCAATTCCTTTTCCTTAATCTAGTTGAGCTTTCTGCAAGCATCAGTGTAGTGTATAAATGGTAAACAATGGGCCAGGGCTGTTGTCTCTTTAGTCAGTAAAAGTGCCAGGTAGAACATACTGTTTGTCATTTATGGTGTTGGCGTGGAGGAGTTCTGTCTACCAATGTATGTTATATCTTGGGGGGTAAAATCCTCTCTAGCTGCAAGAATGGTCTTATTATCAACGTTGGCACCTTAAAAAATTCTGCCTGTGGTAGTATTTTTCTGATTGCATGACTGTTTCCGAGCAAGAGCTGGCAAAAAAGATCACTTTTACAGTAAAAAAATCTTATTAATAGGGGTGCACAAATTTCAGTCTTCAGTTTCCAGTGTGATGCTGATGTCAATGCGTTGGGTACTGGATAACCCCGGATACTGACATATAGCGGATGCATAACCATAAGCAACATGATAGCATTGTGCTTTAAATTGTGTCTTATATTTGCATGTCTTATTGATCCAACACTAAATCCAGCATTTTCTGACAGTTGCTGCACTGGTAACGATACTCACTTTCAGATTGATCCAAAGTGGTGCACATAGTAACTCACTTATGCACAACATAGTCATTTAGACTGGTTTTAACCACTATAAATTGTCCACAGGGAGTATAGAAAAGTGAACAGGTATGGGTTTGAAATAAAAAAAAAAAATTATAATTGAGGCATTCCCCTGGAGATAGGCTAGAATTACTGTACATTTAATGTTACTGTTAAAGTAACTAAATGCTAAACAATATGTAATAATGATAATATTAAGGATATGTAGTCCAAAGAACAGACAATCTCTGGCATTTTTTGTTTGGCTTTAAAAGAAATGCACTTCTAGTCTATTCTGTGGATAAGCAAACTATATATTATATGTTCTTCCTTGAGTTGCTGAAGACATGTGCTAAGGTCTGGCAATGTAAAACTTTAGTGAAGTACCAAAAGAGCTGAGAAAAGCTCTTGTAGCCTTGCATCTTTAAAAAATCAGTCTGAAATGAACTTTTATGCTAATTAGATCAAATAAACCTTCAGTCATCATACCCGATCACATCATAGCTTGCTTGTAAATAAATATGAATGTGAGTCAAAAAATTATCCACACTCTGGCTGTAGAATTTATTTAAATTATCATCCCGCATAAATCATGGCACGCTGCCCTTCTGTGGTGCAAATCACAAGTGAGGCATTCATTTATGCTCTCATCACAGTTACAAATGAACTGATATACCATGTTTACACCTGCACAGCAGTGACTCGGGTAATGGTGTTACTTAAAGTATGCCTTAAGGGTTTTGGAAGATCATGTGACTAGGGTTAAGAGCAATGAGGACAAATCCAGGGTATTGTTTTTATTTTATTTTTTTTGCTTGTTTGTTCATTTGTTTGTTTTAATAATTTATTTTCACAACCAAAAAAAATTAATAACCTTTTATTAACTTTTTATGTGGTATGTAGTTTATGATGTACCATGATTCTGTAGGTATATTGCATGCTCCAGCATCTCACCACCTGCTGCACTATGCACATCGGCTGTGTAGTGTGTGTAAGTACAGTGTGGCCAACAGTACAAGGATTTTGCTAGTTGGATTGATTGTTCTGGGTATACAGTTAACAGATGTTCCAGAATGAGAAATGTGCAGGTTTGTGAAAACACTGCCGAAAATGAACAATATAAAGTGCAGTTCAAAACTGCTGTATAACTTATTAGCAAACCAAAGAAAAAAAAATTGGTCATTAACAATACATTTTTGGCTATGTTCACATTACCAGCCTGAAATTACTCATTTAATGATTTTACTAATTCTCATTACGTACCCTGATCTAATTTTTTTCATTTATTTGTTATTTTTGGCTGTCTGAATGCTCAAATCTGATGTTTTTCAGGTCTGCGTTTATGGTAACAGATTTGATATGTGGCTTGAATAAGAACAGTGAGATTGAAATTCATGTGAAATTCTTTTGCGCATGTGTAGTGCGCCAACGTCAGTCAGCACTAGCAGTGCAGGGATTTCATAGCAGTGCTAGCAATAGCTCCTAAAACTGCTAAAGCAGTATATATCCAGTATATAGCCAATGTAATATTTAATATACTGGAAACTTATTAATTTTCCTTAGTCTGTATTCTTCCTAGTCTGTATTAATGCATGGAGGCTTAACTAGCTTTGCCAACCATTATTACATAATGTTCGTCCAGTCAGTTAGTTTTCAGGCAACCAGAACATGGGACTGGGCAAGCACGCTGGAGCTTTCACTTGCCCAGTGGGCAAGCTAATAAATGTATGCCTTATGTCCATGTCTAGAGAAGATGGAATCCTCATTCTACACTCATAGTATGCTATTTTCACCAGCAGCAATGCTCAATGACCTATCACATTAAAAATCACTCCAAAATCTATTCATCATTGTTACACGCATCACTATTAAACAGAACCCAACAAAATATTCATTGTCAGTTGTATTTAAATGTTTGAAACACAAGCAAATTACTACTAGCAAAAACTACATTGCAATCTATTTGGGATGGCTAGACAATGACTAATGCACTGGGTCAGGTGGCAAATGCCATTAGCGTGTGATATGAGTGCAGTTGGAGCGATATGGAGTGTCTGCTCGGGGACACACTGTAATCACTGGGAAAAATCTCTCAGTGCTCTGAATACTCACTCGACTTCCGCTTCAATTCACACACATGACTTGGTCATTACCAGAACAGTCTTAACAGGACATAAATGCTTAATGATAACTTGAGAATGAAATAGAAATGGAAATAGGGCTATGAGTTAGAAATGGAATGAAAATTAAAACAGGAATAATACAGGCTGTAAAATTATGTAATTCCTGAGTTGTTTTGGATTTCATGAATTAATCACATGTAGTTTGTTATTTGGGTAGCGCCCAAAACTCTCTCTCTGTCCCGAGCCTTGAGATTTAATGTGACAGCTCTGCCTAAAGCGCCATGGGTAGGATTTGGAGATGTGTGAACGCTGTGGCCCTTACCAACAAAAAGTCATGCAGCTGATATGCTGCAGGATTAGTTGCTTAGCTACTGATCAAAGTTCAGCTTAGTGTGTAATTGCCCATATCACTTCCATACATATTTTCATCATTGTTATAACCAAGCAGAAACATTTGCGTGTTTGCAGGTGTGAATGATTGGCATGAAAACTACAACCACTTACCAGCTAGTCTCGCTAAAATTCTTTTAAGAATTTGGTGCCTAATTTATTTTACTGAAACTTGTAGAGACATTAGTAGGCTGGAAGTTGAATATGTCACTACTCACTTACATACTCACTCACTCTCTATAGTGCCTATCCTGTAAAGGGTTGTAGCAGGCCTGGTGCCTATCCCAGGGTACTGGGAGCACTGGGGGATATACTCACTGGGGTGACAATTCACTGCAGGGCACAAGCTCACACACACTGACCTACAAGCTCACACACACGTTTACACTCGCTCACACTATGGCTGTTTTGGAAACACCAATTCGCATAACAGTCATGTCTTAGGATTGTGTGAGGAAACCGAGAAACCGGAGGAAACCCACAAATCGCGGGGAGAACATGCAAACCCCATGCACACAGACCCAAAGTCAGGACAACATGCTGCAGAATGTATCTTCAGAAATCCTAAATTGTACATGACCTCCATTTTAAAGAAAAGTATATAAATATGTATATTTATCAAGCGAGCTATTACTCAGTCAGTATTCCTCAAGGATATGATACATTTATGAGTTTAACTTCATAGGTTTTCTGGCAGCTGTAGTGCATTTATTCACCTATTTGCTTTTTTCATGTAGGTCAGTTAGTGCTGACGCCTCAACAGATGCCTTCAAAAACAATATCACCCTCTTCACACGCATCTTGGACAGACTCCTGGATGGCTACGATAACCGACTCAGACCTGGGCTAGGAGGTGAGATTTTACACTTATTACTTATATGGCATGTGCAAATGCTGTGTCATTTTGCTATTTAACAGTACTTTAAAAAAAGGCTTTTAATTAAATTGACAAACTTCTTAAAGTTCTCCACAGCTCTGCTTTCCCTCAGCTTTTAAAGCTTGTGAATAATTTATGGCCCTTTAAAGCTTAGATGCCCAGTGCTTCGTCAAGTGTTTCCTCAGCATAAAGAACACACTCGACCACTCCTGCACATTCTTAAAGACACTGTAAATGAAAAATACACTTCTAAAAGCACATTTGCCAACTTGTCATCCCAACAACAACAACAATCAATAGATTCTAGGGTTTTCCTTTTGTTGCTTGCTTTCAGGAATGACATAAACAGTCAAGCCTAGGAAAACGGTAGGCATTTTTAGAAGCTTTATAAAAATACGCAAACTGACACTGCCTACAGCAAGCAAAGTCTCCCTTACCATTTCACTCCTTTGCAGAAAGAATAAGCCCGCAGCCTATATTCATAATCAGTCTTTCATAACAGGTCAAGCCAAATAGAGACACGAGGAGTAAAACCTGGCAAAGAATTAGGCATAAACAAGTGCCAAAATCAATTTACTGCCTTAAAACCCTGTAAAATCCTCTTCAAGGGGGGTATTTGTAGACTAGCCCACACATGTTCCAGTGCTGAAATGTACTGAAGAAACGTCAATTCTTTTGCAGTCCAAAGTGGTGTGCATAACACTTAGGATGGTCCTAACAAAGCAGATTATTTGCTGTGTTTTTGTTGTCGTCTACCCACTACGCTAACATACACAGGTGTGACAAGTTCTGCGTAATTACATTTTTCATGACTTCATGTCACTGCACACTGTGTATGATATACGTAACACTTTTTGTCATATTCAGAGTCGGTGTCATGCTGAATGATTGTTTTGGTTACTCAGGCACCACTCTTCGGTGACTTCATATAATCCACTGCTTCTCCAAATAATGTGCTGTTGGTTCCATAACATTATGGAATAAAAGGAGGTTTTCTGGCAGTTAAAATGACTCATGATAACAGAACGATTAAATGACAAAACTGACAACATTTAACACAGGTATGCTATTGATTTCTCTTCACAAATATTTTTTTTTATGATTTTTTACTTGTCTGAGTGTCAGAGTGTGTCAGTATGCTGCGGTGCTGCCTTATTTGCTTCCAAGCTGTCTTCCTGTCATATCCTAATGAAGTTGGATCTAATAAGCAATGTTCATTAGCCATGACTTGATTAATAAATTCAACAGGGATACAATCACAGTACTATACGTACATATATCTCTTGTACCATACGCTATATTCTACAATTTCTCATTGTTTGGCATACAGTAGTAGTGTCATGATTAGCATTGCCACCTCGCTCGCTCCTGAGCTTCTGTGTGGGTTTTCTTCAATCTTATTTAGATTATTTCCTACGACTTTTAAAAATCGTTGCATTATTTTGGTTGACTACAATAAATTGCACTTATGTGTGAATGATGGTCGCTTAGAGCCATAAGATTCACCTGTCTCATTTTCAGTGTATGGTTGAATAATATGATAAAAATATTCTATAATTTCTGCAATACAGAATATATAGGTTTACTCACAAACTGCCAGCAATACAGAAGGGTTATAGTAAAAAATCTTAAGTTGTAAAAAAAAAAAAAAAAAAATAATAATAATAATAATAATACAATAAAAATAGCCATTATTTTTATATTTAAATTCTTTAAAAAAAACTATATCTTTTTTAAACATTTTACAATAAGCTACCTCCACTCAGTTCGTAAATACAAAAAACTTATGATATCTATTAGTACTGAGTGAAATAATCACATATCACATATATTACTTGTCTAGCATTCAGTACAATATACAGTATGCAGTTTAAGTACATAATATATATATATATAATCCTTATACTGAAATCGTCTTTCTGGTGTCTTTACTGAGTAGTTAATAATACCTTGTTTTCCTGAAGAGAACCTGAAGAGACTTGATTTTTAACAGACAACCTTAGGGCTGGTCTGTGAGCCCACTGGGTGACATTTCAGACACAACATGCCCAAATGGTCTGTTTATTTTTTGCTCCACTAGCAGGAATAGATCCAATAGGCCACACGCACGTTAATGCAACACCCATGTATTGCTAGTTTGTTGACAAACCTTTATATCATAATAGTTATTTTGTGTCATAGAAATGCCTTTGAGAATCATATGTTTTTTTTTTATATCTGCTACCTCGAAGTCATGATATCGCATAAAAATATTGATATTCCATGATTTTATTTGAAAGACAACATTAAATAGACAAAATTAAAGCAGAACACCTGAGAATTTTGAACGCCTACGGGCTGCAGTGTAATAAGGAGTTTATTACAATGTAATCCAGTCATTTTATGGGAGGATAATTTCTGGGCAGACCTGGTAAATAGAAGGCAGAATTCGTGGACATTCCTCTACAACACATTAATCTACAACACTAGCGTCTCAAACACTCTAGAGCAGGGCTTTTTAAAGTCTGGACTCCTGTCCAAATCTGGACTGCATGGCAGGTGAATCCAGACCCAGCCCATGCAATAATACAGTGTAATAAAGTGCATGTCATTAATTTATGTACAGTACACAATAGAGAGCGACAGTGTCGCAAGACGGTCATGCGCTTTCCACGCTCATCTACACCGCAGCGAAATAAAGCGGCCAACTTTTTAGAATGTCACAAGTGCACCGCAGGTAATGTGTTCATGGTTACTTAGCAACAGCAGTGCCACAGGAGCGCAAACTCCAGAGTGCTTTGCAAAGAAGAAGAATGCGGCATGTCTGGCATTTTACACGCATTGTTAGACGTGACATGTAAACAACCACTTAGTGCACCATGTAACTTTTGCTACAAAATCATTTTGATATTACAGTTTCTTGTTGTGTTGTCTGTTAAGCTCATGGCTCCGTTAATATTTTTCTCCTGTAGTTACATTTTTTTCTGAATTGAATGGACGTGGCACAGTGGGTTAGTGGTTAGCACTGTCGCCTTGCGGCTCCAGGATCCGGGTTTGATTCTCATCTTGGGGTCTGTGTGCATGTTCTCCCTGTGCTTGGTGGGTTTCCTCCGGGTACTCTAGTTTTCTCCCACAATCCAAAGACATGCAGATTAGGCTAATTGGTGTTCCCAAATTGCCCGTAATATATGAATGAGCATGTGAGTGTGTGTATGTATGTGTGCCCTGTGATGGATTGGCACCCTGTCCAGTGTGTAACCAGCCTTGTGCCCTAAGTCTCCTGGGTTAGGCTCCAGGCCCCCTGTGACCTTATGTAGAGGATAAAACGGTATAGTCGATGAATGAGTGTTTATTGTATTCTACCCCATGGCCAGAAGACGGCTTTAAAAATGGCCAATATACTGTACAATCACACGGGTTTTAAAATGTGGTTTGGAAAATAATATTTGTGCCACAATAAGTGCCACTCTCATTCAGACTGATAATTAATTTTTTTTTTCAAGTGGGAGGGGTTTCTATATCCAGCCTCATTTGCTCAAAGCCTACAGGGTAATTCAGGGCAGTTTGACTCTCTGTCTCCCCCTCATGGTGGATGTGTTCAACCACGAGAAGGAAGGTGTCAGGTTTGAGTAGAAGGTGACTTTTTTGGGTTCAACGTCTATGTATGTATGTGTGTGTGTGTGGGGGGGGGGGCGTGATAGATAGATAGATAGATAGATAGATAGATAGATAGATAGATAGATAGATAGATAGATAGATAGATAGATAGATAGATTTGTAAAACTTCATATAAATAAAGCATATAAATAACCAGGTAAAACGGGTATTTGTTTTAAAATCTGAGTGTGTTTTAGTGTGTAAATGACTGAAAATGAGCCAAAAACACCACAAATAAGATGTTAGTAAGATGAACCTCCTTCTCTCTCTCTCTCTCTCTCTCTCTCTGATTGATGGTTCGAGGGGCTGAAACTTCTCAGTGTGTGTGTGTGTGTGTGTGTGTGTATTAATTGCTGTATAAAGCCGTGACAGTGACTCCAGGCTCCTGTGCCATTTCCATGTCTGCCCGCAGCACAAAGTGGATTTTGTTCAGGCGCTGCTGGAAATTTTCGGGGTGACTCACAGACGCGCGTGTGTGTGCGTGGGTGTGTGTGTGTGTGTGTGTGTGTGTGCGCGCGCGCGTGTGTATGCGCGCGGAACGGATATATTAAGTCGATTCACGAATTGGGGGGAAAGGAGAGACATTTAATCTCGTCCAGAAGACCGGGGGTTTGTTGCTCCTTTGGGAGATTTTCACCGGTTTGTAAGACAATATAAAGAAGATCATACACCCCACATACTGTACACCCGTGCGCACGCTCACACACTCACACACACTCTCTGTCTATCTTTTGGGTTTTCTGGATTGTAGTCTACAGAGCTGGAGAGGAAGTCTGCGACACACACACACCTGTAAACGGTAAGCTTCTTCAGCTTTACTCCCTTTTTCTTTTCTTTTTTTGTGCATGAACATGATTTATGATTGCATACTTTTTATTGCATGATTGATTGATTAAATGGCCTGAATGCACGTACATTTAGATCCATCATCCAGTCTGGGTGTGTGATGTGTGTGGTTTTGTTTTTTTCCCCATAGTAAATGGGTCAATAAAAACACATTTAGGATACGGCTCATTAAAAAAAAAACAAAAAAAAAACAAGGGTATTTAACACATGAGTGCCAGAGTTCATTCAT
>JAOVVB010000037.1:20981157-20992964 GCA_028570985.1 Heterobranchus longifilis
TTTAAACCCTAGTGTCTATACTTCTACCCAAGTAATGAATGTGAATACTTTTGACACCACTGATTATTGTACCATGATAAAGATTTGTGCTTCAGCTCTAGTGTTAATATGAAACATTTCTCAATTACATTACCTGAATGATGGACAATTCTGTCTATTTGTCCTTCGATCGCATTTAGAGTGTTGTTGATGGTGTCAATGCGATCCAGAAATTCTTGTTCTAAATACAAAAAAAAAAAGAAAGAAATCACCTGAATATTAATAATATAAAGTCTATGCATTACACAATCTAAATATTTTGTGCAAATTCTTCAAACTGGGTTCTATATCCTCCCGAGACCCGGACTCTACTGTTGTGTACATGCACTTTCTACTGATTGTCTTCAGCGGTTTGATCAATGTGGTTTGATCAGCGGTTTGATCAATGTCTTCAACCAGGAATAAGTTTGGCAAAAGGGTTATTCCCAACAGTCCTGATACAAGGATAAATATAGATAATGAAGTTGGAAGAAAATGTCATGTTCTTATACAGTATGAGGACATTCAGGTCTCAAGAGGATATATCTTGGCAAGAACTGACCACCGGAGGTGCTATTTGCAAGAAGTAGTAACCATCACAGAGAGAGCATAATGGTGCAGCAGGTGGGTTTATAAACCTTTACTAATTCACCTGTAGGCGGTGGCTTGGTCTTTGTCATGGTGGCTTAGGGGTTAGCACTGTCACCTTACACCTCCATAGTCAGAGTTTGAATTCCACCTCGGTTCTGTGTGTACGGGGTTTGCATGTTCTTTCAGTGCTTGGTGGGTTTTCTCCAGGTACTCTGGTTTCCTCCCACAGTACAGAGACATGCAGATTAGGATAACTGGCAATCCAAAATTACCCATAGTGTATAAATGAGTGAGTGTGTGTGTGTGTGTGTGTGTGTGTGTGTGTGTGTGTGTGTGTGTGCTGTGTGCCTGCAAGCCTGCGATGGATTGGCACCTTGTCCAGGGTACCAGTATATACTATGCCTTAAGCCCTAAGCCTCCTGGGATAGGCTTCAGGCCCTGCGACCCTGTACAGGGTAAGCAGTATAGAAGGATGAATGAATGAAAATTAATTTTGAATGAATATGATTTATGAATCCCTAGTCACATGCTAAGCGTGCTTTTTAAAAACCTTTTGAAATGTTTGTGAAAAAAAAATCAAGTAACTTGACAAAAAAAACTTTTGCGTGTTATATATACTGTTAATTAAAAAAATGTCTTAACCAGCACCTAAACATTCAGCAATTACAATGTTGCTTCATTTATTATAATTTATTACAATCAAAATATTTGATAGACAAATACATCTATGAAAGAAATTTAAAAAAATACCCTAGTATTTAGTATTTTGATGAAACATTAGATCAATAAACGAGCCTAGCCTTGACTAGTCTTGATTTTTGCTGAGACACACAACAGTATAAAAACATGGAGCCAGTGTGCCTTGTGGCAGCAGTCCAGGCTGCTGGAGGTGGTGTAATGATGTGAGCAGATGTACAGGTGTTCCTGTTAAAGTGGCCAGTCACTGAATATACTAATAGTTTTGGTCTATGATACTGATGCAATTTAGGAACTAAAGTATAACCTAAAAAAGCAGTTTATAAATATAGTCTTAGTCTAACTGGTAGGACACACAGACCCTCTGAAAGTCTAATATATTATTTCATATTGATCTGTTCAACGCAAACCAAATCCCTTTAGTGTATAACAAAAATTAATTTAAAAAAAGCCTTGTCGTTCCAATACTATCGGACGTGTAATTTATGTTTTACTGCTTTATACTGACTTGATTGTTATTTCTAATGATGCACTACACAGTAATCATTGTACTGCATGTACTGTCAATACCCAATTCTGTTTATAGATACAAATAAGAGCTGGTACAGCCAGAATAATAGTTATTGATCTACCACTTTAATAGGAACACCTGGACACCAGTTCATTCTTAGAATTATTCACCACGTGGCAACTTTGCATTGCACAATATTATGCAGATGCAGGTCGAGATTATCTGTTAATGTTCACAAAAATAATGGTGAAAATTATGGTGGATCAACTGGGATTTTCACGAACATTGTGCAGAGTTTACACATGCAAAATAAATGAATAAATAAATAAAAAAATTAATGAAATGAATAAATAAATAAAAAATCCTGTGTGGTACAGACCTATAAGTGGAAATGCATTTTTGCATCCTTAATGTCACATAAATCCGGTATAAATTCTCTAGGAGAAGTATATTAAATTCCATAGGGTGCTTTTTGCAAACAACCCAAAATAACTAACTTCCTGTTGAGTAGAGCCCATGACAGGCAATGTTAAAGTTGTTTAGCTCAATAAGCTCTAAATGTGCACCGGGTTTTACATACATAAGTGACAGTGTGTATGAGCTATGCGGCAAAAACTCGTGTGAGGGCCCTGTGCCGCGCCTGGAGCCCAGACACTCAGGCATCCTAATGGCAGCAGATTTTAACCTGTCTGCCAATTTTCATGACTTTTTGAGCATGTTTGGACCTTCAAAGAGCTTAGGATAGTGGAAAAAAAAATCCTTAGAAGAACAAGAGGGCCCTTCACAAACAATGGACATCAGCACTTTCAGACATCAGCACCATCATAGTAATGCTGATGTCATAGTGCTTGGGCCCTAATAATCCTGAGAAGAACAAGCCTTATGATGTAATAGAGCTGATGTCATAGTGTTTGGGCCTTAACAAGTTTAATGTTTTAACTAAGGAACGTACAGAAATATGGCACAGATAAAAAAAAAAAAATGTAAGCCTATTGTCTTGTCATTTCCCTGTGTTTGTCTCCAAAATGTCAATTAAGCTGCGGATTTCCTTTAAATGCAATTAATTTGTGACATCATAATGTGATGCTTTTTTTCCAGCATCCAGGGCTTTTTGGAGGTCTTAACATGCTCAATAAGCACACAGGTTGTACGGTGTGCCCGGGTGGCGATAGCGCAGGTGCTTGGGCACGATCTGCATTGCTTTGCAACTATATTTGAACTTTGATTATTTAATTACATCATACTCATAATTGAATATATCAAAAGTGCATTTGCCTTCATACATAACTTTACAATTCTCTCCGAGTATTATTTTAAAAATTTGCTGGGTTTTATTGGCCAAAAAAGTGTCTATGTGTAGTCACTCATTAAAATGTATATTAAAGTAATCATGAAAAATAAAGAGATAATCCATACTGTAGCCTAACACTGCAGTATGTTTGATATGCTGCGAGGTTTCCTTCTGTAACCTTAGTAGAATATTAAACGGTTGTCTATGTTGTGCACTAGAATACAAATTCTCTGTCCAATTCAGAGTACGAAAACACAGGTCTTGTCAGCTTTGCACGTTTATAAATGCAACTTTCCCGCGTGTGTGTGTGTAAAAGGCATTTTTTTTTTTTTTTTTTTTTACACTGCAGGTTTATCTATTGCGAGGAGTGATTTTTTTTCTTCTATCATAAATCAACAGCCTACTGAGTCAAAGCTCGAAAGAAAGAAAATTAGTGATATTACTTACTTTCAGTGGAAATATAATAATACAGTCCGTAAGCCGCGGCTGCAGTTCCTGCCGCATACAGCAGAGAGCGCAGTGCTGCACCGTCTGTTAAAGACATCACCGTCTTCTCACCGAGGAATTAAACACCTCCGTCTGGCGAAGTTTCGAGAAGCAAATAAAGCCCACTAGCCCAGGCTTCTTTCCCTACGCAGCGTCAACTGTGACATGGCTCCTTGTCCAGATACATCATGACCTCTCTGGTGATCTCAGATCAATCAAAACTATGATCTCATGACCAGAGGTGTGTGGCAACAGTCCAACAAGGATGTTATTTGGATACTGATTTTCACATGCCGAATGCTTTGAAAACTTAAATATCGAAAATTACACAATGTCGCACTTTTCCTGAACTCACTCTACTCTGTGTGGTAGATGTGATAAACTGCTCTGCACAAATAGACATAGGTTTGGAGTTCAGGGCTCGGTCTCTAGAGTTAAACATTACAAGTTCATTATCAGTTCCTGTAGCTTAATAGAACCACATGGGTCATGAAGACACAGCAGAAGGGGGCATATTTTCTCATTATTTTGCACAGGTTTTTGATTAGTTAAATTTTTCTAATTTTATTTTTGTTAATCTATTTTATGCCAGTGTCTGATTATTTATTTATTGTCATTTTCCTTTATAAATTGTAGTCAATTCTATTAGAATTGAAGGGGCATTGTAAGGTATTATAATATTGTAAGGTATGATTCCTGTGACCTGAGGACAGACCCCTCACTGTGTTTCCGGACTCCTTATGTGGTAACACCTTCTACAGTACAGTATATCCTCTATCCAGAGGCATATACGTCCAAACAGCTCTTGTCCGCTAGAACCCATTTGTTTAACCAGGAGAATGCTAATGTAGCAGGAAGCAGGTGTTAACTTCTCAACAACAGTTTTTTAATGAAAGCTTCGGTTTAGAAATAAAGTATGCAGTTATTTGAGAAGTACGGTACATGCAGGGAAGACATGGGTTAAAGGAATACAGGTGAAGGTCGCAGTCGTGTGGGTCGATCCTTAGCAGGTGTGGTATCAGCAGAGGTGCACAGATGTGTGCAGAACAGATGAGACCAGCGGTGCAGGCACGCATGCAGGCAGATTTCTCCTAGGCGAACAGGACTCGGAAGCACTCAAGTCTAAGGGAACAGGAGATGCTTGTAAGTTCATCTTTCTTTAAGCTCTACTCACCGGGAACAGACGAGGGAGCTTCCATGGGCCTGCCCCCTTGTTACGGGGGTGCTTATGCTGTGTGCGCAGTGTGTTTGTGCGGGAAACGCCTGCACTGAGTGGCCCGGCGTCACAGAGTTATATAAGTTATAATCAAGTTTGATTCTGTGTTTTGGGCAGTTTGGTGCACTCAGACATGTTTCAGTGTCCTGCCAAGATGAAAGGTGATTGGCAATGACCAAAGAGACAAAATTGTTGCTTCTCTCAGTCTGGGAAAGAAGAGAACACCATTTCAAGCAATTTGAACTTTAGCATTTTACAGTTAGGAGGACTTTTTGCAAAGTCTTCCCAGGAGTGTGGGTAACACTAAACTCACTTTGAAGTCATCATTTTGAAAAAGCTCATTCACTCCAAAACAAGACTTAGTTTATAGAAGTTGGTGAGGACTGCACAAATGTCCTTTAAGCCCTGACAAATACAAACACTGAGAATTGAAGTAGAGGATTTATGTGATATTTTGTCTCCCATGACTGTACAGTACATTGCTTTTATGTAACTTTACCAGGCTTTACTATATAAACAGAAAAATTTGCTTAAACATAGTCCATAATACAATTACATCATACAAACATCGGTCCTGTTGTCCATGTCTTTTCTCGCTTACCTGCTTGTCGCCTCACTTGTCTGCCTCACAGTTCTGTTCTTTAAGCTGCTGCACTAAGCCATGCATTGCGTACAGTTGTAAACTCCATGCACACAGAGGCGGGAATTGAACCCCGACCCTGAAGGTGCACAAATGAATGTTTTGTCATTAACTACGATAACTGCACTCAACGGTTTGCTGTGGTTAACATGAGCATGCTGTTTAGACTTTATTTAAAATATAAATGTTTCTATCCAAAAGGTTTTTGCAGGATGGCTTTATAAAGAACATCTAATGCTGAAAATTCAAATTTAACCTCTGGTTATCAACACCTGAAGTAGCAAATTCCGTGTCAGAGGGATCTATATTAAGAACTAACAAGAGAAATACTTATTGGAAATGTAATGCTGGTTTAATGTTTGAGATCGAATTTCTCCATTGCAAATTCCTCTTAATACGTTTATTTGCTTCACATCCTTACCTCGACTTTGTCCTGTATAAGATGCAAATGATTCGCTTTTGGGTCATTATCACACTTCTGTTGCCACTGTTGTTTTGCCTTTCTCTAGTGTCTTACACTATACCTTTCCCCTCTGACTTTGATATTTGATATTGACCTCAACATTAACTTATTTGGTTGCTTCTTTTGCCAGCTTGTCCACGCTCTCATTTCCCTGGATACACAAATAGCTCGGCACCTACAGGAAAGAGATGTTTTTTCCTTGTCTAATTATGCTTGAGTTAGCTAAAAAGATTTCATACACCAGCTCCTGGTGACTTCACTAACCACTAATGTTTGCAAGTGCTGCTGCTGAGTCACTATAGATTAATTGTATTTCGGTGACTAAATTTCTCGACCCATTTAAATGCCATCAATAATGCATACAGCTCCACAGTACAGTACACTCTGACGTTCTCTTGCTACTCCATTTGTAACTGGGTACAGTGACTGCAGCTCCAGTTTTTTCTGATTCCTGCTCCTTAGACCCATCAGTTGAGAATGGAACACTATCTTTATACTTCTGTTCTTTACAGTGGGGTAAAAAAGTATTTAGTCAGCCACCAATTTTGCAAGTTCTCCCACTTAAAAAGATGAGAGGCCTGTAATTTTCATCATAGGTATACTGTACCTCTACTATGAGAGACAAAATAAGAAAAAATCCAGAAAATCATAATTTGCAAAATCAAAAAATGTATTTGCAAATTATGATGGAAAATAGGTATTTGGTCAATAACAAAATTGTATCTCAATACTTTGTTATATACCCTTTGTTGGCAATGACAGAGATCAAACGTTTTCTGTAAGTCTACACAAGGTTTTCACACACTGTTGCTGGTATTTTGTCCCAGTCCTCCATGCAGATCTCCTCTAGAGCAGTGATGTTTTGGGGCTGTCGCTGAGCAACACGGACTTTTAACTGCCTCCAAAGATTTTCTATGGGGTTGAGATCTGAAGACTGGCTAGGCCACTCCAGGACCTTGAAATGCTCCTTACGAAGCCACTCCTTTGTTGCCCGGGCAGTGTGTTTGGGATCATTGTCATGCTGAAAGACCCAGCCACGTTTCATCTTTAATGCCCTTGCTGATGGAAGGAGGTTTTCACTCAAAATCTCACGATACATGGCCCCATTCATTCTTTCAACGCAGCATTGTTTCTTCTCAAAACATGAAGTTCTATTTTGGTTTCATCTGACCATATGACATTCTCCCAATTCTCTTCTGGATCATCCAAATGCTCTCTAGTAGACTTCAGAAGGACCTGGACATGTACTGGCTTAAGCAGGGGGACAAATCTAGCACTGCAGAATTTGAGTCCCTGGCGGCGCAGTGTGTTACTGATGGTAGCCTTTGTTACTTTGGTTTTGTATTTGTAAAACACGAGGTCAGTCATTCTAGAACAGTTCAGTATAGTCAAGTGCATTTACAAAGCCCATCAAGCAACATGATGGAACTCCCTCTCATGAAGATCACTCCAGGAAAGAAAGACCAAAACTTACAGCTGCTGCAGAGAAGCTCATTTTGAGTAACCAGCCTCAAAAATCATCAATTAACAGCACCGTTATGAAGGCTTTACAGAGCATAAGTAGCAGACACATCTCAAATATCAACTGTTCCAAGGAGATTATGTTTTATGTGCCTAATTACAGTATTTATACATATAAAGCCTTCAGAATTGTTTAGCAATGTCGAAAGACCATGCGTATATATGTTTATATAAATTCATTCCCACTTACTTGTTGAATGTCTGCATTTGTGACCAAGTGTAATGTTTACAATTAACAAAAGGACAGGGTGACACAGAGTCATTGAGATTCTCCAGGTATGATTCGACTTTGGTCTCTCCAGCAGTGTTCTATGATTTAATTGTGCATTTTTAAGCATTTTAATGAAAAAAGCAAAATGAGAGTCGGAGCACAGAGGGAAAAGCATCAAGGCAAAGCAGCATTTTTTCTGAGATGAATTAACCAACCTACATTACATATCTATTAATAAACCAGAACATCATCCTGAGGCTCTAGATGCACATCACATCGCAATTTTAAACACTAAATTATGCCAACCCAGGACACCTTCTTTTAATTTAAGCATATGTGTGAATCATTCATAATACTATTGATTTATTTGTGTTTATACTTTTTGTGCATACTGTATATGAAAGTGCAGATAATCTCTGTTTTTCTTGTGGAGAAGATGCTAACTGATAGTTAAAATACTTTAGATATCCATGATGGCATCACGGTGGCTTAGTGGTTAGCACTGTCGCCTTGCACCTCCAGGTTCCAGGTTTGATTCCAGGGGTCTGTTTTCAGGGTCTTTGGCGTTCCCAAAATTTCCAGTAGTGTGTGCGTGTGCCCTGCGATAGATTGACACCACGTACAGGGTGTACGCCGCCTCGTGGCCTAAGGCTCCTGGGATAGGCTCCAGGCCTCCTGTGACAGTGTATACAGGATAACGCGATATAGACGAAGCGAGAGTGAGTGAGATATTTATCATCTTTGACATACATGAATAATCAAATAAATACATTCTATTATCTACAGTTCACGCAGAATATCGTACTGCATTTTTTTATGTATGGTCTTTGACTGAGGACTCTGAGGTCTTTGTAAAAGCTTGTTGTTTTGCATTAATGAGCAACACTTAACAATCCGCATCTACGTAACTCTGAGCAGCCACCACAGAGAGAATGAAAAGCCTTTCTGACTCAACCAGGCATAAACACGAGCAAGGGCGAGCAGAAAGCCAGACATAAAGAAGAAAGAGAAATGTCTATTTAATGACAATCACCAAAATAGAAGGAAAACAGCAAAAGGGTCTTTCAGCGGCAGAGACACAACACAGAGGCAGAAAAGGCAGCACTGAGGTGTATTCTCAAGTACTCCGAGACATCTTTTCATTTCACATGGGAATATACTGTAGTCAGGGTGATGGCAGAATATAAACACAAGGTAACAAACATGCTTATAGAATTTTCTCCATATTCATAGAAACAGCACAAAGAAGCTGGCTAAAAAACGAAAGAAGATGTGCTTTTTAGAATTTTGTAAACAGCACATTAGAACTGCATTATTTTTTATTTGTTTATTTTATTTTATTTCACTTCTTCCCCCTTTGTTCCAGATCGGGTCACCACAGTGAAGACTGATATCTATGTCACCAGTTTTGGGCCTGTTTCAGACACTGATATGGTGAGTGCACTGTTCTTAATATTTATTAAGAAACAAATAAATTAGCCAGATTACAGAAGTAACCATATGTATGAAAAACATACCAAAAATAAACAACATAAATCTCATACATATGGCTACCAGAAAGGCCATACAGTGATGTTAAAAAAACAGCAGTGGGAATGCATTTTATTTGCATTACCCTAATCCCATTATCTGTTTCTTTTTTCAAGTAAGGTAATTGGTGACTATACAATGACTACCTTTGGAGCAATAAAACATAGACAGCATAACAACTCTTTTAAAAACAAGGGATCAAATTCATGACAATATTTGGCTTTTAATGATTAACTGATTTTTTTACTTGGGCATGAATTTAACATAAATCTTTATTAAAAGTCAATGGCAAGAATTCTTTTGCGCAAATGCCTTTATCAGTCTCTCACATTTGGCTCATTCTTCTTGACAACATTGCTTCAGTTGCAGTTTCAGTTGGGTTGAGGTCTGGACTTTGACTAAGTCATTCCAAAACCTTGGTTCTTTTATTATTCAGCCATTCTGATGTGGACTTACTAGTGTGGTGTTTCTGTTGAAATGCTGGTTGTTTTTTTAGCCAAACATGGCGCTGGACAATAACGCCAAACAACTCCACTTTGGTCTCATGTGTTCATATGACATTGTTCCGGAAAGTCTTGTGGTTAGTTCAGTTTGTTCAGATAGAGTTTTGTGAACCTCAGTTGTCATTTCATGTTTTTTTAATACAGAAGATGCTTTATTAGAAGCTTTTATTCTGGCAACCCTTACAAAAAACTGTTGTCATGGCCTGAGACCCAGCTCTTAGGGATTTTTATTTCTCTGAGCATTGCAAGCTCTGACCTTGGGTTCAATGTGCTGGGACATCTACTTCTGGGAAGGCAACTGTCTTGGATGCTTTCCACTTGTGAATAATCTTTAACACTGTAGAACTCCAATGTAGTGTGGAAATGGTTTCAAAACCTTTCCCAGATTAATGTGCAGAAATAATCGCTTCTCTAAGACCATTGCTTACTGTATGGATCTCTCTCTTGGCATTGTGTTAACTAAGAGAAGCTTAATATTGACCACATGTTTATACTGTATGTTGTTTGTCTGAGGTTGTATTTTCCTACAACCCTCTCTTCTAGAAGGATTTTTAATTGTCTCCTTGGATTAGTTGATACTTGTCTCTATTTGTCTCATCTTTCTTGGACAGAGAATCTGCAGTTGTTTAATAATAGCTCATATAGACATTCCTGCTCAGTGTAAATCTATCATCCTCTTTCTCTGGTATGTCAAACAAATTTGAGAGTACTGCGAATAAACCGTGTTATGTTGGCACAGAGGCGTTACCAACTGTAGCTAGTCATCATCACTAACAGGAAGTGGAAAGGCCTATTGTGACTTTCGGCAGCACTTTAATAATAATTAATAAGCTAAGTGGATGCATGTATATTTTGACCCTGTATGCATAATTTGGATACTGTGCTTCTGTACGTCACCATTGTGCTTCAAATTCTACATTTTACTGTGTTGAACAATGATTTTGCCCCAGGAAAAAAAAAGTTTTGTCTAGAAAGAGCAAGAGACACCTCATATACTGTATGTACTTTAGGGGCCAGTAGTAAATTGACAGTGGTCCATGGTGGCCCTGTTGGCATCAGATGCCGCCATATCTGGGGCTGAAATGAAAAGTGATGCCACCTGACTGCACACCGTGTCATGCTGAATTAGATTCTCCTCCCCTGATAAGCCAGAGGAAGCAGTCCTATGACTCATGGATCCTCCAGCGCAGCTGTCTCCATTATCAATTCAAATAGTGACGCAGCCAAAGGAAGCAGCTTTTTAATGCAGGTTTTAATCAGAGCAGTCTAAGCATAGAACCAGACACAGCATGGGGTGTAAAAGGAGGCAAAGCTGTTCATAAATAGAACAGGAGATATGCAGATATGCATTGTGCATATTAGGGGTGTATCACAATGATGCTATTTGTTAAGTGCTCCAAGTACTTGTATTTAGATTGTGAATCTGGGTGTGGTGAAAACTACAAAGGATTGTTTTTTATTTATTTAATTTTATTTATTTATTATTATTAAATATGAACCCAGCTACTATACTCTCTGAGAAACAGTAAAAACCACTAGAAAGAAAAAAGATAGAGGTAGAAATGCCATTACTTTAAGCATGCTGTAAAAATTCTGCTTCTGACAGTTCCTCAACCTAACTCCATACATCACACGGGGTTTATAATTAGATGTTGCCAGACACTCCTGTATGGTGTACTTTGGGCTTGATCCCTTGCTCTTCGTTCTTTGCTTTAGCACGTCAGCTCTGTCCTGTCCGTGTAAGATTAAACACTTCTCCTGCTGCTTCAAAGCACAGAGAATCACAAACCAGCAGGACATGTCTCACCTCCCCTCCATCACTCTGCCCTTCTTCTGGTTCCTCTCTCTAGCTGTCTGTTCAAATCCTTCATAATCCATCTTTTGTCTTCTTCCACAGGTCTCCCTGTGTCTCTTTCCTTTCTGTCTCGGTCCATTCTCTCAGCTTCATGTTGGATTAGATTATCTCTGGAGAGAGACCTGTACATTGCTGTTTTCTTTCTCTTTTTCCTTTCAGAGTATAAGGATGTAAAGCATTAATGTGAAGCATCTCTTTTTACCGTTCACTTTACTGATTTACAGGCTCCAACCCCCCTCCCCCCGTCCCCCGTCCCCCCCACCCCTTCCAGGCTT
>JAOVVB010000037.1:20997357-21011153 GCA_028570985.1 Heterobranchus longifilis
ATAAAATCACATTAGTACTAGTACTCATACTGTAGCTCTACTGCTTATGCACATACCATGTTTCATTAAAATGATTCTAACATTTATTACCCGCCCAAAATAAATTTTTCTAGTCAAAGATGCTTAAAATTATCCAGGTTACATGAAAACCACTCAAACTGTCAAGACTGTCTCCACAACGTTGCACAGACTGATATTTAAACTCTGATTGGCTGTGTCTTTTCTAGCACATCAGTACCTTCTTCTTTTCAACAGAATGGAATAAAAAAAATTGCCTATGTCCACTTTGTCTCATATTTTTATGACTCATCTTGCACTTTAATTTAACAATTAGGCAGTTATATAAAATTGCTCATCTTAAATACTGTTTTCATTTAAGACTAAGTTATATAAGAATAAATTGAAAGCATTTTTTGATGATCCAAAAATAATCTAATCAATGACTCACAAACCGTGATCAGATCCCAGCTGTAAGTTTTGTGATCCATTAAACCCCTAAACTGTTGAAACTATAGCTCATCTCTCTGTCCTCATATACTGTAAAAGTCAAGGCCATTAAAATTCAGCATCCAATACTGTATGCCACCTGCAAGTGTGCCCGCTTGTAGTGGACAAATTAGTAGATATGTGAGCTTTGCAGAAATATTATGGAAAACGAACATTATTGGCTAATACATCAGGTAAATTCTTAACAGCAATTAATCAATTATTCATTAATAATTGAAAACACTTGTTTAAAGTTACAATTAATGTTATGGAATATTGTTGTTGATAGGTTTACTTACACTGTGGCAGCTGCAAGCAGTTATTTTTTGCTGAAGTTAATATTAAAAAATGCAGCTTGTTATATTATTGAGAAACCAGAAAATGTAAAATTCTCTGTACTAATAATCTTCATGTGTTGAACTTGCTGATAATACTGACAATGGAAACTCTTTCCATAAATGTTAGACAGATGGCTACTTACAGAGGGGAAAAAATCATATGAATTATTGTACTTGTATTTATTAGATACATGTATTTATATACAGTAATAAACACTTTATATAAGTAATCAATTCTGCAAAAACATTTGCCATACATGTTCCTGTGATTAAGCTGTTACTATAGAAATAAGAGCATTGAAATAAACGTATAACTTATATTACAGCCAGAACTACTGTCAAAGCTGCTCTTTTTAAGAAAATTTTTTTGATTAAACTAGGTTTAATCTAAAATTAACCAACACCACTGCATCCAATTGCTGCTACTTAAGTGTCGTATTTTTGTACGGATCTTAATGTAAAGCTAGCAAAAATTAAAAAAAGAATAATAATAAATCTTGAATTTGCACATTTAGAGAGCTGTATAAATGTTCTTTGTCTTTCTGACGGTAGTACAGTGGAACTGTCTTTCTTAATATAATGTGACTGACCTTTTCAAAGAGAATGTTTTTCACAACAAGATACAGTATTAGCAGTTAATGTCTTTTACAGAGAGAGTCTTAACATGGAAAAAACACAACAATGAATCATGCTTTATTTAGCTCATGCTTGAGAATAAGTGTTTAATAGCTTTATCTATTGCCATCATATGTGTTTTTATTATGAATGGCACTTGGTGCCTTATACTTTAATTTTTTTCACCTATTAAATAATAGCATGCATTTCTATATTTATGCCTTATATTCACACTAAACATATACAGTATGTTGATGTTTGTCACAGGTTGACAGTGCATGCTGAGTGTCCAATGCACCTTGAGGATTTTCCCATGGATTTTCATTCCTGTCCTCTCAAATTTGGCAGCTGTGAGTTCAACACTCTTCACTATAGATCAGCATGTCTGGAAAGCTTTTTTAAAGAGATAAAAATATTATTGTTTGTTTTAGGGTTATTATAGTATTATCTGATTACTGAAGTAATGAATATTTGTGACTTACATTCTATAGACGCATATACAACCACAGAGGTGACATACACCTGGACAAAAAATGCCTCAAACTCAGTGGTGGTGGAGGGGGAGAGCTCCCGATTAAACCAGTATGACTTACTGGGACAGACTGTGGGAAATGAGACAATTAAATCCAGTACTGGTGAGTGGCTCTGCATAAACTTCAACAAGCATCCTTTTGCTACTCATGCCTTTTTGGGTTTGCTTTTTTTTCTTCTTACATATTACAGGGAACAGTAAGTACTGTAAGTAGAAATATGATTTCCACCAGATGGTTGTTGGAGCAAATACCACATTTCATTTTCTCTTTTGCAAATTGTGTACTGCCTGCTCTGGACTTAACTGAGCAACGCAGCCAGAAACACTTACATTTATTTTTTACCACCCACTTCACCTCCACACCCCTTTTTTTCTTGCTCTCGATGTATTCATGCTGTGGCCTGCGGCACCGATTTTCGCTCGTTGCCATTTGGCGGTTCAGTAAAGCGAACAAAAATGGCACAGGGTGTAGCGGCAAAACCCTTGACAAGACATTCTACTTCTGCTGAGCACAGAAAACCCCCAGTACATCACCTCGTTGGATTTAGAGACAAGCATGGCTGGCATTCCACAGGAGAAAAACAACATTCTGTCTCTCCTTGTGATTCCCCTCTCTGTCTGTCTGGTTGTGCATGTCATTGCTTCTCTAGTTTTTCCCTTCTCTACTTCACTTCATCTGAGCCAGCAGCTGTATAGACATCAGGGAGGGAAACGCCTACACCTGTCTATATCTGTCTGGCTCCGACAGAGTCTGTTAAATTGTGAGAGGTATGAAAAAGAGGCTGGAGGAAAACAAACAGGATTCATCCCATGCATCCGGATTGCACAGAATGAAACTAAAAGCAGAAATGTGCTTCCTTTGGGGGTGCTTCTAAAATGGCAATATAGTATATTAAATACAAGAGATCCATCTTAGCAATAACACTGCTTTGCTAAGCTTATGAGGTTTATTCGTCTACATTGCGGTGTAAATTTGAAAGGGTCATAAATCAATTACCCTCTCATTTAAATAAACTGTACAACACTATGAACAAATGCTTTAAGTGATTTAGAAACAGAAACACTGCATAAGCTTGTGTCTTATGTGTCTAGCGGTGGCAAATCGATCCTGTCACTGACTGAACCTTACTCTGTAGTCACCCTGGAGCCTCCTGGCGCTCCCAAACACACACTCAATTACAGACATCTTCTAAAATACATCACGTGTTTGCCTCCAGCTAGACAAGGTCATATAAAGGTCATCCTGCTCCTACATTCAGTCCCTTTTATTATCATCTGATCGTCCAGCTCCACACTGTGCGAATTCAGTTAGTCAAGCTGTTGTGTTGAAGATGAGTGAAGCCACTCTATGGACAAAATTTCCAGCATTACTGCTCAAACGTCCTCAAGGGACAGTTTCTTTAAAGACTATTCATTTCGGAAAAAAAAGCATGCTGTGAGCAGCCAGAATATGCACATATTATTACAGCACATGGATATAAGACTTTAGGAAAAAGAACTTAAAAGCAATTCTGGTCTGAGGCTTTCTCTGTGGGTAAGATGGGTAATCTAGTGATTGCATAGTGTTAAAATAATAAGCGTTAGCATAAAATCTAAAAGTATTGTACTAAGCAGAGTGTTTTTTTAATGGCAGTTTATCCATGAATGTTTATATTTGCTTGAAATTATACTCTATATATAATTTAAATTATGTTTAAATAAAGAAGATGCTTTTTTTAGTATTATTTAAGGTCTTTCTTAAAATGCACAATTTTATGACAGAATTCCCCTCGCACTCGTTTTCAGTGTTTTTAGGGATCCGTGATCATGCTGAAAGCCACAGGATTTACAGAAATCTGCAGACAGGCATCACTGTTTTTTTTCTTTGACATATTACCTTTTCAATTTAATTAATGAAAAATCTTGATTCATCATCCCATGTAATTTGTTATCTCTGATTGCCACTCCATACTTTATGGCCTTTGGTTAATGAGAATATCTATTTTGCTACAAAATCTCTTTCTCAGCAATATTGTGCCCTAGAAAACCATTGAAGAGCACTTCTCACAGCTCAACATTTATTGCCAGACTACTCTCCAAGATGCTGAGCAATTATTTGACTGGGTTTTTTTTTCTTTTCAGAAGGTAACCTTTAAAATGCAATCATGTTATTGAATCTTTAAGAGCATTTTTTTATCAAACCTCCTCTTGAGGCGTGCATGCTTTTATAATTGCTGTTCAGTAAACCTGTGTATGTGCTAATTATCTACTCATGTAGTATGTCTGCTTGATCTAGTCAGTGTCTGGTTTAGAATAATTTATGAAATTCAGCTTTTATGTAAGATCAAATTTTTAGGAGACAAAATGTAAACCTTTTCATAACAAAACCAGATGAATTCTTGCAATGTAAATTCACTGTGGACAGATCACAAGAGTACAGGAGTGCACACGATAGTACAAGAGGGCTGTGTTCAAAAACCAGACCAAATGTGTAACATTCATGACTGTATGACAGTTGAAATGTTTTATGTTCACAAGCGTTCTTGTTATTGAATGCAACCCATATTGAATCAGTACTCTCGTGCTGGGAAGGCAGAGGCAGTAGAGGAGAATGTCTACAACAGGATTAAAGATTGCATCCTTTTTTTAATTTTTTTTTTAAGGCTGACAGTCACCAGTTGTTGCTGTCTGGATAAAACTTTTAGCATTAGGTGCATTGGCAACCATTTCAGTCCCCCTGTCTAAGTTTCATTTTATGAATAACATTTTATAATATTAAACAGGATTGTTTTTACAAACAAATATACATTTAATGGCCATTTAGAGCAAAATTTTGAGCCACTAGAGCATTTAGAGCCATTTAGAGCAAAAAAAAAAAAAAAAAAAAGAGCCTTTTTTCTATCACCATGCTTTTTTTGTGGATGGAATGTACTGTTTTGTATCATGGTCTACAATTATTAGTTTTGTCTCATTAGACCACAGAACTTTTTTCAGATTTACAAACATGACTGTTGCTGACGTTCAAATTTGGGTTTCATGCAGCAGCTTTTAATATAATTATACCGTTTGCCATTCTTTTATAAATGTAAGCTTTATGAAGTGTCTGGGCTATGGATTTCCCAGGAACAGCTTCTCCAGTCATAGAAACAGCAAATTCTGATTGGCTCTTTATGCCATCTTTATCCAGATACTGACTGTTGGATGGCTTTATCCTTTTAAAAAAATGTATGTATTGGTATTTCAGTTCCAGATTCTTACAATCCAGAAAGTGTACAATTCTGGGAGTTGAATGATTACGTAAGGCACTCCTTTAATGTTTTATTTTTCCCAAAACATACATTTTAGAAAGAAATATCAAATCAACTTAGACAAGGTTCCTGACCTTTAAATCAAATAAGAAAAGTGTTTTTTGGGAAAACGCTACCCTGAACTATATGATTGATCTGAAATGATTTTGAATAATCTTGTCAAAGGTTAAGCCGTGTATGATTTGGATAACAAATAATCCATTTAACTAGTATTGATTGATTGATTGCTTAATTGATTGATTGCAATAGTTAGTGTAATATATATATAAAAAGTTTAACATGTTCAGACTTGTTCAAGTATTGCTAAAGTGTAGATAAAGTGGGTCATAAAGGGATTTTGATGCTAAGTATCCTGAATTACTGTGTGAAAGAACAGAGGACGCTGTGGACGCTTTTAGTTTGCATGTTTTACTGTGGCTCATGTATTTAAAGTGCAGTGTTGCAGTATTGGGTAATGTGAGTTGTGTGAAAAACCTTATATTATATTAGCTTTGAATTAGCGGAAATGGAGATGTTATTACATATATTGCCAGCCAGACTGGTGGTCAGCAGTTCATTCATCTATTGGCAGTGATTTGTGTATTGTATAGCTTGTACATAATATATATTGTAATTTTTGTGTAACATTTTGTATGTGGTTTGAGGAAGTATTCATTTTCTAGAAAGGTATTTATAGAGGTTTCTGATAATGATATCTATCTTTTTAGCTTGTTTCAGTTGGTTATACAGAACCTGACAGTAATCTGGTTTAGTAGTCATCTGACTCCATGCTGTAAAGCTTAAAAGGTTTAGGGGATTATTCCACAATGTGGTAATATCACGTGGCAGTTATCGAAGCAGTAATAGTCTTATAATTATGACACTTATCCTTTTTTTATAATGATTGTTTGGTCTGTAGACAGAATGCCTCTGATGGCCAGTTCTTTAATTAAATTGTCCTCAATTTCTAATCATCCAGTCCTGAATATAAACTAATTGTTTTAATAGAAAGCTGTTAAGGTTTCCAGAGAGTGGATAGATTGATTTTAGGTTATGTTTTTTCAGTAAAATCTGGTAAAGGCTTTGTCCAGAAATGAGAAGGAACCAAAGGATGGAGTAACAAGAGTCATGTAATTTTGGCCGTGGATATTACAGTTTTTCTCAGTTGCTTTGGAGCATTTCTCAAATCATCCTAACTGCAATCATCCCCGGGATAGGCTCTGGGCATCCGGTGACCCTCGACAGGATAGTAGAGATATTGTCTTTCTCCTGATGTACCTACTGATGTTCCTGTTTGCTGTGCCACAGATTCTCTTACACATCACAATACAGCACTGAAAGATTCTTTCTTAGTATGTTATTCATCCCCTGCAGACATCTGCTGTGACGTCCTTACATCCATCCATGGCAGCCAGGTATTCTAGAGAACTGGTTGATCATTCGTTGATCTAATGCTTTAAACATTTCCCTCCATTGGTGATATGAGAGCAGCTCATCAATTGAGGACACATTCATAGAAATAAAAAGTCTAACAAAAATGTAAAAAAAAAAAAAAAAAAAATTGACAGCTATTTCAACCATTTTGCATGCAATGACATGAATACAATACAATTAATATAATGAACTAATGCTTTGATGTTTTGGGGTGAGACCTTTCAACACATAAGCAGTAAAAAAAAAAGATTTCGATCAACACAACGTATTCAGCAGATAATATAGGAAACAGCAGGCAGTTGTATATAATAATCCATGAATGCATGAGTGCATCTACAGTTTGTTTAAAAGAATGAGAAATTACTTTTAAGATGTTCCTAGATGATGTGAAATTTGTATAGTTTTTGATTTGAGAAATGAACCAAAGCGACTGCGAGAAACTGTAAGTATAAGGGTCATTTATTCCAGCTCTTCAAATTTGTTTTTAGTTCTGACAGGGAAATATAATTTTATTTTTTTATAGTTTATTTACGTGTGCTAAAATGCATAATCAGGTTTTTTAAATATTTAATGGATTGTTTTGCAAAACCAAAAGGCAAGTCCGTAAAAGAATTTCAGGTTTTCAAAGTCATACCATCAATACCATATATAATAAAAATATGGTATTGATGGTATGACTTTGAAAACCTGAAATTCTTTTACATTACCTGATGACAGCAATTACCAAATTATCTAGTATGTTTATAGCCATTTTATGAAAAATGATCCAACAACAGAAAAAAAGTCATAGGGAAAGTTGAAGTGAAAGACCTACGCAAAACTAACAAATGCTTTCTAAGCTTCTACTATCAATGATGAGTTATTGCTGTTGTACCAGTGCATTAAGATTGCAACCGTCTGAGTAACACATTTTCACTATCAAATCTGCCTATAAGTGAATAACTCAATTCTGAATAACAGTCTTAAAGAAAAATGATAAACATTTATTGAGGTATTTGAAGACTGGCAAGATTAAAATAATAAAAATAAATCTAAATTGGCTGATTTTCCTCACACCAGAATCAAATAAACTCAAAATACAAATAAGTACAGACAGTTGAATTAGCAAAGTCATTCTGTAAGAACAGTTTGAGCAAACTGAGCTAGTCAGGTTTGGCACTATGTACTAGAGTACTCAGAACAGCTTCCACTTAGATAATTGCTCTGGCCTGGAAAGATGACTACAGCAACCATAAAAAATGCATGCCTGCTGCAAGTCACGTGTGTGTGTTCTGTATTTCCCCTATCATATTTAACTCTGTCATCACATTGTCAGATATATTAATTGATTTTGGTAGCTCATGATTATATCAAAAGCAACTAAAATTTGTATCATAGTTTTATGAAAAATCCTCTCCTTATTATCACAGTGCCACCCCATTCAATGATGACACATCTGCATTTCAATCATCGATTGCCATGGTGATGGCATCTTGCAAGGTGGGGGGTGGGGGAGTGGGATGAATGTGCTCATTAGTTGCAATTAGGAAGGCAGATATTTGTTCTTGTGTACATCATAAGTGAAAGTTAAATGAAAAAACTATGAGCTCATGGACTGTGGAAATGACACGTGTCATCTAAGAGAGACAGGAGAAAATGTCTAAAATTTGGAATGATTTGAAAAGAAGAAGCAGTTGGGCATTCATGCAGAGGATGAAAATTCTTTTAAATTGATGCTACAGTCACAATAAAGTGCCACAAATAAAGAAAAAATTCAGGTGAAAATCATGTGCAATGATTCAGTCAAATCCATTATTTTGTTTTGTAGTCGTTCTTGTGCATACACATAAGACAAGAATGAATTATATAAACCATGAACAGTAAATGCAGGCCGATAATGTCCTAGGTTCAGATTGAAAAACACTCAAGGAGTGAACATGACAGACAGGAATGATAAACAGAGGGAAGGAGGGAGAAAATTTGCATACACGGAGGCCTAGATGCTGCTGTCTCTGGCGCATACAAATCTGCTACCACATAAACTCTTCTGTTTCAGGCTTATTCTCCCCTCCCCATGCACAGTTATAGACGTCTAGTGGTGCGGAAAGTGGCGGTTTCTCACGACTTCATCATGGTTAAAATACACATACCGTTTCCCATCCCTCATACATACTGCTGTCATCTGTGACCATGTGCAAAACAATTTTCATTCCTGTATCATAATTGAAACCGTCATGCCAGAAGGATTTAAGGATTTCAGCTGAAGTCTCTACAGACACACACGTCCCTTGGTTCCTTAACATGATGCATAAAATAGCAAAAATAAGCATTATATTGATTTGTCTTAGGTTTCCATTTTCAATTAATTAAAGCATTCAACATTGTAAAAGACAATCAGAGGAGCATTATAATCTCACTGTTTGTGATCCATTCAGATTCATTCTAATATACAGATAATCTGTAGAAACAGACTTTTTAAATGGCTAGTTAAGCCTTAGCTCATTAGACAGAAAGAGAGCGAGATGTTTTCGTGAGTGAGGGAGAGGGGGAGAGCCCATGAAAAACACTCTGATAGCTGGTTTGTGTATTTTTTAAACCCTCATAGCCTCTTAAGATCCGTGCATTGTGTACTGGTTGTAGGTTGGTCTGGAAAATATTTTACACCTGACTTAAAATTGAACCCCAACATTTACCCCAGGAAGCATAACAAAATGCGTATACAGTATACATATGAATATATTCAGTGTGCCATTTGAAATCACACTCTATCACTTTCACTTACTGTATGTATAAGAAGCAGTTTGTCCTCCTTTTACAAAAACAGACACAGTAAATTGAATTTAAATCATAGACAGAAACACAGTGCACTGAGACTAAAGGATTTTATTTGGGTTAAAATCTTCAGTGTAGAGTAAAGAAGGAAATGTAGAGGAAGGATGCTGACAAAAGAAAGGAAAAATAGTGTATAGTAAAATCTCTCTGCAGGCTCTCAGAAGGAGTTCCCTCATTGATGGGTGACAGAATCAAGGTATCTTCCATCACGTCCAGAATCCAGATAGCTTTCGCCATTCTGTTGCCATGGGCAACACACATCTCTCTCTCTCTCTCTCTCTCTCTTTCTCGCTCGCTCTCTCAGTCACTTTTGTTGACAGTTTTCCATGAGGGATCCTCTGTTCCAAGGCTGGTAACATGCCATGTGTCTGTAGCTCTGAATACTAATTAGTCTCTTAGGCTATAACAATAAACAGTCAAACCCCAGATAGTGTGAAACAGATCATTATTTGATGATTCCTAGATTGGCAATGATGGAAGAAAGCATCAGACCTGACCATTAAACATCTGGTCAAAACTCCAGTCCTTTCCTTTAGTCCATGCAGTATGTTTATGATGCATTACTTCCTCTCTCACACTTTCTTTTTTTCAATTTGCAGGCGAGTACACTGTGATGACAGCTCACTTTCATCTTAAGAGAAAGATTGGATATTTTGTGATTCAGACATACCTCCCGTGCATCATGACGGTCATCCTCTCACAGGTCTCCTTTTGGCTCAATCGTGAGTCCGTGCCTGCCAGAACTGTGTTTGGTGAGTATTGTAATGAGTAATCTTCCTGTCCATTCTAGTGACATTATACATTGGGACATGTGATGACGGGATGTATGGAAAATATAGTATTGGTTTTACACACTTAATAGGCAAAACCTGTCTCAGTAAATGTATGTCTGAGCACTAAAGCGAAAGGTGATTCTCTGTAACCCAAACTACATGTTGACTTTCAATTTCCTGTAATGCTAGATCAATCTGTCTCTCCATTTCAAAGCAATGTTTTGTGCATTTAAAACATGAACAACAATCCAGTTCATGAAAGATACATTTTTACAAGTCAAGCTTTCAATATGATGTAATGTATCATGTATGTTTTAATACAATGCGTCATGTGAAATAATAAAATGGAATAAAATCTAATACAGAGCAAAATATCTATTTCTTGTAAATATTTTATAATTATTCTAGAGAGAAAGTAAAAAGAGATTATACAGTGGTGGCATCATGCTTGGAATCCTATTTATTATAGATCACATATCTTAACAAATTGTATCATAGATAAATTTTGGGCAGGTTTTAAAAAGACTATATTTTTAAAACCGGCAGTTTCCTGGTGGAGCTTGATCTCGGAAACACAGCAATTCATCATAGGACCTATTTAAGGATATGTGCATTGCTCATGATTGTAATCTTCTACATTTCATTGGCTGACAGTTGACATTGTTGTGAAATCCCTTTTTGAGTGGTCCTAGTCCTCCATTTTTGATCAGCACTACTCTTATCTTGGCGTCCCACATTTTTCTGATCTCAACATCCAGATTTTTGTATTTGCAGTGTTTTTCCACTCTCCTTGAGCCTGATGTTCGCTTCATCTAAAATGTCAATGTATGTCAGCAGCCATCTCCTCTCTTACAGACGGTTGGCTAGAATCAACTGGTCAGTGAGGATAGGCACATCCCACATGAATGCTGTCTTGTCAATGATGACTTTGTCAGGGACATGCTCATAGTACTTGTCAGGTACTTCCCTCAGGTGCTTGGTCCAGTGGCTGTATCTGGGCACATTGTAGTGTCTGTGAGTGTACTCAGATGGTGCAAGCATCATGGAACCAGTCACCATGTGGCTGACTTATTATTATTATTATTATTATTATTATTATTATTATTACTATTATATTGGTATTACAAACATCATTCTTATTAATGAAAATACCTAACATGTTATGTTAATTTAAAAAACAAGGAGACCTTTACACTGACAGTCACTTGTCCTTGTCCAAGAAGATCCTGGCCTCGGCTGATGCTGACAGCTGTTCTCGGAGGACTCGCTACTGCAGTCGCTCGATAGTTCAGGACTGGAATTTCCTAGTCTACCTGAGCCTCCAATAGCGAACTGGACTCCGTATTAACTTAAATACATCTCCTGTTATACTGAACTTCCAGCCTCCGAACACAGAGTGATGATGCAGCTCAATCCCTGCTATACTGTATGTTCTCACCCAAATGAGGATGGGTTTCCTGTTTCCTTTCCAGTCTGGTTCATCTCAAGGTTTATACCTATTACCATCTCAGGAAGTTTTTCCTTGCCACTGTTGCCATCGCGCTTGGCTTGCTCATCAGCGACAATTTGATAATTTTGATTCATACACATTCACATTTCATACGAACTTCCATAATTCTTTTGATTGTGTAAAGTTGCTTTGCGACAATGACAATTGTTAAAAGCGCTATATACAAATACAATTTAATTGAGTTGAAATTGTCACATTCAACTCTAATTCAGCCATTGCCTAAGAAACAGGTGCATGATGCTTTGGCATGCTCTCCTGGTCACACCACAACACCCACTCCATTCAGTGAAATGGTATCATGGAAATGTGCGAAGGATGTCCTTAATCCACATCATTAAATCACCTGTCAAGAAAGGCTATGTGCCATAGATAAACCTGTCACAGCTTATTTATGATTTGTGATGGGATTTTATAGCTGCAGGTAATTTTGCGCTACTGCCCTGTGATTCCTGCTTATGACAGAGATCCATGATAATTAATCTGCTTTAGTAGAAAGTATAGGTTAGCTGGATTGGCTCAACAGGAATGTAGATTGGAATATTTGGGGGACAAAGATATCCATGTAAGGTAACCCAGTTTTCTTAGCTTTTCATTTAAGAGCAAGAGAATTTTATTTTCTTTGTTGTAAATATTTTAGAATATTTATGAAAAATTTGACAGCAAAATGAAATGCATTTTTGCAGTTTTGAGAAAAACAAGTTTTTTTTTTTTTTATAAACAAAAGTAGTACTGCAAATGGATTATATTTAAGTTATATTTTGTGTCATTTTCTTTCAGACATGAGGTTGTTAAAAAGCATAAACATCAAAATAGTATGTCCAAATTTGTTTAAGTTATATAAATGTAAATTTTACGTGATTCTGAGAAAGCTATAACTTCATCTCTTATGATGGCTAAGTCGGCTTGCAGTTGTGTTTGTGGTAATTAAGAATGTAATTTAGTATCAATAAAATGTATGTTTAGGTTTATACTGTATATCAGATTAGATCAAAGACAAGTGTTTAGTCATATAAATACTTTTTTAAATAAATGTTAAAGACATTTATACTGCACATTAGAAGCAGTATAAAAACTTTAGTTAACATCAGCAGCGGCACTGTGGTTTAGTGGTTAGAACTGTCCCCTTTCACCGTCCAGGTGTGATTCCCGGCCATGTTCGATTCATGCCTTTGTATGCATGGAGTTTGCATGTTCTCCCTGTGCTTTGTAGGTTTCCTTTGGGTACTCCGGTTTCCTTCCACAGTCCAAAGACGTGTAATTGGCCATAGCACTCTTATCATAGAACAGGTATACACTGTATAATGTCCATTGAGACTGCATCTACAGTACACCTGTGTTCCCATAAGGTCATAAAAGTTTAGACTAAAGTTTGGATATACTGTATGTACATTCTAAAACAATACTGGAGAATTCCAAATAAAATTACACGTAAAGGATTAGGTAATTAAGTAATAACCATGACAGTCAATTGTTATTTTAAGACATGAAGGTCAGCTCTTCTGGAATAGTTTTTGCAAAACCCACCAAACACCATGATGAAGCTGGCCCTTATATGAACTCCATCCACGGAAAGCAAGACCAAAAGCTACTGTACCTCTGGTGCAGAGGAGAAGTTCATTTAGAGTTACCAGCCTCAAAAATCACCAATTAGAACCGTTATGAAGGCTTTAAGCAGCAGACACATTTCAATATCAACTGTTTAAATGAGATTATTGCATATTTTGGCAATGTGGCAATCAGCAGTGTTTTACAATGTATAAAGAAATAAAAATAAGGAAAGACTATGGAATTATAAGGTGTGTCCAAACTTTCGACTGGTGGTGTATTTAAAAAAATCCTAATACAGAACAAAAATAGCGGACATAAGCAGATGCAGGAAACACAACAGCTTCCCACACAGTGCGTGCATCTCATGTCTCTCATACACAAAGGTTGTGCATGAAACCAATGCAATAGTAGTAGCAAGAGGGAAAAAGAGAACTGAAAACTACAAACTAACTCACAGTGTTTACACTTCAGTATTCCATATAG
>JAOVVB010000037.1:21036935-21047648 GCA_028570985.1 Heterobranchus longifilis
ATATATTTTTTATTTACACCCATGCATATATTCTTCTGTAATGTTGTTAATTTATTAATTTTTAAGTTATATATGGAAATACTGAATGATTTTTTACATAATAATGCAGACATGATAAACATATATAACAAAATTGGTACAGCATATAATATGGTGCATAGTAATGTATAAGTAAGATATAAAATGATATGTGTATGATCTCTGCATCAGAGGCTGCTCTGCACCTATAAATTCTCAACAGCACTAAAGACATATGACAGGAAGAATATTAGAATATCAGAGGACAGGTTATAACCAGACTGCACTCATCAGGGAGGAAATGGAAAGGTTGCAGCATGCCGACTGGCTCGTTTTTATCCAAGTCCATGAGAGCTGTTACAGTTTTTTGTACGTGTGTGTGTGTGTGTGTGTGTGTGTGTGTGTGGTAAATATATTACATTATTTTATTCATTCATTATGCACTAGAGCTTGATATACATTCGTGACACAGTAATATTTTATAAACTAAAGGGATAATTAGTTAGCCTGTCAAAAAGTGCAGGGTGGTTTTTGAAATATACAAATGAAATCATTTTTCAAAAAACTAATCTAACAAAAATGCATGAAACCATCTTCATTTCTCAGTGCAATGTAAAAAAAAAATAGCATCATATAAATCACAAAATCAGGTACCTAAATAATATTTTTTAATCAATCATTTAATACATTTTTCACTGTGACAGGCTGCAGTGTACCTAAAGACAATTTAAACATTGGTTGTTTGTACCTTGTAACAACCTCAGCAGCAAGCTCATTTCCCCTCTCATCTGTTACAACTACTCAGCATTCAGCATCACCAGTATACTAATCACCAGCCTGATCATCTGTCATCATCTGTACCTGTTTCTCTGGTTCATGTTTTTATGCTTGAATTATTCATAGGTCACTGTATGGCTTAATAAATAACCATTTGGCAAAAATTTGGCCAGGTACAGGGACTGGACTGAAAATTAGAGTTATTTAAGTAGCCTGGAGCCCAAAGACAAGACAATCTGGTTCTCAAAATATAAAGAAATTAGGGGTGGCTCAAGATTCATGTCAGTCAAGAGTGAAAGTACTTACATTCCTCTTACTTTTGTTGTCAGATGACTCAGCTTTCTATTGAGCACGTGTCTTGTGGAAATGTTGTGGAACACACGTAAATGTGTATCTTTTATAATGTATGTATACTTACAGCGTAAATTAAGCCACACATTACAAACCAAAAATATATAATTTCAGAGGCAGATTCAAACGTTTGTGTGCATATGCATCCTTTTTGCATACTACTTTCTGCACTTTTAGTATGCATACTACTCACCCACAGTTATGTATATTTTATTTACTTCATATCTATTTATGTGTTAGTTTTTGGCATCCTGACTACTTATTTTTGGCATTCTGAATACATATGCATTTACATATGTAGTCTGTTTATTAACTGTTATCAGTTAATGTATGCTTACTGTATATATCTGCTTACATTTTTCATCAAAGGGAATAATATAAGAATTCCAATGGGCAGTTTTGCACGTGTCAACTGAACATTGTAATGATTGTATTTCAAAGTAAAAATGAAAAATCTTAAGCATCCAAGTCAAACCAGTGATTTTGATTGTGCAGAACACAATTATGAGAGTAAAAACTACCTTTTTTTCTTTATATATAGTCCCCTGCTTCAGTAACACACTTATCACAGCATTTTACTAGTGCTTGAAAACTATTAAGGTAGAAACATTTCTCAGTACGCCGGAGCCATGATCAGACTGCCTGCCTCACATCACTGTCACTGCTGAGCCTCCCAAGAACCCATTTAATGGCCCAAAAAGATGGAAATCATGGAGAGAGGTCAGGACTGTACGGAGGATGGGACAATAACTCCCAACCAAGTTCCTTTAATGTGCAGTGATTCATGGGAATGACTGTAGTTTGCTCTGCGCCACCACAGCTGAAATTGTAATTCTTTTTGTAATTTTCTTTTTTTTTTTCAGTTCGACTTGAACAGCCCTTGTTCAACCACTGTAACCAGTGGTACATAACGTTGGGATATAGTGGAACCATGATCTGCATCAGCATGTTAGCATTTATCAAAATAAACAAACACGAAAATGCTGTATTTTATTTTTCTTTATATTATATTTCACTTCCTGTGTATTATAATTTTTCTGAAGCATTTACATTCTGCCAAAATTGGTGTTATGTATTAAAAATGGAAAAGCATTTTGCCTGTCTCTGCATGATAGCCAGGTGTGTGTGGCGGCCTCATATGGACCGACAGTATGAGTGTGAGCTCGAGTGTATTCCAGCTCAATGCCCTGAAGTGTTCAAAACTGCTTTCATATTCATGCCATCATTCGGATCCGCCCCCTCCATCTGCCTGTGCGCTTTTCCTCAAGCTCTCGCAGTTCTGCATCACAAAAGCAGCAGAGAGCAGGCATAAAGTCTTTCCAGCTTACCTGCTTCAGCTCTGCCTCCTATCATCTTCTTGAGGCAAACTTAATGATCTCTGCTTTTACTGCGTGACTGCAAGCCCTGGCTCTCCATAACTCCTTACTGTGTCCAGCCACCGTAAAGTGTGTTATCGTCTTTGTTGGTAAAACTAACACAGCCAATTGAAATGAATTATTATTATTATTATTATCGAATTATATATATATATCGATTATATATTGAGCTGTAGATTTGTATACAGTATATCCCCAACTCTTTTAACATATACACAATTTATCTCCACATACATTGCACAAAAATACAGCGCTGTTCCTTTCTTGTATAATCTTGTGTTTTTTTGTGTATTCAATATATACAGTATATACTGTATATACATATATATTTATATATACACGTGTGTATCCTGCCAACTGTTATGGACATTACGTGCTATATTTTTGTTTATATCCTCTTTTTGAACATCATAGCAGTACCTACTCTGGAGTTACTGCATATAAAGTACCTACTGCATAGTCATGTTGCACAATATTTATTGTTTTACTGCATTTACTGTATATATGGCGGCCTCATATGGACTGATGGTATGAGTGTGAGCTCGAGTGTATTCCAGGTTATACTTTCCATGCAAATTATAAGGTGCGGGTTAAATAAGTAGAGTTATGTATATGCACTAACATGCACTGGTAGATGCTAAACTGTGTTTTGTTGCTGAGTACCTGTACTACGTATGCAATAACATTAAAGTTGCACCTACTGTACCTATGTACCTTAATGTGCTCAAGTACTGTATCATAATCAGATAAAGCCCATTGTTATACTGTGCATAAGTATTAAAACAGCTTTTATAGATGAGGTTGAATTTACTTTTGCAATACTTTCTCACACTCAAGGGTTGATTTATAACTACACAAGCCAGACTGGTTTCATTAAGCCTGCATAAATTGTCTAGGGCTAACATATCTGTCTGAGACATGTTTTGAGATCAGAGTAAAACCAATTAAATTGTGTCAAGATCATATTTCAGTCGACTCCAATCATTACCTCTAAATCTAAACAACTTTACAGATATATACTTGCTAGCTGAATGCTCGTTCCAAGTAATATGAAGAGCAAGTAAAGGTTGTTCACAGTCCTGCAATAGCTGATGGGTTGAGAGGCCATTTGGACATGTGGTGTAGAGGAGCAGATGTTAGGCATGTCATGAGGGGCACGATAAAACAGTGGGGAATTGTGGCATTCTTGTGACCTTTTTCACTTCCCAGTTCACATCGCTGAGCATGTCTACTCCTAACAGAGAGTGTCTAAGACACACACACACACATACTAAAATCTCCTAGATATGAAAACACCAACGCACATGGCACACTGAGCCAGATACACAGACGTTGGTTCAATTTTACTTACACTTACATTAGACATGAAATTAAAGTGAGTAGCAGTGTAAATCCATTTTAGCTCATTAATTGAATAAATTTGAGAAAAGCGTCATTAACTAAACAATTTGTAATAACCTCTTATTTCAAGCTGGGTGCATTGTGAATTATTTCTGCCTTGATGAAAACTTCAAATTAGCAAAATCCATTTAACCACTTTCAAGACACCAACAGTCCTAAATTAAAGTTGTTCATCCACTGAGTCGATTTTATGTCTACAGAACTTTCAACATTTAATTACTATATACTGTACAGTAAATGCTTTTCAGTTTTTTTTTATACAGTAAATGCATGCGAGCTGTATTATACTGGTTATAAATAAATCGTGTGAAATCATAGGTGTGTCCTTGTAGATATTGAACCCCTAAATTATTTGTGTTCTATCATGTTTTTTCGTTTCCTATTTATGCTGACCCATTTTCCTACACTTGAATAATGACCTACATGAGCCCATAAATTGTGCATGCTCATTAATGACATTTTTAATTATTTCATTATGCAACTAGGTTATTTGTCAAATGATAAATAAGCCGATTATGGCCCTATGTACAACCATTTATTAAAACATAATGATGCTGTGACTTTGTTTGTCTTTAAACAGAGTCTGAGTTAAGTACTTTCATAAACTAAAAACACAGGCAGTGGTTTTTACACTGACTTATTACATACCCTAACAGTCCAAGTAGCCCTTAAAACTCAGAGCACAAAATAGGCAATATGATTAACTGGATTTTAGTTCATTTTTACCACCCATAAAACTTTACAATATACAACTACAATTGTTTTTACAAAATAATTGTAAAAATTGATCACATAAGCGAAGAAATAGCACAGTTATCCATGATTGGATAACTTGTTATGGTTGTTATGGTTGTTTCTGGTGACCGAACAAATAATAGTAATATGCTCATTTTTAAAGGTTCTACATATTTGCAATGTCCTTCCCATATTCCAGTAGTGGTCAAATTTACGTTATAAAAGTATAACTTTTGTTCTACCTGACATATCAGAAAACCCAAGGGCAGATTGCAGATACAGTCAAAAGCTTTAACTTTGACTTCTGTGACTTTACCCATGACATAGTTGGTGATGCCACCAAAAGGGCAAGTTTGAGTGTTTTAGAAACAGCTGATTGCTGAAACTGATTTTTAAAGGAATTATCTTGTTGTTAAGAAAAGGTCATAGTTACTGTAAATGTCCAGACTGCTTTAAGCTGCCAGGAAGGATATTATAAACCATATAATCATTCTGTACATCTGTGATGAGCATCCATCATATACATAACATTGAATCATGAGGTGGATGTGCTACAACAGCAGAAGAAGATCACATTATAAACATGAATCTAAGGCAATCATAAACAGATGGAGATTAAAAAAAAAGAAATGCTTGGTTCAGTTTCGGTGAGTGTATGTGGGCAGGGATGCGTTGGTCTAAAGTTTCGCATTTCAGTCGAATTTTCTGAGTGCCAAAAACAGGCTGTAAATAGTTTCCTTGGTAACAGTAAAAAGAGGGGATTTTCTTGTTTGAGGAGCTAAGCTTCACATGACGGTAGCAGAGTTAATAAGAAATAGAACAAGAAAAAGGAGGGCACTGTTAAAAAAAAAAAACACAACATCATTTTTTCCTCATCTTAACAGAAGCTTGAATAACCGCAATCCAGGCAAGAGGTAGGACAACCTGGATAAAAGACATGTGTTCCCACTTCCATTAGAGCCAGCCGGGCTGACATGTTAAAATACGAGTGCTGTGAAAGTAAATGAGACATCAACAAAACGGGAAAAAAAAAATACTTCAATGCAGTTGCTAGGAAACATGGCAGCAAAGTAGCTTTCAAACAGTACAACCTCGGCATATTTTTGGAACACAACAGCGTTGTTCTTAGGAGAAATAGCAGTGGATGTTAATACATGTGTGGGTGCAGGAGACTCTGAGACAGAAGCTTATTAAAGATCTTTTCAAGTGGGTGGGAACTCAAATTAATCTTTCAGACAAACACCAAACCCTGTATTAAATTACATTGTTTCTTTGTTCAAAGTGAATTTTAGGCATGAATTAAAAAAAAAAAAAACTCCACACTGCACCATTAGCAATAATGATTATCAGTAGGAAAGAAGATGATGATGATAATTTCGATGTATAGTAATAACATTTATTCCAGCGTTTTTTCTCTTATTTATTTTTAAATTGATTTAACTTATAAAAACATTTCTTTTGAGCATTAAAAATTTACACTCACAGGTGACTATCCCTCCTTAGTCATTATCCTTATCATCAAATTTATGTGTGCACTCTTGCAGTCTTCTGCATCAGACTGTCGTAGCCAAGTGCCTTGAAAGAGGTCAGTATGTGGTATTGATTTAAGAACGTGCCGTGCTATGGCATGTGGAACCGCATGGAACCGTATTAGAGAGGTCTGCCACCCCAGATGGCTTTGGCTCAATTCTCCATGTCAAAAGGAACAGGATTTGCCATGTACACTGGCTCTACCTTAGCCAGTGAAAGGTATTCAATAAGATCCGGACCTCTGACAAATGAGCGGTAGGTGCAGAACCTTGGGATAAAAGACAGGAAAGCACATGAATCTTTAATCTTTGAGTGATTAAAGATATCAATCAGACAGATGGGCATTTTTTTTTCTTTTTTTAACTGTTCACCAGATAATAACCTACTACTACTACTTGGGGCACTGTCACCTTGCACCTCCAGGGTCCGGGTTTGATTCCCAATCAGGCTCAATTCCCGTCTCTGTGTGCATGGAGTGTGCATGTTCTCCCCGTGCTTGGTGGGTTTCCTCTGGGTACTCTGGTTTCCTCCAACAGTGCAATCACCGGCAGATGAGGTTAATTGGCGTTCCCAAATTGCCCGTAGCATGTAAATGAGTATGTCTGTGTGCCCTGCGATGGATTGGTACCCAGTCCAGAGTGTACCCCGCCTCATGCCCTAAGTCTCCTGAGATAGGCTTCAGGCACCCACAACCTTGAATACAGGAAAAAGCAGTATAGATGATGAGTGAGTGAATAAGTAACTGTTCACCTTTGGCTGAATTCTGCTGCAATTTAAAAAAAAATCTTCAATATTTTTCCTACAACAATGTGTCAATTATTACCTCCTTCTTGTCTGAACATATAAACTAGTTGCTAAAAATTGACCCTGATGGTTGTAGTGTCAGAAATCGTAGTTCATATATTATGTTAGGCATAAGATCTAAAAGAAATGATGAGGTTTAAAATTATTCTGAATAAATTACATCAATGCTTGCATTATATTATTTATTATCAAGCACTGATGCAATTTATTCAGAATCATTTCAAATCTTCAAACCTAATGCATTATATTATTTATTATTCTTTTGATTAAATGCTAAATTGTCAGTGATCAACATTCTGTTTAATCTTTACTAATTATGTTCCATTAAAGTGCATTTTTGGCAACATCCCCCTGATTTAAACAGATTTTAACTCCTTTCCATTTTAGTCTAATAGTCAGTATTTTTTTTCTTCTTGCCAATCATACTTCATATTATTATCATTATTGTGCATTTCCTTACTTTGTTTCTTGTATAATGTTGTGGTGGGCGCTGAAACCTATCACAGGGAACTCAGGGCTCAAAGCAGGCTACAATATGAGCACAAGCACATAAACACAGTTATCATACACTACAGGCAATTTGGAAATGGTACTTGGCCTACAGAGAATGTCTTTGGACTGTGGGGAAAACTGGAGTACCTGGAGAAAACCTAGCAAGCATGGGCAGAACATACAAGCTCTTTACCCTGAGGTGAGATCTGAACCATAACCCTGGTGATGTGAGACACTCTTGCTAACCATCAAGCCACTTTAGTCTTCTTTGCAAAAGACAAAGCAACTTAGAATACACACTAAGTAATTCTAAAACTAACTAATTATTACATGCATCATATTTTTCGTGATGAAACTTGTCTTTCATACAAAGAATCACTAAGCACTATAATAATAATAATAATAATAATAATAATAATAATAATAGTAATAATAATAATAATAATAATAGCAATCTGTGCTATCTGTTCTATTGTTCATACTACAGTATATTTATAATAATTTTTAAAAATTGCTTTAAAAAGTGAATCGCTGGTATTGCATACAGTCTATCTTTATACAGTCAATATCCTTCTTACAGCATTCTAGTATCTTTTACAAAGCAGTCTGATTCAGCTGTTCCAGTTTACGAGGCAATATATTTGTCCTCCCCTGAGTAAAGAGTGAAAATGCAGTCGGGGCTAAAAGTTCTCCCTGAGTCTCTCACTTGCCTGAGAGTGACAGGTGAACTGTGAGGAATGGACGAGTCTGACCAGCCAGCTGAACAGCTTTAAGCTAAACCTGCAGAGCAGTGGAGAGCAGCTGGTTGTGGCATGGTTGAGGGAGTCCTGTCTCTCCTGCTTTAGAGCTGTGACTCGCACACAGAGATTGTAGCAGCAGGATTCCCTTGAGCAACAATCCAAAAGGGGAAAACAAAAGACTCACACACACATCCACATCCACCCCACTGACACACAGATATAGCAGATGTACATACTTTCTGGGGTCCCCCAAAGGAGGATTGTTTACAGCTTATAAGAATTCGATAACACGGGTTTAACAACATGGAAGTCAAGAATAACCTTGACATTATTGTTTTCCTGTCAGACGGAGAAGGCTATGGAATTATTGTGTGGCGCAACTCCCACAGCAAATGTCCAAAACACACACACACGCACACACACAGTCTATTAAGTAGAGCAGAAGATTGGTACTGGCCTTACCTCACCTGTCAATGGTGTCTAGAATTGGTTAGATTAGTTTATGGCCTGCTTGGCAGAACTCAAATAGAGCCAGAGAGTTTCTTTTACAGGAACAGAAAAGAATGGCAGAGGCACATTTAAGCTTCCTGTAGCCTTTCAGACTTGAGCCTGTCACTAATAACCAAGAGTTATGTCCACTTGACCTACCCAGCAGACAGCAACAATTACACAGTGTCCCGGGCTAGGCTAAAGCAAGGCAATAGCAGAACACAATTTATTTACTTGGTTATGATTGTGTATTCCCCGGTGTATAGGATATTCTTGATACCCCATTGTGCTGAGGGAGAAAATAAATGACATTCCATACTCAGAGAAATAAAGGTAGTATACTGTGTTTCCTTCTCAGTGCAGCGGGATGTCAAAGCTTTCAAATTAGTTCAGCAAGTTTTTAAGGTCCGATTGTCAGAATCAGAATTCGCATTATTGGCCAAGCATGTTATAACACACAAGCACCATACAGGCAATGCATATACTATTTACAGACAGCACACAATGCACAGCATATGAGTGCTATACAGCTTAAATACAGGCAACAATGTACAAAATGTGTATACAGATCAACAATATATTGTACATGTGCATAGTTTGTACGATACAGTGTTTGCAGATGTAAAGCAAGGCGTAACAGCTATTTGAAGAACATGTGGATATTTCTACAGCAGATGATACAGTATTCATCAGCTACTTATAAGGGTGACTCTGTGAGGTAAGAAACTGCTCCTGTGTCTGGCAGCATTTGTCTTCAAATCTTTTTAACAATGTACTCATCGACAAGGAAATTCCTTTGCTCATTCAAGTTATTTATTTATATACATATACAACTTTCCATAAAAAAGGCGAACCTTTTCCAAGTAGGAATCATCTCTCTACAATGTATAGTCCTGTTTTATTCTTGTATTACTGCAGTTTAGTTAACCGTTGTGGTTGTTAGTAAGATTCCACATTTATCCTCTATTCTGTATTCAAGTCTAAGCTCAGGACTAAAGTCCTAATTTGAAACTGTAGTTAATACAAAAACATATTAGCATATGAGCAGTAGGCCAAAAGGAAAACTTTGTGAATCGTCTTCATTTGAGTATGAATGCCAAGATGGTAATCAGTGAGAAAATGGAAAAGGCTCAGCAGTAATCAGAGAACATTGGCAACATTCACGAGTAGATTTGATTGTATTATAATGGAACACCACTGGAACACCATTTAGAGAGGAAGTGATGCTTCTACTTATGCATGCACTTTTGTTTATGTCTGTCTCTGTGTATGTGTGTTTGTGTGTGTGTGTGTGTGTGTGTGTGTGTGTGTGTGTGTGTGTGTGTGTGTGTGTGTGTAAAACTTCTTTTTTTGTTCCTATCTGATTTTAAAAATATTGCCTAAATCAATTCTACATCTTCAACTTCATATAAATGCAGAGATGCATGAACATAAACTGTTGACCCCATTTCCCAGCTCAGCACAATTCCCAGCACTGTTATATATAGAGTATGAATTGTTACAAAAACGCTTGTATTTTTTGGATAACTTGGTTTATTGACATTGCGTGTTTCTACTATGTAACGATATTGTGTTTCGCTATAGGTAACAGATACATATTGTTAATTAAAATAACTGTATTCTTTCCACGTGGCGGGAGAATAAATAAGTCAAGCTTTCTTCTTGTTTCTACTCACGCAGAGTTGGAAGAATATGTAGAATAACACCACACACTTATAGATTAGATTAGATTAGATTAGATTCAACTCTATTGTCATTGTGCAAAGTATATGTACAAAGTCAATTAAACGCATTTAGCATCGAACTAGAAATGCATAAGTGGGTTACTTACAATAAATAACAATGTGGTAAATGAGGGTATGGGTGCAAATGTACAGGGGTTAGAGTGTCATATGTAAAGAGAGTGCAGGAGGTAATAAGGATATGTTCCAAATTATTACGCAAATGATATCTTTCCCTGATTTTCATAATTAGTCATTGCAAATGACAGTCAGTATAAT
>JAOVVB010000037.1:21047748-21058511 GCA_028570985.1 Heterobranchus longifilis
GGCAAACTAATTATCACACGTGTCTGAGATTCATTTCAGTGATCCAAAGAGCCCCGAGACACAACACCATCCATGAGCTTAATTTAAAAACTAAACATTTAATTTTTATTTGACACTTAAATCCAATTTGCATAATAATTTGGAACGCGGTGTATATGATAATACATGTATAACTTGGCAAATATTGTACAGTAAAGAAGACAACAATCTCAACATAATATACATATGTACATATATGAATGTTTGTAAGACACATATACAGAGTAAATATGGGTGGAAATCTTATCCCAGTGTTTCCCCAGTGCTTGGATAGCATCAAGGTATAAAGTTTGCTCAGTACACTGGATCCATGATCAGTCTGCCTGCTTCACAACTGAAATACTGGCCTCCCATGAATTCCTTTTAAGGTCCAAACATGTAGAAACTCTCACAATACCCAACATGCGCTCACATTCCAGAAATGCAGGCATTTATAAATGATTATGCAAATAGTTCCACAGACAGATGTGTTTCTTCAACAAGCTGGCAACACGTTCAGGTCCACTCAATTAGTGTTATGTATGATCTTTTTTAAAATGTTTGTACCTTTTGAATGTTTTACTGCAGCTAAAAGTCTCATCACTGTACTGTGCTTGAAGTCTTCTGTAAATGTCAAACAGTTTAAAATTGTCATTCACAAGAAATTTAACATCACTGGTGTTCCATTCTTTCATTAACATGGTTGCATGCTATTTTACTTAACATGCAATTTGCAAGGCCTGACATATTAACGCCACCATGCGGTAACAGAAAACATGTGTCACTTACCATTATGACGCTCAGATCTCTTCTTCTTCTACTCATGGGATGACAAGTCCCATTTTGACTTGAACGTCCCTCATATATCACTTTAACAATCTGTACTTTCCAAAATATTATTCATGTTATCAAGCAAACTAGCTTAATACAGGTAGGTGACTGGAAAGCTTTTTTTTCCCTCAAAAAGTGCCTCATTTAACATGAAACGTTTTAGACATTATAAAAGTGTTCTTTGGTAATTAGAAATCCCAGGAAGCCAAACATCTGACTAGGGTAAAACAGGGTGTAAAGACATCAAAACAACCATATTTTCCTTACTTTTTAAATTATTAAGGAGAAAATGTACACACAAACCAACCCCAACCTGTCCACTTCAAAAAGAGAGGAAAGAAGCTAAACCTTTCCTATACACCATGTCCGTGAATTATTATACTATTATATTATTTTTACTACCAGTTCACAGCAGTTGTTGACTAAAAAGACACCTCGTTCGATTTAGTAACATCTCCAAGCGTAGCTTAGTTCATGATTAATTAGGCAATATTCATGCATATTTTAGTTGATAGTGGCATCAGAGGAACTCACATTTTGCAGTGACATCAATAAATAACCTCAACAGGAATTACAGTGGAGTACATTACTCAGGATGCCCTTTGAGTTTGACATAAAACTCGAAAAGAATCTCTGTCATAGCTCTATACTTCACGCATTTTCCTTCCACCCACCAAAGGTTTTCAATCATTCCCAGGTTCACTAGAGAGACCAGCAATCTGATGGTACCTGATATTTCTTCCCATTTATTATCTAAAGTTAAGACCCCACTTTTCTTCCTGACTATGGTAAATGAGCAATCGGTGCAATCTGACAATTAGATCTTTCTGCGGAACATGTTCCTGGGTAAGGTTAAATTGGAAGGAAAGCCAAAATCTAAAAAGGATTATGCTTCCCAAATAAAAAAAATGATAATAAAATAAAATAAAAACAGGTATTTCATGGAGGGTGTATTTCAGGAATTTTTCAACTCAACACTAAGACAAATTAAAGAAGAGTTTTGCTTCGAGCAGTCCTTTTCTGCGTAGGGTTCCTATCTAACTGGACATGTTTTACAGCAGGTATTTGCTAGCAGTTCCAATTCCAGGCGGCTACAAAAATATCCTCAATTTACTGAGCAGCATAGTGACTTTAGCGCAAATGAACCTCATAAATAAAATAGCCGTAGCAGTGGGGGGAGAAAATGTCCCCCTTTCTGACTTCACACACAGCCGAGGATCTCAAAAATGGATTTTCTGCTCCACCACAAGAAGTCCTGAATGGCACACTGATTATTACACCACTTCAGATTCATTTCCTAAGCTCCAATCATCTCTGCTGATGTGCTTGGCATGAATCATCTTTTCCATCACTAGCAGCTAAAGCACCACAATGGTCTTTTATGCCCAGTTTATGGCTTACTGTACTCCTGTGTCTGCCAGCTGTTACCAAGTCTGGGCCAGAATCATGTTTATTGTAAACTTAAGTATTGTTCTGAAGCAGCCATCTAAAGACTATGGAATTACTCATTCCTTTTTCTGCCTAACCAGCTCCTATTCTTCAAAAAATATTCTTTTATTTAAATTATCCAATTCCAGTGACATCTAAGTGTTTAGTCGGTGGTGATTAATTTGAGCACTGAATCAGGGCTGTCAGTTGAAGCTGGATGAATACATATTTCAGCTTTGCAAATGTGCCGCCATAAGGCTTTCTGATCTCCCTGGGAAATTAACGAGGACAGGGGGCTGAATGCAAGTGGTTTCATCACTCTAAAGAACGTGCGTGGGCCCCAACGCATGGCACCGTCTGATATGTACAGCTGAGGAACATGGTTTTAATGAGTAATGCTATACAGAAAAAAAGCCTCATTATTTTTTTCAAAGTACTTATGGTAATGAGATAAAATTTAAGACTATACCAACTACACTAAAATACTTTTGAATTCCTACTTGTACTGATATATGTACACAAATAGATTTGAAATCATTTCTATACAATACACACTCCAGGTTATTGTAGCTTGCTGCCTTAGTTGATCACAGCAGTCAATAACACTGACTGCCTATGTAACAGTGGTTCAGTGAACCCTGGATAAACACTAGAGCAATAAAAATAAGCTGGAAATGTCCTTATGAGTGTGTACACACGAGTCACACCATGACATATGATATATATGTCTTTTATTCATACCTAGTACTGCTTTGTCAATAATGATGAGGGTTGCGTTGGATCCAAAAACAGTTGCAGAAACTGATAGACATATTCTGAAAGAGATTACAGATCATCAATACATGCCATGTGTTGAATGCAAACGTTCATGCACACATTGAATTTAATGTAACCAATCCATGAAATTGTAGAACCCAGAGGAAACTCAGGTGGACATGGGGCGCACATACAGTATAGTGATTTGACAAAGCTAATTGCTCCATCATCAAGTTAATCTGTCACCCAGCCACTTTCCCGAACCTACTTGAGAAGATCTTGCCTGGTCAGTACTGATTCTGAATGAGTAGATCCCCTGCTGGTTATTCAGGATTTATTGAATCAGTTACAGTGCCTTGCAAAAGTATTTATATCCCTTGACCTTTTCCACATTTTGTCACGTTACAAGCACAAATGTATATTTACAATTATAGCTTTTGGGGTATATCCTTACCAGGTTCGTACCTCTAGAGAGATATAATGGCTCAAGCTCAGTCAGATTGCATGGAGAGCATCTGTGAACGTGGATAAGTTTAAGGGGTATAAACACTTTTTTGTACATACATAACTAAAGTCCAGCGATGGGTTTTTGGGGGGAATTGTGATGGATGGAATGTGCAGACAGACCATAATAAGTTTGTTAAAAAATGCCATCCACAGTGCAGTAATACATTGCAATGGCTACTACACAAAGTTGCCATTCACTACTGACACACGATCTGCTCTAATCACCTCCCAATGTTTTTACCAACATCCAACATCACCCCAGCTCTTCATGGGCATGCTCTGTGGGATGTCATATTGGTGGTGAGGGTGCTCATGCACCTGCTAGAAGATTGAGAAGGCGACTCTCCCTGCCTAGGAATAGTATGGGATGATAAAACTTCAAATCGAATTAAACACTTTAATTAGATAAGAACAACCCTAGAGTTGAAAGGCCATAGTGCTAACCACTATGCCACCATACCAACATAATGTCATCTGTAATTTATTAATAATTTCACATTAGAGCTTCATCTGTGTCTAATTTCAGTCTCATCTCTACTCTATAGCTCTCCCTAAAATCCTGTTTATTTTGTAATGCAGGAAAACAACATCCGGTGTCGTAAGTTGCATATCACTATCTAGTTCCACTCAGGTCAATGCCATTTGGAAGGTGGCTACAGCAGTTAGTTTAGAGTGTGTCAGTGGTGCACGTGATCAGTGATGCTGTTTTCAGACAGTGAGGAGAGAGTTCAACTGCAGTGTCATTATGAGACCTGGAAAAACACCCCAGAGCTCAAAGCTAACAGGCTGAATTGAGTTCTTTTGTAATCTCCACAAATGTACTAGAAATGTCTTTAAAAAATCCACTCACCCAAACAGAAGAGAAGATAAGCATCTCCTATCAGCTTTAAGGTACAGATTGCCTGTAACTCCAACTGTAGTCGAAAGCTGTTAAAATTAGATTAGATTACATGAATACAACTTTATTGTAATTGTGCAAGGTACATGTAGAAAGCCAATGAAATTGAGTAAGTTTCTAACCATAAGTGCATAAGTGGCCAATTTACAACAGATAATAAATGCAGATATAAAGTAATGGGCGTCATATATACAGGAAGTGCAGTAGGTATTCGAAATGTGATATTTGTGGGAAATATACAGTACTGGGCAAAATACTAAATTTTTTCATATTAAATTCAATTTGGGAACAAATGTTTTACTGTAACAGGCTGCAAAGTATCTAAGTGTCAATTATTTTAAATGGTTGTTTATATACAGTAGCAATATCAGCAGCAACCTCATTTCCCCTCTCCTCTGTTCCAACCACTCAGCGTTATTGGTCAGGTTCAGGGTCTGGTTTACAGGACTAAAAATGAGAGCCAAACACTTGCCAAAAATGAAAACTACTGTATTCATCAAAACTACATTAAAAAAATACATGAAGAAATGTGGACATTTGGAAAAAAGATATAAAGAAATGAGGGGTGGTTTAAGACTTTTGCACAGTACTGTATAATGTACAAACAATGTGCAGTGGTGAAGATGTGTTAAGAATATAACACAGGATAATTTTATGTGCGTAGATGTATGATCATATAGCACAACATATACAAATAGATATGGATTAAAAAAGAAGAAGAAAAGTGATGTACTGTAAGCAGACAGCTCCATATGGACGATATGTAGTCTGACATGTAAATAAGGAGGTGGCTGCATTACAGAAGGACTGTATTTATTACACATGTTATGTAAGGCGTTTATAATTTCATGAGCAAAAAATATCCAGGTTGATGAAGTTAGTTACCTAGCAATGCTGCTACATTTTATTTCCACTGTTTGAAATATTTATAATTGGAATATACTGGAAGCTGTTTCATATTATCTATTTACCAATGATTATGTTATTTGGTGGATTATAACCTTACCACCCTCCAACACATACACATACTGTCACATTCCATACTAAATATATCCTCTAAAAACCCTTAATGCATGCTACATGTGGTTGAAACCCACCCACAATATACATAGAAGATAAACAAAAGCACACATGTTGGTTTCACACATAGTACAATACGTACAGTATCTGACAACTGTCATCCAGCATATGAGCATAAAAGCTTGGGGAGATACATTTTATTTGATTTCTGATCTAGGCCGTTTTCACAGGGACCTACTTAGTAGGCCTATGAGTGGGTTGCCATGTTGCCATGGTAATGATGTTCTCTCCTCTTTTCCACTGCTGCATCATCTTTGTCAATGGTGACACCCTGTGGAAGAGGATTGACAATAAATGTTTAAAACCACAAATAAATCTTTAACTAAGTAGAATTTCCAGAGCATGTTTGTTAGACTTAGAATGACTAAAATAAGCCTTAAAGTATGTATTTAAAACATCAGTGTAAAATGAAAGCTGATATACCAGCTGTTTTAGTTGGCAATGTGAGGCTGCGTTTCTCATAAATGCCACAGATTATTCATGATATGTTTGTGTGAGTGCGTGTGTGTGTGTATTGTAAAGGTAGTGTACTGATAATTAAAGACATGTTTAACGTGGTGAAAGAATGGGATAATTGCGAACAGGTGCTTGTGTCCAATCATTTATGTAACTGGAACGAACATCTGGTGTGAATCAGTTAGCGACAGAGAAACAAACATTTTTTAACACTCATGCTGATGTGTGAAAGAAGAGAAACATACAGTAAATGGCAGGATGTCTCAAATTCATTTTCTGAAAAAAACTTACCTGGAATCAGTTATCCTGGATAACTGATTCCTCATTTCACAACTTGCTAATACTTTTTTTTTTTTTAGTCAGTAAATGTTTGAAATTTACCCTGATCAGCCATAACATCAAAAGCTGAACACCGACTTGAACTGAACAACACTGATCACCAAATATACACCAGCAAACTGGTGACAGGTTTATAACTACCCAATGCTCACCCATGTCTGCGGGGACCAAAGGCCAGCACGTAGAGTCCCACAGAAAAGCCAGGGCAGCACCACAAATCATCACAAAAATGCTGGCTACAATAGAAAGACCCAGCCTCCAAAATCCTCAAATCCCAATCCGATCAAACACCCATAGGATGCACCAGACAAGCAAGTCTGATCCACAGGGCCCCCCTGCAACCCACACCACCCAAAGGATCTGCAGCAATCCCCCCAGTGCCAGACAATACACCAGGGTCCCCCAAAGGTCCTGTGCAGCCACGCCATGAGGCACAAGGGAAACTCAAAACCTACTGTAGGGTGTTTTAATGTTAATGATTTTTAATGTTATGGCTGTATATGGTGTATATGCAAGCACACTGACTAGCTGTTGTAAATTACATCATATACTGTTGTGCTGTTTATTGGTGATTTTTGAGGCTGGTGACTCTAAATGAACTTCTTCTCAGCAGCAGAGATAAGTTTTGATCTTGCTTTTCTGGGATGGTCTTCATGTTTCATCATGGTGCTTGATGGGTTTTGCAAATGCAATTTATAATACTGTTCTTGCAAGAACTATTGATGTCTTATACTGTATATTACTTTTTTTAAATTATTTCATTGTGTGTTGTTTTGAGTGTTGTTCTAAAATGTAGAAAAATCTTTTCACTGGTACTGTATATTATTATTATTATTATTATTATTATTATTATTGTTAATATTATTAATCAGCTACATTCACAGCCATACTGGTATTGACCACAAAAGCCCACTAGCTCCACCAACAGGGCAAGTGTGGACATACATTTACAATAATAACTCCACAATGGACCCATGTAGAAACACATTTACACTTCCTCTGATTCTCTGGGCCAAGCTGAGTTTGATCATCATGTTAATTTATGCCATCCTGGTTTTAAATACATATTTTCTCTTTTTCACTTACTATTTTGTTTGCAAATTTCTCATTCCTAGAGCATAAAGTCATGCATTTTGGAAATTAACAAAATCTTTTTATTTCTTTTCTTCTTTTTTTTGTAAGTATTTAAATCCATTTGAAAGACCAGTGCAAAACAGCATAAGTGTGACATTTCTTCCAGAAACTAAAAAATGATGATGCCTATGTAACCAAACAGAAAGTACCATATCTTCATTATATGGAACTTACCTGCAACTTCATCTTCTTTACCACTCATTTAACTTCTTTGGTAATTTCACGATACATATATGCTATTGTTTGTTAGGACATTACATTTCAGTAGTACAGTACAGTTCATTTGGATTGAGTTAAAGTGAACATGCGAGTCGGCTCCAAACGTCCACCTAAAAACGAGCCGATTCCCTTGTGAACGATTCATCACCATTGTGTTCATTACCCACACTGTCCAGCAGATAGCGCTAACGGTTTTGTTAACGGCTCTTTACTTCTTCCGAAGAAGAAGCACACGTAACCTCTAACCTTAATATGGCGGCGTCCTGTACACATGAATGTGAAGCTCTTATCAATGCGTAAATGTTTATACCGGAAACATTTATGAACATTTTTTTTTTTTTCGAGAGCTAGGGAAAAAATAAAGACATAATTAAAACACAACAATACCTTATTTAATGTTGTTTTACTAATCGTAAGGCGTTGGCTATTATGCAAGTTTTACTAAGAACCCTTAATAATGTTTTATTGTTTGCTGGACTATTTCGTAATGTTAAGATATGCAGAATAAGGAGAAGAACTCAGGGATATACGGAGGCTTGCACTTTGATCAGACACAGATGGATAAAGAAGGGCTGCATGAGGGAGTTCAGCTCCTCAGCTCGGAAGGTAAACACAGACTTCAGCACAACTGCATTTTCAGATAATATCACTAAATATATACTGTATATATAATTAGGTGATTATGTAACAAAAACAAAAATAGCCAGTTGTTATTTTAAGACACGAAGGTCAGCCTTTCTGGAACAGTTCTTGCAAGAACAGTATCATCAACTGCATTTGCAAAACCAATCAAGCACCATAATGAACCTGGCTCTAATGAAGACAAGACCAAAAGTTACCTCTGCTGCAGAAGAGAAGTTTATTTAGCATTACCAGCCTCAAAAATCACCAATTAACAGCATCTAGGATTAGAGCCATTTTGAATGCTTTACAGATCATGCAAAAGTTCATTTATTTCAGTAATGCAACTTAAAAGGTGAAACTAATATATGAGATAATACTGCCTCAATGAATACTCCCTCAATGTGGTGTGGCATGGAAGCTATCAGCCTGTGGCACTGCTGAGGTGTTATGTAAGACCAGAATGCTTTAATCGTGGCCTTCAGCTCTTCTGCATTGTTCGGTCTTGTGTCCCTCATCGTTTTCTTGGCAATGCCCCGAGTTTGCTGGCCAATCAAGCACAGTAATCCCATGGTCATTGAACCATTCATTGTGGGCTGGTGCCAAGTCCTACTGGAAAATTAAGTCAGCATCCCCATAAGGCTCGTCTGTAGAAGGAAGCATGAAGTGCTCCAAAATCTCCTGGTAGACGTCTGTGTTGACCCTGCACTTAATGAAGCACAGTGGACCAACACTAGCAGATGACATGGCTCCCCAAATCAACACAGACTATGGAAACTTCACACTGGACTTCAAGCATCTTGCAGTGTGTGCCTCTCTATTCTTCCTCCAGACTTTGGGTCCTTAGACTCTGTTTCCAAATGAGATGCAAAAGTTGCTCTCATCAGAAAAGGGGACTTTGGACCACTGAGCAACAGACCAGTTCTTTTTTTCTGCTTGTGCACCTTTTTTCCCCCATATTTTTCCCTTCCACATAACTTTCTATTAATGTGCTGTATATATAAACACACTCACACATACACATGAAGTCAAATATGATCTGCACTCCAGTTATCTAATGAACGCTCTCCATTCAAGGCTGCTGTCTCCCCAGTCAGGTGTGAATGTGTTACATTAGTTCCATTGTAACGGCTGTCCAACCAAAAATTGATGCTCCAATTGTAATTTGCATGAAACAACATTAGCGTGCAATGATTTTTTTTTTGTCTGTGTGCCTGGAGCCGAAACGACTCACATAAGAGCATAAACGGAAAAATAAAATTTGGACAGAAACTCTAAAGAAGGTGAAATTTTCTTAAAGAGAATCAGTACTGGTGACCAGACATAGATTCATCACTACGAGCCCGAGTGTAAACGGCAGAGTATAGAACGGAAACATCCTCAGTCGCCGAAGAAAGAGTTAAAGTGTCAACCATCAGCTAAGAAATTGATGCTTACAGTTTTGTTGGATCCCCTGAAAACAGCCCTCAGAGGATGAAGATTCACTACTAATGAAGAAGCATTTGTGTCTTGCACCTCAGCCTGAATAATTTTAATTGAGGGAAGCTTGTTAACAGATTGCAAGAAGAAGTACCTTTTGGAATTTCATGGTTTTCTGCATTAATTTGTCATAAAATGTTACCTGATCTTCATTTAAGTCAAGGGTATTGACAAATATAATGTGTCTAAAATAATAAAACAAAAAAATTCAACAAAAGCAAAGATATTTGCAAGTAAGTGAACTCTTGGAATTAATAACTGGTTGAGTCCCCCAAAATAACTGGTTTAAATCTAGCCCATTGTTTTGGGCAGAACTGCTTTAGCTCTGTCATATTCTTTGGACATCTCATGTATATGACTCTCGTAAAATCATTCCATAGTATCTCTATTGGGTTGAGGTCTGGGCTATGTAGTTGTCTTTTCTAAAAGTTCATTGATATAAATTCTACAGCCAGTGTGTGGATAATGTTTGACTCACTGATGATCTGGATCATCTTGCACTTTTTTCCCCCTTCCCTCACAACAGAATATCGATATGGCTGAGTTCCCTGTGGACAAGATAAGGAACTTCAGCATCATCGCTCATATTGACCATGGAAAAAGCACCCTGGCCGACAGACTGTTGGAGATGACAGGTGAATTGTGTCGTTTTTAGCTGGAGACACCTTACAAACACCAAACTTAAAGACTAAACATGTTCTAATCCGCAGGGGTTTATTCACTTTTTCTAATAAAACACAGTCATAAACTGATATATTGAGGTCACATGTTAATATATAAAGCCCAGAAACTTTCAGGACCATGAAGCAGACTAATGATGTGTCCGTATGGCAATGCTTGCAACCCCAGTATGAAATTATGCATCATTTCATGATTCAAATATGATTCCTTTTCTCCCAATTTTTTTTTAATTTTTTTTAATAAATTTAGTCCTGTCCAATTCTTTTTTCCCCGATTTTCCTCCCCAATCTAGTCGTGTCCAATTCCCCTCCCGTCA
>JAOVVB010000037.1:21058611-21083819 GCA_028570985.1 Heterobranchus longifilis
ATCTGCAGGTCTTTGGGCTGTGGGAGGAAACCGGAGTACCCGGAGGAAACCCACCAAGCACGGGGAGAACATGCAAAGTCCACACACACACAGAGATGGGAATCGAATCTGGCCGGGAATCGAACCCGGACCCTGCAGGTGCAAGACGACAGTGCTAACCACTACACCACCGTGTCGTCCCAAACAGTAACCCAGAGCCTTAAACATTTGAGCCACCACTACCCCAATTTTGGTCCAGAGTTGCATTTTTCCATGTACACATATGTGTATATATGACCCAGTCGTCTAGACATCACAATTTTCCTCTGTTGAAGTCACTTAAATTTTCACACTTGCCCGTTTTTCTGCTTCTAACACAACTTGTTGACAGAATGTTGACTTGCTACCTAATACCCGTCCCCTCCCAGGTGTCAGTGTAAGGAGATAATCAGTGCTCTTTCCTTCACCTGTCCAGGGTCATAATCTTATGGCTGATCAGTGTATATAGTTATGTACATATAATATTAGGGGTGTAACGGTACAAAAACATCATGGTTCAGTAAGCACCTTGGTGTTACTCTCAGTTTTCATTACAGTGAAGTGTTAAAATTAGTTCAAATTATAAACATATGAACTTCTCCAATCTTGTTAACCAGTAGCAACCTGGCCATCTTTTCCTGAACACGTAACGACTGTACATACCTGCTTGTAGGTATGGAGGCGCACTTAGTTGTGCCAGAACATTACTATCTATAGCAAATAGTACAGGCTATGGAGAGTGTGTTACTTTTCTGACATGACATCCCACCACAACAGAGAAGTCACACTGAGCCGTACTTCCCAACTCCGAGTTTCTTCCTCATTAAATCACCACGGCAGCCACAGTGTCAGAAATATACAAAGCAAAACTTCTTACACATAAATCAGTTACACAATGTGTACTATATATATATATATATATATATAAGCTTTACAGTATTGAACATGATGAAAATTATGTAATCCTGACCGATATGTAACTCCCTTAGGATGCAATTTAGTATTATATTTTTATTATATTATATTTGATTAATCTAAAGCATACACTTGTACATAAGCATAATTCATTTAAAGGTGGTGTGTGTGGGGGGTGGGGGTTAGGGTGGTGTGTTTTTCTATTGCAGACGTCACTTCATAAACACAGAAGGAACTAAAATTTGATAAGACTGTCCCAAGGTCACGTCTCAGTTGTGTTGGCATTTCATCTAGCGAAAGACATGATCTCTGTTTACTCTGTCAAGAAAAAGGGTTCACAAAAGGTGGGGGAAAATGCTAACAATCTCATACTTGTGTGTACAGTACATGTATGTATTTTTTAAATATCTCAATTAAGTCCATCTGATAAATTAAAACATTCTAAATAATTGTAATTTTTAAATTGGAGTAAGTAATTAGTAGAGATGGGGCGGGGAATCTTTATGTAGAGATTAGTTTGCACTTGAGGCGGTAAAATGTTGCTGTTTGTGTATAATCCTTCAGGTGGCGTGCTCTAAACTGTTCACACAGCATCCTGTATGGTAGGAGCAAATAATTTACTAAGGTTTAGAATTGTAACAAAAGTTGATTTTTATATATCGAGATATTTATAAAGTTGCTGTAGAGAATCGCAAAAGAAATTGAATCAGCACAGTAACTAAGAGTAGAGTTAGTGTAAGCTATTTGCATGGAGCGCTCTGTTAAAACCAAAAGCTGTTCCTGAATTTATAAAATATAAAAGCTTTCAATGTCTTAGTCACTTGAATTGAATTTGGGGAGGAAGAAACACTTCTGGACCTTTTTGTTTTAGATAAAAGTATGCGAGGCAGCACATTCCTGAGTCCTGAGTAAAAGCTGGCAGCACATGACTGCAGGGAATATTTCTACCAAGAGCTCGGGCAATAATGTAGTCTCTTCAGCCTGTACAACTAATTGACAATGGAACAATATTCTGTTTCTATGAAAAGTTTCTTACCTGGTCTGCAAAAATGTAATTAATATTTACACAGACCAGACTGACCAGTGTTTTTATTCACACACGTGGAAACCAGTAGAGCTTGAACCCTGATTAAGATCGTGTCCAGTGTCCACACAGTGAGGCTTATGTGATGCCATATTAATGTCCCTATGAGTTAGGATTTTACAGTTTAACATGCTGCTGTAGTTTTAATAATCACTAAAAACAATAAACTTTAAACTATTTCTACACTTCATACAGGTGTACAGTCAGGCTGTATGTTACCACGGCAACCCGTAACACACTATCGAGCTGTGGTTAAAATTTAGTTGTTTACAGAGTTGTTGTGTTGAAGCTATATCACACTCTGTTTTCCTGAGTATCATCTCAGATGATACGGTATGATAAGTACAGCGTGCAGTACGCTCTCAGCACTCTGTCTGTAAATCTATGTTTTATTAATAAACAATTAAAACATTTACTGTGACAGAAAGTGAGGGTGCTGCTTCAGTGCATCGTATTAAAATGAAGGCACTATGTATTAGGTTCGGTACTTGGGCCCGGGTCAGGGCTGTGCTGTTCATTACCTTTGTGTTCTTGCTGCATGTTAGGTCATATGAATTAAATAACTGGTGTGTCCTACTGTAATGTTTTGTGCAGTATGATTTTTAGGAAATTACCAACATCTCACAAAAGACTGTACAATTCCGCTGACTATAAAAAAATTCTTTAGCTAATCTGCACACCAAATAAAATTGCCTGGTGTTTAAGATATTTGTGCCGTGATCGTTATAACGTTTGTCGCATAGTACAGTATTTAAACTATAGTAGTACAGACATGGCAGGCCACCATGCCAGCCAATGAGACCCCCGACATGCTAATGAGATGGGCCATTTTGTTAAATCTGATACAGTTCAGTACACACTGATTACAGAAATAATTACTTTGTGTTTGGAGTCCGTGTTAGGTGCCTCTCTCTGGGTCTCCTTCATGCTTCAATCTTATTTGCTCAAGAAAGAAAGATAGTTAGATAGATAGAGTACCTTATTAATCCCGAAGGAAAATGTTATCAATTTATAATAGTTTTTGAAAGCTCTGGTTATAAAAACAGGTGAACCTAATAAACAAATAAACTTAGGACCATGCAGGGTGAAGAACGTGAGCGGCAAAGACGATTATTCGATTTCACAAATATCACGAATACAGACACCCGGCATATTAATAGCAGCTGACTGACAATCGTAAACCACCTACACTTTTTTTAGTTGTCAAAAGAGCAAAGATACAAAATGCACCTCACCTCAGGGTACAGTACAATGCCCTCCTGTCTGTAATAGTGGGGCGGTTTTATTCACCTCATGTTTCTGTTGCCCCCAGTTTGGGTTTAATGGGTGTAAAACACATGTTATGGGGAATTTAGATTGAATAGCAGTCTGCACACACTTGGGAGTTTATTATATTTTTAATTTGATATTTATTTTATTATGTGGATTTTAGATTTTTATTTAATTATTTTTCTTAATGATAGTTTTAACTTCTTCGGTTGTGAAGTAATTGGTAGCTTCGGCAGGTATTTGTGTACAATAAACAAATCTTAGTAACTCTCTCCTTGTTTAACTCGACCTTTATGTGGAGTTTCCCAGGCAAATGTCTCGTGTTGCGTGAGAAATAAATAACCAAAACTTTTAGCTCATGTGCACAAAACCTCCATCGTCCTCTTGCCGCTGTGCTTGAAAAAAATTTTTTCTTAAAACACTGTGATATCAAGACTTGTGAATATTAATGCTTGGGAGACACAGGAAAGATCGGAAAGCAGGTAAGGTTTCTCACCTCTTGGTCTTCTTAATTATTCAGCGCCTCTTTCAGCTCCGTCTTCCTCATTCAAACACTCCTGAACATCAGCTCGACTCTTTACTGTGAGAAACTCCCAAGATGCTTTCACAAGCTTTACATATTATACGTCTGTGCCCTACGTCCAAAAAATTCAGGGGAAAACCTTAATTTATATCAGCTCTCCTTTGAGCTCCTAATCACACATTTTATTCAAACATGTTGGTTCAAAAGCTTTATTATTCTTTGTGTTAAAAGGTTCAGATTCTGCTTTGGTAAATAATAAATGTAGGATTTGTAACAAATAATGTAATTGTAACAAAAAGAAATCCTAATTCTGTCTACATGTAATGTAATGTGTAAAATGTTTTTGTATTATGATTGTCTGTTACTTGACCGTGGCTTCTGTGGATTCACACACTAGCGTGATTTTACCCCTCATTACCCCAGGCTTTAGCCCTAGTTTTGTGCACAGATTTGCTCTTTCCTGTATTTCCTGGTACTCCGTGGTACTTGCTGCGATGCTGGAGGCGCTGGAATCTGGAATTTTTGGTACGTAAGCCAGAAGAGCTGGAACGTTAAGCAGGCGCTTTTGAGGAGATAACACTCCTAGTCTGTTTCTCTTCAAAAGAAAAAAGCAGCGGCCATATTTATCTGGCTCTATTTGCCATTATAGTATAAATGAATTTCCTGTAACACAGAGGTCAAAGGAGGATTGTTTAATGTTGAGAATAATTTCTAAAAGACACATTTTGGATTTGTGGGTGATCTGCCCGTCTTTCTACCCTGTCACTCCTTTAGTGTTGATGTTCCACATGGAGCAAGCTGTATGCTAAAATCACCGGGTCAAGGACAGCCATGCATGACTCACATGAATGTGCTGCTTTATTCCTCTGCTGTGGGATCGAAGTGTTTGCTTTAGCTTGAGGTACTCGGGTCTGGGTGATGGCAGGAGTCATGAGAACGGAGGGGGACCCTGTGACTGAAATGAACAAATGTTTACTTTTGACTTAGACGGATTATAATGCTTTGAGGTGTCTATGTGTAGGACAATAAAATAGGGAGAACATGATAGAAATGTAATGTCATGGTGTTCAGGTTTGTAACAAAGTGTGCAGGAAATATTTATATTTATTACCTCTGGGATTATATCTTCAACAACATACATTTAAGTTCCTTTTATTAGGTTATTTATTGTGAGAACTAATGCTCTTACTCGGTTGGCAGGTCTGTGAAAGACACACCTGTCGGATTTGCCTCCCTGCACCTGTCAGGGCTTGAAACACCTGCACACACTGGTGAACCTGCTGTACAAGCTGCTTGCTCAGACAGATCCTGCTGTAGCTCCATATCAGCCCGTCCGGTTAGAGAGTGATTTTAACAGATCTCATTTAGAAGGTTTAACAGTTTTTGTGATTTTGTAAGAGAAAAGTTAGTGCTAAGTGAGTACAGCAGTATTAGCTTGTGCGCTAGTGGAGTGTGTGCCAGCGTGGAGCTGAACGCGTCTGCTTACACTTATGAGGGGCAGATGGTCTGTGGCTGCTCATTCCTTATTGTCCTGAGACGTGCTTTAAGTGGTGTGCTGTGAAGAGGTGGAGTTGGTCCTTCAAACGTGATAAAGCTTGTGGTGTGTAAGATATCAGGAGGCGTACGCCAGCGAGCCGGACACAGCCCGGTCCTTCATCTCCTTCTCCATGAAAACATGTTTATGGTTTAATTCTGATCTCTTTGTGAGTGAGTGTCAGGTGAGCAGTCAATGATATTTTGACACACACTGTGATTTAAACTGCGATATTTAACTTTAATACCCACCATTTTTTATTCAGATGTATTTATCGAGGCTAACAGCAAATAACTAATAATAATAATCACCTCAAGTGTTTTAAAAAATAAATACTTACATCACTGACAAACTCTGCATAAATTCCTGTGTCTGTGTCTTGTAGTTAATTGCAGTCTTTTGTGGTTAAATAATTGCACAGATGCGTATCACGGTTTTAATTTTTACCTGATTAACTGTGCAGCAGTAATGCTCTTTATATGTTTATTAAAGCATTTTTCATTACGGTAACAATAACCTGCATCCGATCTACACCTGTGTAATCATCAGGAGGAGGATTTTAACTTTTGACTTTAAAAATATCATTACACTGAAATCACCAGCGCAACAGGGATGAAAACTCTTGTGTGTTCATTAATGTGTTGAAGTCTGTCTGTGTAAAGATAAAGCAGTAATCCTCTTTAGTGCTGCAGGAAAGATTCATAGGATTTCCTTCAGTCAGAGTTTTAAATTACCGAAAGCTCAGAGTTCAATGAATGTAAAGAGATTTTTTAAATAACCATATGTAATTTTGTGTAAAGTTTCAATTACCCTATAAATCTCTCTCTGTCTCTCGCAGTACATACAATAGGCCTCTTATGCATGTCTGATCTGTTAGAGAATGTGGTTCCCAGGCTGCTTCGCATTCCTCTAGATGATTCGTTTTTTATCTGCATTCCTCTCTGATGTCTGTGGTGTTTGTGTTTATGCACTTCACTAAATTATGTGGTGTGGTGTTTGTTAATCAGACTGACTTTTCTGACTACGTCTCAGGCTCATTTCATTACGTTACACACAGTCGCTGTCGGATCTCAGTTCATCTACAAGTGACGGATAACTTGGCTGTGAAGCAATGTGTTTGTGCACGGTTGTGTTGCTGTTTGCGTGTCTGCGTCCCTTTCTGGGTGTCAGCGTGCATCTGTCTCTGTAGGGGATTTCCCTTCTCTTGAGACCCCTCAGTTCCTAATAAACTTGTTGCCATGGTGATGCATCAGGCAATGGTATGCTACAGTAATCTGCCACAGAAGAGGGGGGGGGGTTGCAGAACGGGCTGAGGGTTGATTCACTAGAAAAGTCTCTGAAGAGGGTAGGGGGGTGAGGGGTGAATGAGGCTTGGTGCAACAGATTACGAAAGGTTCTGGCTGAAGAACTCAAAAGCACGGCTCATGTTGATCATGAAAGCGCTGAGCAGAGTCGGCTAAAGGGGAGCTAGAGTAAATTTAATACTCAGGTAGTAGTAACAGGTAGTAGTTTAATAAGACGTAATCCCTGTATGTCAGACCCTACGCTTCTGTTCCACAAAAAGTGTCTAGTAAAAGCAGGAATGCACTGGGTTGTGGAGGAGGGGTGGAGGGAAGGACAAAGGTTATCTATTATTCTCACTAGTGTGTCACATGACCGGGGCCGCTCCTGTGGGATTACTGCTGGTGCGCGCGCGTGTGTGTGTGGCATAACTGTAGGTGTGTCAGTCTCTGTTGAATGCTGCAGTTCATCTCCAGAATCTTTGCTTTCCGGGGCGGTTGTTGGTGAAGGTGTTAAGGAGTGTAAGAGGATAGTGAGCTGGGCTTAGGGTGTCAGTGCTGCTCAGGTACTGGAGGAGGAGGAAGTCTGCTTAAGTGCGTCATGTATAATGTGATGATGTAATGCAGGATTGAGGACAGCTCTGGTCCTTCACACATACGTAATAGGCTGCGTTATTTAATTACTGGCACGTGTGTCTGTATCATGATAAAGATAAAATTAAAGTATAAAGTGTGTCATGAGCACAGTGAGTCCTGTTAAAACGATCACCAATCGGCACGGGTGAGGTTAACTTCTTGCTTTATATTTGTCCTGCCGAACTTTCTGTTTTATGAATTATTCTTAATCCAGTTCATATGTGGTTAAACATTTAGTCTGGATAAAAGTCTGCAGTGCACGATCAATAAGCGAAGAGTGAGACTCTGGGTAACCTGTAGACATTAGATCAGGTCTGTGTTAGTAGTTTAGTTTAGTAGTTAGTTCAGGTGTAACAGTGTGTTGTGTCACAAAGCCTTGTCAGGAAGAAATATGATGTGCAGCGTGGAAATGTTAAAATCACACAATAAATATCCTTCTGTTAAAATGTGTCTAATGCAATTGAACCGTAGAACTGAAACTCCAGATAGGCTCTCTTCAATCACGTGATTATTATAACACAGGAAGTGAAAAGCAGAATAGACTGGATGGTTTTTATCGCACTGGTTTAGACATCAGTGTGAACAGACCACGCAATTTATGAAGAAAGCTCGATTTGACATTCTTGTTATAGAGTAGATATAAATAACTAACTGGATTGGGTTGGTGTGTTGCTTATTGCTTCCTGTCCCTCTTCTCATGCTGTGCTGTGATTGGCTGGTTGAGTTGTCAGTCAAGGTGAAGGTTTTTAGGTATTATTGTTCAGGGTTTCAGACTCCAACACAGCAGTAGAAGCAAAAAACAGAGTAAAAGAAAAGTTAGCAGATTAAAGATACTGTTACTGTTTTGTTACATAAGTAATGTTAAATGTGAAACAAGTAGTCTAAGCTCACACGCACACACAACCATTATCTGACTCTGCTATCCGACATGCAAACCACCTATGTGCACATCTCATAGAGTTACATTTTAAAAAGAGAACTTTGGTCATGTGATCTCTCACTGCCGTAAAAGTTTGTTAGTGTTTTTCCCAAAATTTGGAGCTCGGTTTCCTCGACTGCTGCTCCAGAGGACGTTTTATTTCCTCAGTTCAAAAACTTCATATGGTAGAATTAAAAGTTTTTTTGTTGTTCTTGCATTGTTTTGTTCAAATCAAAATTGTAAATAACTGAGAATGTATTGAAATTGAATTGTGAACTGAGTTACATGACGTGACTCTTCTAATATATTAGAAAGATGACTGAAGGTGAGAGATCTCCCAGTTCATTGATTTATCTTGGTGTTTTCAGTGTATTAAAGTCCTGGAGCTGTGGAGGAGAGAGTACAAGTGAGATAGCACATCATCATGCTTACACACATTTACATACTTATTCACACCTATAGGTGGAGACTAGAGCTGTAGCGATACAGAGAGTTTGAAAAAGGTCACTCTGATTGTGATAATCACTCAATCATTGCTTGAATAAGTGTGCTAAATTATTTTCTATTGATTAAACTTTTGAACTTGTATCTAATATCTAATAATGAAGTAGTGTATGTTTGTTCCATTCAAACTGTTATACAGAAAATGAAACCTAGCTAAGCTTTTATTGCCCTGATCTGAAGGAGTGCGTGTCTCTACCCATGTTTTTTGGTTTGTAAAGCTCTCCGGTGCCCTCAGTGTGTTTTTGTACCCTGAGTTCTTTACTAAATAACATGAGCTTGTCCATCACGTACATGCATTTTATCTCTTCAGTCGAGCTCCTGCGTGTGACATCAGACCCGATGTAAACCTAATCTGCCATTTTGTCAGGAGATCTGTCTAAGACTTTATAGGGTTACAATTCTGGAAGACAGTATTATCGGTTTCCCTCTGACCGAAAGAACATAGCTGTGTATTTATCTGCCACCAGCGGGGATATGAGGCTAATCCCGGTCAGAGACGAGCCCCTGCTGGTGTCACTGGTGTGCGTGTGTGCTGACTGTTTAATCTCGCACATCATGAAGTACATATTTGGTTTAGGGAAAAAAAAAAAACAGATATCCAGTATAGTGATGTACTTGTGTAACATTTGTTAATTTAGAGCACATGCAGGGGTTAAGTTGGGCTGGGGCTTTCGCTATGTTTTATTAGCGTTATTAAGCTTTTAGTGGTTTTTAGCTAGCATGTGTTATATTTTTAATATTGACACCCCCACCTTTCATCCACTGGAGTCTTCTGGCATGTCACTGGGGCAGTGAGTAATGACCAGTGTTTGTGTTTATGGCACTATTCTGTGTAAACACTAGGACGTGTTCTGTGTAAAAATCCCAGGAGATAATTTTTGCACTGAGCTGCTGCCAGATGATTGGAGATGTTAGATTGCTCTTTCCTTAAATCTTAAATTAGACATCTGTTGTGTTACTCTGAAGCTTCAGCGCTTGGTCAGAAAGAAATATGATCGGCTGATCACCTGTCTCGGCCAATCAAACAGAGAACCAGCTTACTGGACGATTGACCGGTTCACCTCGATTATAAATGTAAAAATGTTTTTTTAAATAATCGACTTTGGAGTCAGTGTGGCGATACATGAGTCACCTATCTGAAAAATGACTATAGGCGAAGTATCTCTCAGTTTATTGAGGTATCAAAAATGGGCAACTTCGTTTTGGAGTGTAATGAGTGTATTTCTTCAGGTCTTCTATAAGGTACCAAACTTTTGGGAAGTGAATAAGCAACTCTTGAGTCGCACTGTTTATCCTTGCCTGATACTGGATCTAATCTTGTGTATTATTTTCCTCCATGACGAAGCAGCAGCAGCCTAACACTTTGTCTTTAAACTGTGCTGCTCTGCGTTTGCGCTGCTAGTGAGAGACGTTATTCAAGACTATCGTTTTCCCCCCCCCAACACCCGCTCTGTAGCTGAGAACCTGACACAGTCCAGACGCTGAGCGAGTGCTGATGCTGAGTGGTTAGCTTTGTTTTGTCAGGGTTTGTGTTCCTTTGGTCCTGATTCTGAAAAGATTTACACACGTGAATTTATTCACATAGTACAAATGTGTGTGTGTGTGTGTGTGTGTGTGTGTGTGTGTGTGGTTCAGCAGGTGAGGGTATTCAGGAATGTAGTGTATGATATAGCAAGATGCATTTTGGCACAAACATGAACCTGCTGGAACATACTAACAATTAAATGTTATTATTGTGATTTCTGTATGTGCACGTGCACTTTTTTTTTTTTTTTCCTTCTTATTGTAATTCAAGGCAATTTCCTGATTTCTTTCTGCCTTCAGTGTTACTGTTGTGTGTCTTTATCAGTAAGCTTCATTTTGCTTTTCTCTCGTCAGGTGCCAGAACCTCTCTGACCCGGATGTCATGGCCTCAAAGTTCAGATCATGCAGAACATGTCCCTCATAAGCCTTACATCTCTCACACACTCCTTTCCACGTGAATCGTATGCCTGCACCATGACCACCTCCCACATGAATGGCCACGTAAGCGAGTCAGAATCGGCGGGCACCAGCGACGGCCTGGACTCGTCTGGCCACTGGCACAGGGAGATGGCTGTGGACTGCCCGGATGACTTAGGCGCCCGTACGCTGCCCGTACGGCGCAGCGCCCAGCTGGAACGCATACGCCAACAGCAAGAGGACCGCAGGAGGAGGGAGGAGGAGGGCCGTAACCGGTTAGAGCTCGAGGTCAACTCCTCCATGCGCCTCAAGAAGCTAGCGCAGAACCCCAAGGTGGGCATTGACAACCCCACCTTTGATCCTCTGGAGGGTCCTGGCATGTCCCTGGGGCAGCTGCAGGGCTTCAGTGGGTCTCCACGACTGTTGGGTGAGTAATGACCAGTGTTTTTGTTTCACACCATTCTGTGTAAACACAAGAACCTGTTCTGTGTGAAAATACCGGAAGATCATTTCTACACTGAGCTGCTGCCAGATGGTTGGCTGATTATAAAGGTGCATGAATAGGCAGGTCTACAAGTGTTCCTAATAAAGTGGACACTGAGTGCACAGTCACATCCATAAATATTTGGACATTGAAGTTGTTGTAATGGGAGATCGAGGTTCAGACTTTCAGCTTTAATCTGTGAGTGTATCTACAGCACTGTTATGTGTCTCTGTATTAAAGGGACCAAAATGAACTGGACAGCTCGGTGATGAACAGCTGCTCTGTAACCAGGTGTGTGTGTTTTACCTGCAGAGAAATGCACATCTCTAATTTAGGTTTATTCTTTTTGTGCCCGTGTGTGCATACTCTTTAAATTTAATTTGCAACAATTCTTAAATTATTAATGACCTTAAATTTGCCAGGAACGCACCAGATCTATTAAACTGTAAGCAGATCTCCTGTACACAGCCCTAAAGTGTTTCTGCCGATTTAGATTGGATTTTGATCTCAGGTCTGATTAGAGCATTCCAGGACAACATTCCCTTTTGTGAACCCAGTACTTTATAGGGTTTAGTTTGAGACGACATGGTATTATGCAGGTGATTTTAATGTTATGGCTGATCGGTGTGTTGTACCTTTAAAAGGCAGCAACACACACAAACCACCAGTGAGTACATTATGAGGCTCATACACACTCGGTGCACACAGGACTAGTTTCTTCTGCAGTGGCATTTCTCTGGGTTTAGGACACACTTTCTGTGTGTGGGCGGGGGGTGTTCGTGGTTGAATTCCTGAGAAAAGGGAGTGAGGGCCCCTTGTAAGTACTCGATTAATTAAAAAAAAAAAAAAAAACACTCCTCATAGTCGTTGTGTCTGAGCCGGGGCGGTGCTGTTCATCATCTCTCTCAGACTTTGTTTCCTTCTCGTCTGTATTATATCTCCACTCCTCAGCGTCTAAATTGGCTCATGCTCTCATGCACGGCTCTGGAGGGCGGAGTCTGTTTCCTTATTTCATTAAAGTAGGACATAAGATTTGTAAGCGCCCCATACACCCACCCACCGCACAAATAAACTCCTATTCCACCTCCTCCTGTGTAAACTCCTTACACACACACACACACACACACACACACACACACACACACACACACACACAGGGTCTTCATTTAGAATTTGCAAAGCTAAAGACGGTCACACTGTAAAGGTCGTGTGTTTAATAATGATTTTGTATTGGTAATAATGCTATAATAATTGAATAATTCTTCTGTAAGTCTTCTGTGGATTATACAGTTTTCCACTGAAGGCTTTTTACTGAATCCCAAGTGGAGAGGCAACACACACACACACACACACACACACACACACACACACACACACACTATTCGTTTATTTATGGTTGAATAATTGAGAGGCATTTACTGAATGTGCTGAATGTCTAGCTGAGCAGTCTTAAAATTATTTGATTTGTGTGTGTTGACAGACCTGGAAGAGTTGCTCATGTCTCTGAAGCAGGTACAGCACTGTCTGGGTGACGCTCAGAGTCAGGAGGACGTGGATCTTGTCCTTCAGCTTGTACAGAAGCCTGACTTCCAGAAAGCCTTCAACATCCACAATGCTGTGGCTCTACACATGAACCGGCCCAGTCCTCCCTTTCCCCTCACAGACAGCGCACAGAGCCTTGTGCAGGAGGTCAGATACCCTCAAATGTATTATTATTTTTATTGTTGTTATTGTTATAATTGTTGTTAGAATAATCTCATTATTTTACTATACACATTATTTTATCATAACATGGTTATAATAATAATAATAATAATAATAATAATTATTATTATTATTATTATTATTATTATTTTAAACAAAAATGATGACATGTTCAAATGAATAAAAACGAGGTAATACATAAAGGTGGTGTCACTTAAACTGTAACTTTCCGCCTGTGTGTGTGGAGCACATGAAACCCGTCTGAGACTCTTTAATTTTATGCCGTATTTCAGACCAGTATTTTCTACGGAGCCCTGGAAGTCACCTAGAGGAGAAAAAATCTGTGGCAACAGTTTTGTAATTCGTGCCCTCAGTTTAATAATCCATTCCCACAACAACTTCTTAAACTGTTCACTCCCCACAAATTCATAATTCCGTGCACACGCTTTTGCAATCCGTTCCCACAGGTTTGTACACAAACTCCTTTTAGAAGAACAGGAAGCTCCCCGCTTTGTGTTAATGCATCTTATTATATATTGTTTTATTGTGGATTAAGTGTAATACATCAAACTCTCTTAACTGCATGCTTACAGTGATTCTCTAGATATCAATTGTAGCAGCTTTGAGGTAGAATACTATGATTTAATAAGAATGATTTGCATTCAAATCTTGTGATAATTTGTGATAATCAGCACGTTACTATTCTACTACTTCTTCTTATTATTATTATTATTATTATTAATTTTTAATAAACCTGGCATTGTGTATTGTGACCAACTTTTGACTAATTGCTTTTGGATAAAAGCTTATTCTAAATGCATAGCCTAAATGTAACAATAAAAATAAATAAAAATAAAATATATTATTATTATTATTGTTATTGTTTATATTATTATTATTATTATTATTATTATAACTATAAAAGAGTACACTTATTATAAAATAATTAATAAATGCATTATTAATAAATAACCTATTATAGTTTTGGAAATGTGTTTGTGTACTATTCATTTTTAACATGAAGACTTCTTATAGTAATTTTCTTATACTAAGTTTTTCCCCCAAAAACGACTTTAAAAGATAAAAGTAAATAAGACAATTTACATGGGGTACTGATGGGTATTAAAGACTGGTATCATAATACACAATGCCAGGTTTATTAAATATTAATAATATTAATAATAATAGTAATGTGCTGATTATCACAAGATTTTAATGCAAATCATAGTATTCTACCTCAAAGCTGTTAGAATTGATATCTAGAGAATCACTGTAAGCATGCAGTTAAGAGAGTTTGATGTATTACACTTAACAATCCACAATAGAACAATATATAATAAGAATCATTAGCGGGAAGCTTTCTGTTCTTCTGTTTTTGTAGTTTTCTGTGTGTCTTAATACTGCCGTGTTTAAGGCAGTGTCTTATCAGTAGTTTTAAAGCTTGGTGAAGTTCAGAGGATATAACTCCATGTGTTCATCAGTGTACAGTTAGTTTTGTGTAAAGACTTAATCCATGGTGAAAAAGCAGTCATCAGGAGGCAGAGAATAAAACCTACCCGCCTTATTTATACTGATGGGTATTAAACAGTGACATGAGCGAGAAACAGGGCAGAAAAAATAAGTCATGTAGCGGGTTTTGTGTGAACAAAATAAAATACAGCTAAAATTGTTAATTTTCTTTATGTTTGGAGAATTTTGGGACACACGGTACTGCTTTTAAATCAACAGTTTACACATTTAAGAGAAACATAAAGAAACCATCAATGTTTAAAATAGTATTTCTATTAGGGATGCTCATTTCAATTAATTTTCCCAACCGATAACCGCCGTTCGTTATCCGAACATTAACCGTTAACTGATCAGATTAGAATATTAAATTAGAATTGAATGAAAATAGAACTGAGGAGTGTCTGATTAAATATGCAAAAAAAAAATCAGTTTTTATATATATCTAAAAAACATTTTAAACCGTTTAACTGATAGTAATAATCGGTCAAAATTCATTCTTTCGGTTAACGGTTACACGGTCAGTATGAGCATCCCTAGTATACATGCTTACCACAATGTTTAGTTAGTGTTTTTTGAAATCCTTGTCTTCAGATTTCTGCTAAATTAGGCACAAACGTGGAGCGAGTTCTTCAGGAGGTAGTGAAGAGAATACCCCCGTGAGTCTTCATCAAATTCTTCTGAATTATCCTTTTTTTTTTTCACATTTCCACCTGTTAATGTTAAGTAGTGTGTTAAGTAGTGTCCTATCTAAAATTTATGTTAAGTAGTGGTCATATTTAAAATTTCTTGATTTTGTTTAAAAGACACTTCTTCTTTTTTTCTTTAGCCCCCCCCCTTTTTCTTTCTTTTTTTTTCGGAAGCCAATTTTTTTTGAAGCCATATGTAAGGTTTTTGCTAAAAGCTCTTCATATGAATGCGCATATATGGAAATATATCAATTTTCTTAATCTTGAACGTTTTTCTTGCCTCTTTTCCAGACCCACAGCTAAACTAGAGGAACCATTTAAAGCCCTGGTCTTTGACTCGAATTTTGATCACTACAGAGGAGTAGTAGCCAACATTGCCTTGTTTAGTGGACAGGTCTGTAAAGGGGACAAAATTGTCTCAGCCCACCTGAGAAAAACCTATGAAGTTAATGAACTGGGGATTCTAAGGCCAGATGAACAACCCACAGCGAGACTGTAAGAAACCTTTTAGGGATATATATGTATATAAACACTGATACTGGATACTACGATAATCCATATGTTCACTTTTATTGCGTAACTGAATCAGCCATTATTTTAACTGTAAGAAAAGTTCTCATTACCCAAATTTCCTCTGATCCACAGTTGTTGCAAGAATAAATCAAAGTTATAAAGTTCTGTTTTGCAGTTTATGTGTAATATTTGCCCACATGATAGTTACAGTATGTTTATTTTATGCCTTATCTCTCACTTTTGGTTTCAGCTATGCAGGACAAGTGGGATATGTGATAGCTGGTATGAAGGAAGTGAAAGACGCTCAGATTGGAGACACATTCTACCTCCAAAAGCAACCAGTGGAGGCACTGCCTGGCTTTAAACCTGCTAAGTCCATGGTCTTTGCAGGTATAGCGTTTACACTTACTTGATGCAATAGCTTTCTAAAATTATGAATTTGTGTTTTTCTGAAGCATTTTTTGATTGCATTTTGATTATTGCTTGAAGCAATATTGTCAAATCTTCACTAACAGAGATTATCCTCTTATTGCTACTGTCTACATGAAGCTGTTTAGACAACTATTTTTTTTACCTTTACTTTATAACCCATGTAGAAGACTTCAGTGACTAGACAGATTCAAAACCTCTTTATGTAATTAAATATAGTGAATTCGTGTGCACCACACCCAGAGTACATTGCATCTAAACCTTTTTCAGCAAACAGGCAATAAGGAAATTAATGGCAGTGAATAACTGTTACTGAATCAGAGCCATCCAAAATCCATTTTAAGTAATAGTGTCTATCTGTTGCTTCAAGCAATTTTATTTTAATTGAATTAAATATGTGTATATATCTGTGGTAGGTATATACCCTACAGATCAGTCGGAGTATCCTTCTCTACGCAGCGCGGTGGAGAAGCTCACTCTGAATGACTCCAGCGTGACGGTGCAGAAAGACAGCAGTCTGGCTTTGGGGGCTGGCTGGAGGTCTGGATTTAATACGTTTTACATTTACCTACCTCCCATGTTGTGATGTTATAGCAGAACTATTATGGCAGAGATGCAGTAATTATATGTATGATGATTTTTGTTGTTGTTCTCGTCTTAGGCTGGGATTTTTGGGTCTGTTGCACATGGAGGTGTTTAACCAGCGTTTGGAGCAAGAGTATAATGCTTCTGTTATAGTCACAGCTCCAACGGTGCCATACAAAGCTGTCCTGGCTTCACCCAAACTCATAAAGGTATAATGTTATACTTGATTGTGTGCGTTACATTCATTGTTTAGTTTTTATTTATACACTTCAGCCACATTCATCACATTAAGATCTTCAGCCACATTTATCGTTGATTACAGAACACAATGTGGTGGCCAGTTCATGTGTGAAAATGATTCCTCATGCTCCTAGAACAACTCTTTCACAATTTGAGTCCTGTGCCATCAGGGAGAAAAAACTCCATTGACGTGATGACCTGCTCATTCAGTACATTCAGGACATCAGCCGACATTGTTTTATTGTCACATAATGTTGCTGAGCCTAGACCTGACCAACTGAAACAACCCAAGATCATAATACTTCCTCCAGAGGCTCGTACAGTTGCCACAATGCATGATGGGTGCATCGCCAAAATGGTTTTTGTTGTTGATTTTATTATGCAACTTCACCAATTGCTTAAGTGATCTCCATTCATGATTTTTTTTTTCCAACCACGTGTCTTCCGCAAAAGTTGATGGTTCAGCATTATCCTTCCAGGTTTTAAATAAAATAGCAACTTTTTTAGTTTCTATATCACGTACAGTATATGGCCAGATGTATGTGGACACCTGACTATCACAGCCATCTGTCTGCCTACATCAAACTGTTGTCATAAGCATTAAATTGTTTAGAGTGTCTTCGCAATGGGATATTCAACAAGCACATATGGTCAGGTGTATATATACGTCTGGCCATATAATGTGTGGGCATGTTTGTGTGTGTATATAGTCTCTTTTAAACAGTTAATATTAAGATGTATCTGCTACTTATGCTCGATAAAGCCTTCATAAAGGCTCTAATCTGAGTTGCTGTAAATTGGTGATTTTTGAGGCTGGTTAACTCTAAATGATCTCCCTCCTCTGCATCAGAGGTAAGTTTTGGTCATGCTTTCCTGGGAAGGTCTTCATAAGAGCCAGTTTCATCGTGGTGCTTAATGGGCTTTGCAAATGCACTTGACAATACTGTTCTTGCAAGAATTGTTCAGAACAGCTGACTTACAATAACAACTAATTGTTGTTGTTGTTCTTAATTACCTAATGCCATGTGAATTACTTTATAGTTTGGGGGGGAAAAATCCAGTATTGTTCTAGAATATAGAAAATACATCCAAACTTGTGTCCAAACTTTTGGTATACGTATATTATACATTTTAGCCCAAAAAAATTATATACACTACATGAAAAGAAAAATAGTATGATGTATATTATATTAATATAATATTGATATTTCAATGGTGTTGTGTAGGAGTATGGGCAAGAGGTGGTGACCATTGTAAACCCAACCCAATTCCCAGAGAGGTCTTGTGTGGTGGAATATCAGGAGCCAATGGTAATGGGAACTATTATCAGCCCTGATGACTTTACTGGGAAGATCATGAGCCTGTGTCAGGTATGATTGGCAAATAATATAAGTTTATTATTATTGCATGGCTTTCACTTAATTATTGTTGTACATCTCTTTGTTGATGACAACACTATATGTCATGTACTATATTTTCAACCCTCATTGAACATTCATGGAATGTACGCGTTACTGTTTATTTCCAGAGCCGCAGAGCTATTCAGAAGAACATGGTTTACATCGATGACCACCGTGTGATGATGCAGTACCTGTTCCCTTTAAATGAAATCGTTGTGGATTTTTATGACGACCTTAAATCCATGTCATCAGGATATGCTAGGTAATGTTACTAATGTTACAAAGTTTCCTTTGTAATCCAGTTGAGTTAAGAACTTCACTGACATTTAAATCTGATTCAGCGTTTTTGAACCACAATGCAATTTCTCCTCTCCAGCTTCGACTACGAGGAAGCTGGCTATGAACCAGCTGAACTGATTAAGATTGATTTCCTGCTCAATGGGAAGCCAGTGGAAGAGCTCACCACTATCGTTCACAAGTAAGCTGCAGTTTCACACGGTGCATCTGAATGGCTACCAGAAGCAGTGAACACTACAGAGCTGTGCAGACTAAGTACCTTTTTTACGATTGAGGTGTGTTTTAGCCTTTGCCTGTGGTGCTGTGTTTAGAGACCGGGCCTACAACACAGGGAAAGCCATGTGTGTGAGGCTACAGGAATCCATCCCCAGGCAGATGTTTGAGATCGCCATCCAAGCAGCCATCGGAAGCAAAGTCATTGCCCGAGAAACGTGAGTGACGGTGCTTATTTTGAGAAACATATATTGTATAAAGTAGTTGAAGTGTTTGTAACAATGCCATTCATGGTTATTCTAACAGGATCAAAGCATACAGAAAGAATGTCCTAGCAAAATGTGTAAGTGGTTTTTATCTTTTTATCCTAATTAATCTATTTATTGGTATACTCATTTGGCCCTGACTCTAATTTAAATCTTACTGTTTCTAACAGTATGGTGGTGATATCACACGAAAAATGAAGCTGTTAAAAAAACAAGCGGAAGGCAAGAAGAAAATGAGGCGCATAGGAAATATTGAGGTCCCAAAAGAGGCCTTCATTAATGTACTAAAAAGGAAGTAGAGGCTACTGTACAACATAAACATGTCAAAAAAATCCTGTGTACTGAGGCTGTATTCAAAGGAATCAGAACATCAAAATCAAATCTGTGGTGGCTGCATATGGCTGGTTATTCAAAGCAGCATTTTATGCAGTCCTAAATATCCCATAATCCAGTGTGGCAGTAGCCGGTGGGGGGAAAAAACCCATCCTGGCTTGGCTTTCCCAGACATACCAATCATCTTGCCGACCACAAGGGGTTCCTGTGAAAAGTCATGTTAGCAACTGTAGATTCATCCTCCATTATTAAACGAGATATATTTAGTTGAGTGTACTAAAAATGTTAAACACAGTGGGTTTCATACAAAAGGTACTTCATCAGCAGTGCAATACATACATCTACATTTTTATTAAAAAAAAAAAAAAACAATACAGAACTTTGTACAGATTAACTGGTGGCTCATGGGCCCATAGTGTAAAGATAGTACAGCTATTACTATATACGTAGGCCACCTGTAATTTTCACTCAAGATTTTATTTCTAATGGAAGTGCCTGTATATGTGAATTGTTTTTCTTCAATAATACTTCAGTAACTCTAGCTTACCATTACCAAATGGTAATATTTTGATGTAAAGCATTTTCTTTTTTCCTTTTATATGTACCTTTTATAGCTGTGAAAGCACTGCCTTCTAGGTCACTGAAGAGACAGATAATAGTGTATTTATTTCTGAATTATGGACTGAAGCCAAAGTATGTAGTACTCCATATTTATTTAAAATGTAAATATAGATTTAAGTAATCTCAAAATTATATACAGTACACATATTTTTAGCTTTTGGGAGCAATGAAACACTGAAGATTCAAATTTGTGTTTAATTATGTAGAGCACTTCAAGACATTAAAAAGGAAATAATGAATTTTTAAACTTAAGTGAAACACTCCCAAGGTTTTCCTCTATGATTAATAGGCCTGGAGTGAGGAAGGGAAACATGAAATTTTAATTAATTTTTTTATTTTAAACCCCACATTCTTGCTTGGAAACCTAAGGATGATGGATTATGGAAAACAACCTGGTCAGGGTTACTGTGGATCTGGAGCCAGTCCTAGGAACACTGGATGGGAGAAGGGTCATTGCAACACACACATATACACAGTCATTCACAGCTGTGGGTGATTTTGCATAGGCTGTCCATCTACCAGCATGTTATTTGAATTTGAAAGAATAAGAAGTTATAGAAAACTAATTTTATATGCCTGATACTAATGAATTAGAAAGAAACAACCTAAACCTGGGATTACCAAACAGTTCATTGAACTCACAGACATATTTAAACCAAACACATTTTATTTCAGTCTTACACCATGGAGCGCTGTAGGAGATTTGGTGTTGAAATGAAAGATAAAAGACTGGTAACAGCAGTTGCACTAATCAAGTGAAAATACAACACAAACACTTAATGCTGTTACTATCAGCTTTTACATGTATAGTACAGTTTAATCAAGTCTATATACTGAGGTTCAGAAATCTTACAAATAAATTCAGTCGTACGCAAAGTGCTGATACAGTAACCTTCCATGCAGTAACATGTCTAAACACTAGGAATAAAGTAAGAATAATGGGTTTGCTGTAACAATAAAAACAGCAACCAACACAGTAATAATAAGGAGGGTGGAGTGCTGAGAATGTATCCATTCACTCAGTTTGATTTGTGATGCGTTACATTTTCTGAATCAGGGTTTATGAGCTGCTTTTTGTCACACAGCGCCACAGATATGTCAAAGGTAGTGGCCCATAGCTCCAAAGGTCAGACTGTATTACACTCAATAAAGAATACTGGGAAATTCTTCTTTTTTTGGGGGGGGGGGAGAAAAAGAAAATAATAAAGCACCAATAATGCTGGTCCCAAATAAACTTGCCAAACACTTACTTTTTCAGAGATGGATTGGTCTTTGGCATGCCTAAAACAAATCCAGTTAAATTCCAGTTAATCTAAAATACTTCCCTATAGAAAATATATTGTAATAGGCATTATGTCAAAACTCAAGATAAATCAGACTGAAATAAACATGAGCATCAGATACACTGTAGGTTATGCTTTCAAATGAAGTTTGATGTATGTTTATGCGAGAATATGTATGCGAGTCAGGATTTTCAATTTGAAAAGATATTAAAGATATGTCAGATATTTTAATTAACTTATCCCAAATGTCATATAAACAAAATTTCCTTTACCTCTGAACCATATTTTGAAATATATGCTATGGATATAAGACACATATTGACCTTATCATTTCAATACAACAGTGGCACTTGAAGGTACATTAAATACACAATGGAAAAGAGTTAAGTTTTAAACACAAGGGTGAATTAAAATGAGGTTTTACACTTGAGGTGTTTCTTCAGTAACATTAAAAGGCTAGAAATGACTGGTTAATAAAACTTGCCTTCAAATACATTCCTGGCCTTGTGCAAGTAAACATTAATGTGATGCAACCCTGCAATCTACACATCACTGGTATTTCAGGCACCTTTGTGAGCCTTTGTGTGGCTTGTATGTTTTCCGAAAGCACATTACACTACTACATACCGATGCATCATTCTCTTTAGTCTTAATCTTTATAGTCTTTCACGCTGTGCGTCGGCTCAACCAGCTGATTGTGAACATGCATCAGCCCTGTAAGAAAAGGATTCAGAGATGAGCAGAAAATTTCTGGTGATGGTGAGAAATTACAGAATTACAAAAAGCCATGGAATTGTGAAATAATCTGCTGCAGGAAGTTTATCTTCTCAAAAAAGTTTGGGAATTTCTGGTAACTGTGAGGAATAACAGAATTACAAAATGCTATGGAATGTGAAATAATCTGCCTCAAGAAGTTCTGAAGGAACAAAAAAGGTTGGGAATTTCTGGTAACTCTGAGGAATTACAGAATTACAAAAAGCTATGGAATGTAAAATGATTTGCTGCAAGAAGTTCTGAAGGAACAAAACAAGTTGCATGCTGATCTACACTGACCCCACATTTAAACTACACTTCAAATAACTAATAAAATGGACGTTAGGATCATCAAAAATATACAATCATCAAGAAAACCAAGAATTCAGCATTATTTTGTTTGTTAAGTAACAATTTGTATTCTCTTGGTTTTAGCTTAATAGTATTCAGACACAGACTTATTTGTATTTACAGATAAAGATGTGTAGGATATAAATTACGCTGGTTTCTCTGACTAACTGCTATTAATGTAAATGTATACCTTTCATACATTGGACATTAATATAACGGTACTTCATTCCCCTTAAATCTGAAGACACTCACAGAGGAAATCAGTATCCATGGTTCTAAATAAAACTTGTGTGAGCTAAATGTCTGCACTGACTTACTGATTCTAATCATTCTTCATTTACAAAAGAAAAAAAAGAAAGTCACAAACAGCACAGAATCTCCATGTTTCTCCTCACTTCACTGCTCCCATAACAGCAACTAGCATTACAAATGGAAAAGAATGTGAATTTAAATCAATTTGATTTACATCAGATTTGTACAACTTTAGATCTGAGCACACATTTTATTTACTTATGATGTATGTGAGGCTCAGATAAAAACTTTACAATATTTAATGTTACCTTTTCTTTAGGGATGCCAGTAATTTTCTTAAATATTTTTAACGACAAAAGTACTATTTGAAAAGATAAAAAATTAAGGTAGTTTAGTATGTTATTTTATGATGTTTAAATTGTTTTCTGATTCAAATCATCTGTACTCATTTTAACGAATAGGAAAATAATTCCATTTACTTTTGCTGTACATCACCTCAAAAAGAATTGTGCAAACCTGACCCTGCTCTAATGATGTCTACATTTTCAGTAGGATGGCTGGATGATGGAATAGGAGTAAAATGCTAACAGACCTTTAAAGTACTTTACAGTCTTGACCCTGAGTTCGAGCGTGGCGTCTTCATCGCACACGAAGATGGTACGAGGGTGCTGCTGGAAGGCAGATACAGTCCACATGTGGTTCACCCCTTCTTCTATAGCCTTATATAAGGCAAAGGCTTTGTGTGCTCCAGTGATCAGTATCATAACCTAGAAATACAATATAATCACTTAATTATCCAGCATTGGAGCTTTTTACGAACAAATGAAGTAATAAAGTGTATAGTCGATGGTTACTGTGATGACCAGGTGATGTGTCAGATACAGAATCAACATAAATGCATGAACCATTTTATCTACAACATTTCTAAAGCATGCAGTGCATCTATGGCAAACTCCTGCAGATGTGACCACATCAGTGCTTGTTTGCAGGATACACTATCATACATAATATAATCCTAATTCTTGTATAGCAGAATATAATAAAGACTAATTTTGAGGCATTTAGGTTAAGGAAATAATTCTTAAATGATAAAATCAACTCTAGTGTGAACATCAGAAGCATATTGGTTCTCTGTGTCTTTTTCGATTATTGCTTCCTTTTCGATTATTGTTGTGTCGTGTGTAAGCCTAATTTGGGTGCCTTTTACCTCTCTAGCATCCATAACTGTGCCCACACCAACAGTAAGAGTCATAGTAGGGACTTTAGACAAGTCATTTCCAAAGAAGCGAGCATTGGCCACTATAGTGTCCTTTGCCAGGGTTTTCACTCGTGTCCTCGACACAAGACTAGAACCGGGCTCATTAAAAGCAATGTGGCCATCTGGTCCAATTCCTATCATGAAAAAGAAAAAAACAGAACTTAAGGGATGAAAATAGCATTTTTTTTTTAATTAACTATTTTAAGTATAGTACTGTGCCAAAGTTTTGAGCCGCCCCTTATTTCTTCATATTAATTAATGAAATTAAATTATGTAGTTTAAAGAAATAGGAACAAGTGTTTTACGACGAGAGGCTGCAAAGTGACAACCACTCGGCATCACCAGCATACTAAACATTGACTTTTAAATATTTTAAGCGATTTAAACTATTATATTTGAATGCTTAAAATGTTGCTAAACCTAACCAAAATGTTATGTTTGGAATGAACAGGCCACCTGGGCAATTATAGACCTTTAGCTAAGCTAAAAGGAAAAGTACATAGTAAGGGTGAAAATCTGCTATTTGAGACACAAGTGTGATTTTCCTTTAAAACCTCATTCATAAGCCATATCTATGATCACACCTCCAACAAATAACTCAATGCCCCCAGCAGCTGTTATCTTCGTTTCGAATGAGTCACACTCGGCCTTAAGGTCAGTTGCATTGCCATCCAAAATGTGGGTATTCTGGGGTTCGATGTCTATATGTTTGAAGAAGTTGTTCCACATGTAGGAATGGTAACTCTCTGGATGGTCCCTAGGCAGGCCTAGAAAACATGAATATTATACAAAAAAAATGCATTAGAGACAGTTCTCCTAATTTCAAATTGCTCTCTGGTAATTAAAATAAAGCGATATATATATATTTTATGCTATGCTTCAATCATTCAGGTATATTATGCTTTCTTTCATTCTAATATATAAGCCATTGTTGTGTAACCAAAGACAGATGACGGGGTTTGATGGATTTACTTTTCCAACTGTCTAAAATGTGTTTCATCATTTCCTTTCCAATCTTCCTAGTTCAAAAAGCTACTGAACTCCTTCAATAATTCTAGCTACTGTACTTGTTCCCAGATCACACAGCATATAGTATTGTCAGCTGACAGCTTCAGGGACCACATCCTAATCCTAATACTAAGTTCAAGTTATTGCTGGGGCCGAAAAAGTCCTATCACAGATTCTAAACAGATTCAGATGAACATTCAAGTGTGTATATTGTCCTATGGAGTGGTGTCTCATCCGGGGATTCAAAATTGCATTTAGAAATATCCAAAATAATTATTAATAAAAATACAGCCATGTTTGATACTGAAAGAAAGAGCATTTCCACAAATACAGTGGCTTGCAAAAGTATTCGGCCCCCTTGAACTTTTCCACATTTTGTCACATTACAGCCACAAACATG
>JAOVVB010000037.1:21102624-21125425 GCA_028570985.1 Heterobranchus longifilis
GTGCACTGTCGGCGTCACAACTTTGCAGATAGTTTATGTTCACATACAGCTACATGACACACTGCATGAAAGATCATGTTTGAAAACGCATAATAGGGGCACTTTAATAATGGTCATTGTCGCAAAGCAGCTTTTCAGAATAAAAAAAATGCTGGAAATAAATTTGGAAAAGTGTAGATTATAATGTAAGTATTTCACTTCAAGTCATACTTTGTTTGGTTGCGTATGTGACAAATAAAATTGGAATTTGATTTTGAAATCATTAATGTTAACTGGATTTTAATAAATGTTGTTGACTTCTGTGAATTAGTAATTCGGAGCATTCATTACTTTATCCGAAAGGTACGTTTAAACTATAACAATAAAGTTTAACAATGAGACAGATATGAGAGAAAAACCTTACCAAAGCTTTTTTTTTTGTTAGTTAACATTTTTTCAAGTTAACACACACAAACTATTTCTTCTAGCCGAAAACGCAGTTCCACCTCAGAAAGCACGAATACAGATTTATGATTTAATTTGCAAAATGTACACAGTAAATCTCCAGTATTTTTTTTTTTGCTCACTATAATCTCAGATTCCAGTTTTGGCTGATGGGAGTGAAACATAGTGTGGTCCACCTAAAGATTCAAGATTCATTGTTGTGTGATCGGAGATAGTTCTCTACTCAGCACAGTTGTAAAAATAGTTGTTTTTTTAGTTACTATAGCCTTGCTTTTAGCTCAAACCAGAAAGGCATTCTCCCCTGACCTCTCTAATAAACAAGCCATTTCCACCCACAGTAATTCTGTTTACTGGATTTTTTTCACCATTCTATGTAAACCCTATAGTTTGTTGTGAATAAAAATCCTCGGTTGGCAGTTTGTAAAGTACTTAAACCAGCCTGTCTAGCACCAACAGGCAGGCCACAGTTAAGTCACTGAGATAAAATTTTTCCTGTTTAGATTTATGAATATTACCTTAAGATCTTTATCTGTACATACTGTACATGATGTAATACGGTGTGCTGCTGCCATCTGATTGGCTGAATGAGCAGAGGGCTGGAATATCCTTCGCAATTAATAAACTATCTACCTATCTATCTATCCATCTATCCATCTATCCATCTATCAGTCCCTACCTCCATCTATCTATCATAGCGTATAAGTGTATTTGACTGTATAATTCATAACTTTCTCCAAAAATATAGGAGGCATATAATATAATTTATTTACTGTGACAACAATGTCTTTAAACTTCCATTATAAGTGAGTTTCACATGTTTCTATTGTGTTTCTTCTTTGGACACATTATTGACTGTATTATTCATGCACAGGCGATAACTGCTTTACATGAAACTTTGTAACTAGACTAAACACTTTCCCTTAATTGCATAAAAAAGTTTGGATCTGTACCTTTAAAATGCCACCTTATCTGGCACATGGACACACTGGAGATTCCTTCATTCCACAGTGGAATAGTAATTAGGAAGTGAGTGATGGACAGCAGCTGCACATGTCAGATCAACTCTGACCGTGTTCGATGCGGATCAGCTCCAAGGAAGATGTGATGCTGTCAAATCATGCAGGAAATGCAGTTTAATCCTTTAAGACTAAGCACACGCGCGCACACACACACACACACACACACACACACACACACAAACTGGCTTGTATGTAAACTCGTCAGCAGTGGCTGAATTAAAGCAAGGCTTGACTAAAGCTTGGCTGCTGCAGTTAAGGGTTACGTGATCTGATTACAGATTTAGTTCATGTTTAAAAGCTAGACGGGTTTGGGATGTAATCTCTGTAGAGGTTTACCAGGACAGTTACAAAGTTGACTTTTCTTTTTCCCACAGCAGAACAGAAATTACTGATGCCAGGAGTGATGCCGAGGGCAGCCGCCATGACACCGAGCAAATGTGAATGGGAGGAGGCTGTTCCTTTTTTCCTTGTTAAAGCCATGAATGGACTCTTTCTTTCTGCTTTTTTTGTTGCCCCCTGTCTTAATGTCTCTCTCTTTGTTTTAGAAGTCTTGGACAGCTTGCTCTCCCTCTCTCTCTCTCTCTCTCTCTCGCGCTCTCTCTTTTCCTGTCACTTTCTCCAAATCTCTTCGTCTGCCCTCTCTCTCACTCTTCCTTAATCCCAAAAATACTCACAAATACTTAAATTGTGTCCTTTTCCAAATACTTATGGACCCAACTGTATCTCACTATACACTCTGTGCAATGATTGAATGCGGTTCATAAGCTGGAGTAAAGGCTCATTGATTACTTAGTTTCATCAGCACGTCAATTCATCATATTTAAGCACAGTTAAGACACACGCACTGATAGTGTAGCTGTGGTTTTGCCGAGTGGTGAGTGATCTATATATCAGTGACTGAAGCTTTTACAGCCCCTGTGTATCTCTACTCACTGATGGGAATATCATATTATATTATAGCAACGTGTGTCTGTCTTTATTCCTATGGCTGAGACACAGTTTGTATAGAGGGACGAAAAAATATAAAAGGGTGTGTCTGAAAACGTGCCAGTTCATTTGTATGCATCACCTCCAGAACGAACGCGTTCGTGCAAATGCTTCCGAGGTTTTGTGGGAGCCTCTTTTTTCTTGAGTGAACTGTCTTCGAAATACAATGTCTCATTCCTGATACTCACTGGTGTATCCACTGTAAGGATTTTAATGGAGCCTATTACAGTGATTGAAAGTCTATTATTTTAGACTTTAGATAATCGAAGAAGTTGTCATCTGTCTTCCCAACACTCTCTATATCTCTCTAACATGTTCTTTCCCATTCCCAGTCATTTAGATGGAGGAAAGGGAGAGAAGTAGGAGCCGCTCCCCACGTAGGGTACGTCGCGTAGAACAGGTTGTAGGGAGATGGCTGCGCCGGTCACGAGACTCCCTCAGCAGGTAGATTTCACACACACACACACACACACACACACACACACACACACACACTCACACACACACTCTCTCACATGTAATGAGTTAACCTCACCTAATATAGTCACCCAAGTGCCTTTCACCATAAGTGTAAATACACAAAGCAGAAATCTAACTCTGACTCGAACACCCTACTGTGCAAACACAGTCATAGATTTCTTCTGTATTTGCGTTTGTTGCCTGTTTGCTGTCTCACGGTATAATGTGCTAATCATTTGTCAAACGGGACCACGGTGTTACATGTTGTGTTTGTTTTGCGCAGTGTGCTTATATGTCGGTTGTATTCATCTTTCACTCTTAGCCGACTTGCTGATTACCATGCGTTAAGATTAGTGTGTTCCAGTGGATGGTGTTTATTTGCTGACACTGCTGTTTTTGCAAAATGTGCACACGCGACTTAAATTCATTTATCACACCTTAAGGAGAAAACGCATTCTAGTTTACTGGTCACTGTGTGGTGCACAGTCCAAATGCTTATGTGAAGTGTTTTAAGTAGGATAGTATACAGTAAACAGTGTTTAATGGCTGAACCATTACATGTGGGTGTTTTTTTTAATGAACAGCATTGAAATACTTATTATGGTGGATTTTGATAAGATCGACTAACAGCATTTTTTACCATCCAACTTCCAACGTAGTTCAGATCCACGTAATATAATAGATATTGTTTACCTATTATTGTGGACATGCGGCTAGCATATTTAATTTACTAAAATTAGCAAAGAAATTAATAAGATAACTGTGCCAATAAAATGAGTGCAAAAAGACATTTGTCTTTTTGCACTCATTCTGGACACTTATGGACACTTAAGGACACTGCACGCCTGCACATTCATGCACATTTCTATTTCATTTTTTTGCTCGTTGCACATAAGACACTTTCATGGATATTTGCACACACCTCCGGATATTTCTATTTAAAATCCCACTTCATCTCCACACTAAAGTTTCTATATTTTTCCATATTTATACAGAAAATAATTTCCTTTTCCATATTTGTACAGCTAGGTTTTTCTTTATATTTTGTATTTGTACAGCTACTGTAGGTTCTCTTATATTTTTATATATTAAATATTTTTTCTTATCTTCTATAGACATTTTTTTCTTTCCTTAGCTAAAGTTATTTTCTTATTTTATTCCATATTTATTTTCTATTAATAATCTTTTTTTTTTTTAAGGTCACGGGCGGTTGTTTAAGCATTTTACTGCACATCGTACTGTGTATGACTGTGTATGTGACAAATAAAATTTGAATTTGAGATTACCGTCTACATTACATTCCTCTAATGCCACCATTTTTTGCCAGGGAATAGGCACCTGTCTATATACTGTACCTAGACATGCGATAAAGCTATGAGTGTATACGTGCGTCACTGTGCTGTTTGTTAAAGGGAGCGTATTCTGGGGGACAGGAAGTCGGGACGTTCAGACGATGGCAGTCAACAGCATTTCCCAGTGAAGGAGACAGTGGAGGTGATCAGAGACGCTGTGCTCGACTCGCATGGCTTCACACTCTCCACACAGCTCCCCCTGCTGGTCAGGGATGTTATTCCAGGTACACAACAAACGATAACTATAAACAGCATTGCCTCTCGTAGTCTAATGTCTGCACAGTATCAGTATCAATGACAGAGGAACTTAAGCTTGGTGTCACACTCATTCATTCATCCATTCACTAGTAACTGCATGACCCGATTTTGGGGTTTGGGAACTGTGGGTAAACAGCAGGAATATATACTTAATGGAACACCAGCAGAGTAGAGATGACCTCGGTCAAGACCCAGGGGCATGACTCTTATAATGGATCAAGTACAAAAATTACTGACTTGTATAACTAACAGTATAATTTAACTGTATTTACATGTTAAAACATTTATTGCTATCAATGAAACATTTCAGCTACACCCATACCAAAACACCCGTTATTGTGAAAATGGTGTGGCCTTACATTTGGTCATAAACACTACTTAGCAAAACAAGTGTACAGTCATGTAATCTATACAATTTAATCCCAAAACATATGTCCAATACATTAAGTAATGCAGCTTTTAAAAATTAATTAATAGATGATCCGTAAAATTTATTGATCCAGCCATTCATGATTTAATGTCTTGCAGTAATTACTTCAATTACTGATTGATTCCTCTAATCATACTTTGCTGCTTCATTTTTTATCTTTCACACCTTGTTCTGTTTTAAGGAACGATTACCATCATAGACTAATCTGAAAGAATTAGTTTTTAATTGTTTTGAAATAACTGACTTGTGGATATACAGTACTGTATGTATGCAGAGCAGAGCATGGCCGATAACACTGGCTGTGTAAATGGTTGTTAACGACTTCATCTGTATGTCACTACAAGGCTAATGGCCAAGCACTCATTTGAAATTAAGTTGTTGTATTAGAGCTAAGGCTGGGTGTGTGGTGGTGGTACTGCTGCAGTGTGTGTGCATGAGGGGGCCAATTTGGAAAGTGTTGTCACACTGTCCACAATTTCTGTAACACCAGTACAGTACATCATAACCCTGATATGATGAGATACAGATCTCTTTAATTGAGTGTCCTTATTCTTCCTGGAGGTATGATTTATTACACATTTCAGTCGGAAATTAAAGCAAATTTCACAGCCTGTCTCGGTGTGAAAGAGTTTTTTCTATTTATTAGACCTTGCCACTAGAAGTCTGAATTTATGGCTAGAAAGAATTAAACTGCAATCTAGAGTTGGATGAGTTGCCTGGACAGCTATAGTCCAATAAAGCATTTCTTAAATACCTATGGACCTGAATTGTGGTAGATGTTACAAGAGATTGTTTCTCTACCATGCAGATTTACCAGCTTGATTTGAGTTATGCTCAGTTTCTTCGCTGGTGTATGCCTGTACTGTGCCAGATAGATGGAGTCGGCCATTTAACCAGATGCTGCGACACATCTTAAGCTCAGATTTAGCTGTGAAAGCAGCTTAAATGATGGGCTCATGGCAAATTAAAAATACTTACAGTTTAACGCAAAAATGTGTCACTCAGAAATATGCTAGGAAATAGCATAAATGTGAGTAGATATTTACATGAGCTTGATGGACATGCTTTCTCTATGAATAATAGCTCAATAGTTCTTTTCAACCATCCTGAAAGTCCATGTTTTTTTTCTTTAAAGCTTTGTTTAATATATTGTGTATATATATATATATATATATTGTATAATATATTGTAATATATTGTCCTTTTTGGCCACTCGTCATAGCATCTTGCCTGTTGTGGTGAAGGGAGCATAATACATGTTGTATTTACCATCCCAGAAAGTCTATATATAATACGAGTTATAACTCTGACCTGCATTAACTAAAAATAACCTGCATTAGGAACACTTAATGAGAGTTGTCTTTTGCAGTTTGACTGACTCAGTCAGAAATCTCAACATCCATTTCAGATTCCCATGCTATGATTGTAGCTGGGGCCTCTCCAAAAGGTAGGGTCCTTGACAAGCACGCCCTTAATCCATCTGTTTGAGATATCTCTCACCATGTTCTTCAGTGTGAGAGTAAAGTGTAAAGTCCAGACCTCAACCCAATTGAAATGCTGTGGTGGGAATTAACGAGAGCTGTGAATAAGTGAATTTCCAAAAACCACAATGAACTAAAACAATTTTGTAAAGAAGGATGGGCCAAAATTCCTCGACGATGTGAGAGACTGATCGTCATATACAAAATTAACATTTTTGTAAAATAAAAAATGGTCCATGATGCTGTTTGCTTGAGATTGTAGTTGCTTTAATACTAAGACCGGCTATGATCAAATGATTATTATGTTTTTACACAAAAACACATAGAAAAATAAGAGATACTAACTTTAACACATGACTGTAGGTAACAATTTTTTTTTTTTTTGTGAATTTGTCACAACAAACAGAATTTTATTGGTTGCACTATAAAAGGTCAGGGGCAAACAGGGTCAGAGTTGAATTTAATTAGCTGCTCTTTTCATCAAAAAACAATGGCCTTGGTAGGGCGAAGCAATCTTGCTGCTTCTCATCTACAGACAGTCTGACATTTACTCAGCCTGTCTTATCGGTTGCTGTGTGTGCGTGTGTGTGCGTGTGTGTGCGTGTGTGGCTGTCGTGAATACTTCTACCCCTCTCTACTGTATGTGAGGCATCCAGCTGTGCGCCACATCAAATCAGATTCAACTTCTTTTTTTTTGTTTTTTCTTAATCATCATTACCGAGGTTACAGTGAAAACACTCTTAATCACTTTTGCGTTGGCATGCAGATATTTAAAAAACAAAAACTTCTAAATTGGTCACGCAATCATCTCCTTTCCGTGTGTCTGTTTGGGCTGTGTGATTGCATTATATGCCTGTCAAGTTTGAAAAGCAGTGAGAGCCAGCTGCTTCTCTTCCATTTATTTCATTCTTTAAAATGCAGGTGCACTCAAAGAGGATGTGCCTGTACATATGTACACACACACACACACACGCGCACTGTCTGACACTTAAATAACTTGGCTCTATATTTTTTAAGGCAGTCTTTAAGCTGTGTCCTCTCAGCTAAACAGCTCACTTTTTTTGCACACACCCACATAGATGCACACATACTTCCATAGTGCCAGAGAAGCAGCATGCTGACACCTCGGTTTCTGCAGCAGAAACAGCTGATCTGAGCCCAGTGGGAGAAACTTGCTGCCCTCCAGCCTGATAATTACATTCTAGAGAAGAGAGGAGAAAAAGGAGGGGGAATTGGGAAGGAGACATGAGAAGGATTTTGTGTGTGTATGGGTGTGCTTGTTGCCAAGGTACATTTTGGCCTAAAACCAAGGTGAGAAAGAAAGAGAGAGGGATAGATACAATGGCAGAGCAATGTGCAGTCTGGCAAAGAGGGCCAAGAGACATCACGGGAGGAGGGAGTGTTTTTACAGTGTGTGAGCTTATAAGCATGGTTAAATGTGTGGCCTTGTTCTGACCTAAAGACAAATCTCTTAAAATGTCTCATCGGAATATGGAGCATCTTTCAGCGTACAGGTCACTCTCTCTGCTTAAATTTCTCTGCTTATTTTACATACAGTAACTAAAGTAGCTAAAATTTTGGTGCAGGTTTTCAGAAGCCTCACCTGAAAGTCCATTAAAATACACTGTATTAGAAAACGAATGATTTCAGATGGGTGAAATTATTGCCGTGCATCAAGGAAAGAAAACAACTAAGGAGATTTAAAATGACTGTCCAATACATAATTAAAACCTGGAAGGATCATGCTGAAATGGGTCAAATTGCATCCATAAAAATCAGCAGTAGAAATCAAAGCTATGTTAAATAGTGAAATGAAGAGCTTTTCCACATACACAAATCGATGAGAACTGACAGGATTTCTAACAGAATTTTTTTTTTAAACAGCTGTGTGGCTATAAGAAACCCTCATTAGTGATAAATGATAAAACAATTATAAAAGGCTGCATTTTGGATCAATTGAGAAAGGTCATGTGGTGTGAAGAGTCCAGACTGACACTATTTCAGAATGAAGGATGTGTCAAGTGTAAGAAGGTAAAAACGTGGTAAAATTAACAATAAAAACCACAACCATGTTTCATAGTGAAAATAATATCCATATATATACTGTATACAATGTGATGAGAACTTACAGCACTGGGACTAAACATCTGTGTGGCCATAAGAAAACCACTTGTTAGTGAGTCTAATCCGGAAAAAGGCTTCAATTTGCTAGGGAAAAAGATTGGACTTTGGAGCAATGGAAAAAGGTCATGTGGTCTGATTAGTTTAGATTGACTCTAGTACAGAGTGTTGGGTGCATCAGTGTAAGAAGGGAAGTGCATGAAGTGATGCACCCATCATGAATGCCCACTGTACAAGTGGGAGTGTTACAGTTTGGGGGCTGTTTTGTGGCATTAAAATGATGACCTGAATTTATTGAGCAGATTTTCACATCAATTGAGTTTTTTCTTTCCGGATGGCACAAGTATATTCCCGGAACACTCAGGTTGTGAAAGAGTGGTTCTGGGAGCATGAGGAATCATTTCACACATGACATGAACTGGCCACCACATTATGTGCCCTAATCAAAGCTAATGGTTATTGAATTAAAACTTGTGCCTTTTTTATACAGGCAGTGTATAAAAACTTGTCTATATATGATCAAGGTTTAAGGAAGTTAAAAGCAAAGCGGGAAGTTGAGGTTAGTTTTATTCATGTTTGCTGTCATGATCAGGTAGACAGCTTCAGACAGATAGGTGAATTTATTATTATTATTTTTAGTTTACTTAGTTTTGAACTCATAATTCTAATTGAAATAAAGTCGGATTTAATTAAAGCTTTATTTATAAACATGATTGACCAGTGTTTCCACCCAGAACAAGTAAATAAATCAGTATTTCATAAAAGCAAAAAAAAAAAAAAAAGGGCAGAATATCTGAATGTAAACAATCATGTCCGGCATGCTTTAGAGCCTGTGTTGATATTATGTTACAGTATAATGTCCTCAAAACAAAACAAAACAGACAGTTGAGAGTTGAGCTGCGATCTGGTCCATGACGAGGTAGTAATGTAATTGCATCATACAACTTACTTAATCCTTCACTTTTTTCTTCCTGGTTAATCTACTAAGGGATACAACATATTTCTAAAATAGACATATGCACTATCTAAACAGTATAATGCCATTTGTGATTTATTCAGAATGGAAGGTTGACCAACACATTAACTCATGTAGCCCATTACTACCCATCTCAGTTAATGCTGATGCGATTTCACAAGAATTATTAGTGTCTTTGATAAGCTTCTTACACTGTCATTGAGTGATGAGTATCAAGTATATGCATTTTTTTACGCAGTCTTTCTGTGCTTTTAGGTATAAAACGTAATCTGTTACACATTATATACACTTAGCTTTTTCTGTGTGATCATTTATTTTTTTCTACAAATTATAGGAGGACCAGCAGATGGACGCCTCTTACCAGGTGATCAAGTACTGAAAGTTAATAACAAAGCCATTGACGACTTGTCTCCTGAACATATTGACAACATGATTAGGTAAAAATGTATTCTTCTGCATTTCGCCCTGCAATCCAACATTTTTTCCCCTTACAATTTGCAACATGCAGCAAAAGTGCAGTCACTTATGGCATTAGGTAAATAATATCGCTCCTTCCTACACTTCTGGACAGCTTGCCATTTTTGTTCTCATTATTTTAAAATGGACATTGTATCTGTGCAAATTGTACAGACAGTTATACTGACTTAGCCAGACCACCCAAGGCTCGTCAATGCCTGTGGAGACCAAAGGCCAGTCTGTCTGGACTGATCCCACAGAAAATCCAGTGCAGCACAAATAAAAAAGTCACATCGATAGGCACCAGAACACCCAGTGCATCACAGCCTGCCGCGTTATGCCGGAGCTTATCAGGCAAACAGTTCAAGGTTGTTGATGCAGTCTCCAAATTTCCTACATCTGACCAAGCATCCATGGAATGTTGCAGACAAACAAGTCTGATCCACAAAGGCCCCACCGTACAAACCACACCAGTCAAATGATCCTCTGCCAATGTCCCATTGCCAGACACCACAGGACACCACAAGAGATCTTGTGGAGATGGGTTCCCTGGCATCACAAGGGGAATCTACACAATACTGGGCAAAATGTTTAGCATTTTAATGTTATGGCTGATCGGTATAGTTAGATTTTAACATCATAGGATATACTTTGACTACATAGATATGTTTGGTAGAGAGCAATTTTTTAAAAACCTTTTTTCTTAATTCTCTTTATTTAATCAGCCAGTATAGCTATATACACTGGGCTATGGATTGCGTTAAAGATTATAACAGGCTAATGTTCTCCATATGAGGTAAAGTTCTTGTTCAAACTGGATTTATAATTCTGTTCATGTTTTTTTTTTATCCCATCTATTAGCTAAAGCCTTTGATTACCCATTCAGCAATTTTGGCACATTCTTAGCACAGAATCAGCATATGTAGAATTAGTAGAATTGTGGAAAAATCCAAATCTGTCTGAAAAGGACTTTAATATAGCATGCAACACATGCATGTCTGTCTTACGAACACTGACTAATGTCAGCGATAAGACTATTTTAGGCTTACAGTAACTTATACTCTTATAGCATTTGATTTAATAAAGCACTACTAGAGCACTGATGCAATTGAATTACAACCTCATATGCTCTTCTCCTAGGCAGTGCCAGGATTCTGTAACCGTGACCGTCCTCAGAAACATGTTGGTGAGTCCATGGCAGCTGTGTTTACATAGAATATGACATTGTAGAAGCTCCTGAATTTTGCTTACAAGGTTGTGTGGATGTCCCTACTCCGCAAAACCCCCTCCTCCCCTTACAGAACCCCAAGTCCTCGTTTATGTCGGCAGAAAAGAGGGCTCGTCTGAAAAGAAATCCGGTTAAAGTGCGCTTTGCTGAGGAAGTATTAGTCAACGGACACACTCAGGTTCAGGCATCACATGCACACATACACACACAGCGTTTAACGTTATTTCATTTACAAATGTCTTTTTTTTCACTTTTGTATTTAAAAAGCTGAAACTCAAACCAGCCATTTGTGTTTCCAGGGAAACTCCCTTCTCTTCCTCCCCAATGTGCTTAAGGTGTACCTGGAGAATGGGCAAACCAAAGCCTTCAAATTTGATAAGACCACCACAGTCAAGGTTTGTCCTCAGCATTTCTACGTTGTTCCCCTGTGACTGCAAAAAACAGTTTTCTCAATTTATTTTCCTATTACTATGGAAATTGACCCCATTCTATTACACAAAGTCATAATTACATGTTGATCATGCAACACAACTCCCCAGATATACAGTATGTTGTTGTTGTGTGTGTGTAGGACATTGTGCTGACATTAAAGGACAAGCTGTCTATTCGATCTATTGAGTATTTCTCCCTGGTGCTGGAGCAGCAATACAGCATCACCAAACTACTATTACTGCATGAAGATGAGCACATCCAGAAGGTAACTCATATGTCTCAATTTTCTGCCTGCATGTTCAGCCTTCCTACAGCTTTCTTACTCTGGTATAACAATCAGGTTCATACTGTACATTTAAAGTAGCTAATGGGGGGAAAAAATCATTGATGACCATTTTAACCTCTCAGGTGGTCCAGAAGAAGGATTCGCATGATTACAGATGTCTGTTCCGAGTGTGTTTTATCCCCCGAGATCCAGTGGACCTGCTGCATGATGACCCAGTCGCCTTTGAGTACCTCTTTCACCAGGTATCTATGAGCAAATTTAATGAAATGCTTTTTCTTTTTCTTTTTTTTTTAAATCCATATCCGATTACTGCTAGTCAGAGTGTGAATGTTCCAGCTGTTTTGTAACACAGTTGAGTTGAACACACAGCGTTTGTGTGTGTAGAGCGTTGGGGATGTGCTTCAGGAGCGGTTCGCAGTAGAGATGAAATGTAACACTGCTTTAAGGCTAGCAGCTCTGCATATGCATGAAAGGTTGGCCAGCTGTGGACAAACTACCCGAGCATCTATCAAAAATATTATGTAAGTCTCTCAGACTGGCAAATATGCATACTAATACACTTGCAATGTACAGCACTTAGGACTATGTTGTAGCCATGTTCCAATCTGGAGGCATTGTGTTTAAAACTTACATAATCATTTTTGTAATAATAACTAGCAAGCATTTTTGTAACCTGCTTAGCTGATGATCAATCCTAAACTAATGGCAACTACTTTTTCTGTTCTTTGATACAACTCAACTACTTGTTACTGTTATCCAACAGAATATCTGCCTGCCAACCCAATGGACAATATGGTTGTTAAATAGCAAAGTGTTTGTGTCATTTTCAGTAAGGAGTTTGGAATGGAGAGTTTTATTTCACCCACATTACTGAGGAACATGAGAGAAAAAGATCTGCGGAAAGCTCTTACAGGTCATATGAAGAAAATCCAGTCACTGCTCGAACCGCGTCAAAAGGTATGTTTTGTGTTGTTGTGTGGAATAGGGATTAAACGCATTACAATACAAGATCCATATTGAAATAAATTGTCACAATACACTTTTAAAATATATATATATTGTACTCTATATATTAATGACTTTATAGAACACTTTTCTTTGAAAATGAACTGACTGAAAGTAGATGATTTTTTTTTACTGTTTTGGATCTTTAACATTGGAAAATCTTTTTATTCAATTTATATAATTAATTTATATGTATTTATGATTTAAAATTCTCATTGAACCAAGTTTTAGCATTTTTCTAATATTTTACACTGCTGTGTTTTTAGTTATTTATAAGCATAGCAAACTCTTTCTTTCTATATGAATACTGCATTGTGTTAAACATTATATTATGTTTTCTTAATTAGGGCCCAAGCACTATACTGTAGGGTGCGCACAAGAGATTTAGCTGCATAGCTCATACACACTTGCACGAAACTCGGTACACATTTAGAGCTCATTGAGCAGAACAACTTTTGCATTGCATGTCATGGGCTCAACTCAACAGGAGGCCAGTTATTTTGGGTCGTTCGCAAAACGCACTTGATGGATTTTGATATACTCCTCCTAGAGAATTAAGATGATCGCCACCAAACCAGGCGTATGTGATCTAAAGACATTGAGGATGCAAAATCGTATAGGGATATCTCAAACGTGTCAGCCGTGATGATGCCAAAAAAGTGGTTAATAACTTTGTGTGGCATTATATTAAGTGACATTATATTCACATACATACACACACACACACGCACAAACAACCTCATACATTACACACATACTGACACACTCACATCTTTCTCTCTCTCTCTCACACACAAACACACTTCGAATCATGAAGGCTTTGCAAAGCATAAGTAGCAGATACAACTCAATATCAACTGTTCAAAGATTATTGCATATTTTGAATGCCTTTCTAGTTTCCTTCCACAATCCAAAGACATGCAGATTACGCTAATTGGTCTTTCCAGATTCTCTGTGTTTGCAGGAGTGTCCTTTGATGGACTGGCCACCCCGTCCAGGGTGTGTACCCTGCCCATTGCCCCTGGGCCCCATAAAGATATTAATATAATACAGATATTTAACACAGTGCAGTGTTCAGTAAATGCAGCAATACTGGATTGTAATGAATTGGGTGCGTTTTGTCATGCTCATCATAATGCATTTACTCCCCCAGCTATTTTTTCACCTGTCCCTTTTTTTCTGCTGTCTCTTTTTTCTTCTCTCTCAGGTAATATCAGTGCCTCAGGCCAGGTTGGCATATCTAACTCAGATGGCAGAACTGATATCATATAGTGGGAGAAGCTACAATGCCACCATGCTGGTAAGCACCACATTCATTTCTGATGAAAGGATAAATAAACCTTAATTCTAATTATTTTTAGAATAACTTTCCGAAACCTATTGGGTAGTGCTTATTTTGTGTAATAAAATAATAATAAAATAAAAGTCTCTAATTCTTATTTTTGAGATTTTTTAGTAGTATATTCCTGTTTTACTTGGCAGACAGTTGGTGTGTGAGCAAGAATGATGCAAGATGTGTATTTATGATGTGTATCTCAGCTGCAGGACAGGGAGTCGTTGGTGAGTTTGTTGGTGGGAGCACGATTTGGTGTCAGTCAGATACTGAATCACAAGCTGAACATGATCTCGACTATTATAGACTTCCATTATATCAGCCGTGTAGAAGTACTTTCTGAGTCTGACCGGGTCAGCATGCTAAAGATCTATCTACATGATATTCAGGTGGGTACACAAATGGATTTTATTGTATGGTACTGTATATGCAAAAAATATAAACTATAAAATATTTCTTTACATTTCTTAAGTTTTCTTTTTATTTAGCAAATGTAGGTATTTATGAATTTATTTACTTATTTAAATAGACTATTCCATCAGAGCACGTAGACAAACCATACACACAGTTACAGAATGTCTGTTGTTGTCTCTCCTTTGCTCACTGTGTACAGCCCTTGGCCTTGTTAATGGATTCTGTAGCTGCTAAGGACTTGGCATGTCTGCTGGCAGGTTATTGCAAATTATTAGTAGATCCCAATATGAACGTGTTCCGCTGGGGCCCTCGTCCCAAAATACGTCGTATACCCTTAGAAGAAGGTAACACATAATAAATAAGTTTAAGAATTCCATCAATTCTTTATGCTTGAAGCATTTGTTTGTTAACACACGTAATATAATTCCTTAGGCTTTGGATTCCGCTGCGGCAGTGATTCAGAGGAGAGCTCAGATGAGGACTACTCCATGGACAACCTGCTAGACACACCAGTCTCTGAGGACACGGTCTCAACCCAAACAAACGATGACCGGGAAGATGAGAAGGAGGACGAAAGGCAAGATGCCAAGGCAGACACAATAAGAGTGATTGTGACTCGGACAGAAGAAGAGGAGAATGTAGCAGAAGGTGCTCTAGAAGGAACAAGTACAAGTGGCTCTATCGAGGATGAGGAATATGCAGCAAGAGTAGATGCACTTCTGGAAACAGGATGGTACACAGACCCAAGAGTCAACAGCAGCTTCTCTAGTCTGTCCAGTAACTCGTTTAACACTCTTGATGAGATTAGCAAAATATCTTCTACGTGGCCTGCTCGTTTGGATGCTTTTCAGGAGGAGATGCCCAAATCAGACCAGGCAACTGGGGCCTCCAGCCTAGATGTCCACCATCCTTATCTACTAGAGATCCACGAACACCCAAACCAGGAAGAGAAATTAAAACCTCCCTCTAACTTGCTCTACGATAAGCACAGTGGCCTGCGATACAGTGACCTCTCCCAATTGTCTGACTCCCTTCCAAGCCCACCGGAAGCAAGTGATGATGCTCTGAGTGATTTGGAAGAGATTAATAAGGATGAAAACAAAAATTATAGACCCGCAGACATTGACGCTGTGCTGGCTTCGGGTAGTAGTAACAGCATAAAATCTTCTGTAGCTGGCTTCAACGTGCAAGCACTTTTAGCAAGAATCCGCAGCCATCCAGCATGTAAGAAGGATTTGAGAAATTCTAACCTCCAGCAGAAAGAGGAAGCGAGATCTAAAGGGCCTTTGTCCAGACCAAAAGTTCAACCTCCACCTCCACCATCAGGAACGGTATTCAGAATTTCTGAAATAGCAAAGGACATCAGAAACAGTGGGTCAGAATCAGAAGATGAGTTCTATGATGCACAGGATCGTCTTACTCCACCAATCATAGAACAACCAACAGGTTAGTGAGGTGGTTTTTTTTTCTTTCTAAAAGGTAGTATATCCTCTGTATAATTTGTGTCTTAAATTGTGTGTATTCTCATTAGCTATCCTTTTTTTAAAATAAAAATAATAATCTGTGTTTCCTTTTCTTGTTTCTTCCAGAGAAGAAAATTAATGTGAATAGTATGGAACAAGCTCTGAAACATACTGATGCAAAAATCAGTGTGGAGCAACCAGCAGCGCCCAAGATGCAGACTCAGTTGTACAAGCCACACAACGACAATTCTTTATCTATGGGTAGAAACAACACTCCTGCAAAAAATATTCTTCATACTAGAGAGCTGGAGGGTCACCAGCCCTCAGTGATTCAGGTTCCTCAAGCAGCCATGCACGAACCTATCTCAAATAATAACATCTTGGAGAAAAGGGGCCAGCAATGTAACGGAGATATTACTGGCCGTAATGCTCATATATCCTCTGAGCTTTTGGAGATGGAGCCAGACACAATGGAGTTTAAACCCGTGACTACAGCTGGGCCACCATGTTCTTCCCCCTTAATCACAGCAGTGCGGCAAACTAAATATGAGGTACTAACTACAGTGGATCAAGGAACACTTTCAAATGATACTCAAAATATCACAAAACCGCTAGACTCTAAAAAAAATGAAATAGTTAAAGAAGAACTTCAATCAGAGCCTCCTCTACAGCCCAAGGAAGAAGTTTATGTTTTTATGAAACTCCCTGAACCTGACAAACCCATAGTTTCTGAATCATCAACTGGTTTATCTCTGAAAACTGAAGATGAGAAACCAGCAAATGGGATTTCTTTACGTTCCTGGTCCCAGCGGAACGGAGGCACACAAGGCCCTTCTCTGAGTAAAGGCGTCTCTCTAAGCCATGAGAATCTTAAATGCCAACTAAGGAATGAGAATGCTGCAGTCACAGTGACCAACACTTCCACTCTTACGGCCACTCCACCTCCATCTGTGGCTATGAGAGCCTCTGTAAGCATGGAACCCAAAGATCATTTCGGGATTGGAAGGAGTTTCAGCAACAGAAGTTCTTCTGGGCGTCTTCCTGCTTCAGCACTACGTGGAAAGATCCAAGACATGCCCTGGTATCTCACCAGATCCCAGGAAATTTTGGGGACAGTGGCACTCAGCAGTGATAAATTAGCAGACACTAACAATGATACAGCTGAGTTCAATGACTCTAAAAAGGAATCTCCAAAATCCACTTCAGTACCTGCTTTGAATTATTGGAAAGAGAAAGATGCTGAGGTGGTTGTTGTGAAGCTCAAAGATGGACCACAAGAAGTGGCCTCACATGTACAAGACACAGGTGGGAAAACCTCTGATGGGAAAATGTCTGGTCATTCAGACCTGAGGCAGAATGGGTTACAAGGCTCCACTGAACTTTTTCCACACTTGGGAACATGCAGGTCTGAACAGCCCAAGTCTCAAAAACTCAGTGGTTCCAAGGATAATCTGGAAAGGCCATCTCCTCCATCTAGCACTGGCACACCCCACCGTGATGCATGTGGGTGCCATACTGTTTATGCCAATTGCTTTAGTGGGGATTCTGAAGATTTGTGTGGTTTTGATGATGACCTAACAGTGTACGAGTTCTCCCGTCAAAAACGAATTAACAAACCACCCCAGATCTCAACTGAACCTTCCTCAGCCCCTTCTTCCAACATCCTGTCTCTGTTAAGAGACTCTCCTTACCCCCTTTCAACCTCTTCTGAGCTTAGTCCTCTCTTTACCCCTCCCCGGTCTAGACCTCTGGGTTACAGCCTGTTGGACAATCCACTTCGGGATCTTCAAGAAAGACGATACGTAACAGGCCCAAAGGGTACCGGGCTTAAAGGAGGATACATGTCCCTGCACAAAGATATTGATGAGCTTCTCCTGGTGCTTAAGAATGGTGAGACTGCAATAAATCCTCCGGGCCAGAAGGCGCAGTGTCAAAAGGCTAATAATATAAATGGCAATTCCTTCTCTGAAACAGAACGCTGTTTAGTGCAGGCTGAGGCACGGAGGCTGGCGTCAGGATGTCAGCGCGCCACTCGAGTCGGTTGGGCACCGGACGATGCTCTTCTCTCATTGGGCAATAGTTTCGGAGCTTTGGTACACCTAGCAGCAGCTTGCCTTCAAATGTCCTGTTCAGAGTGTGGAAGTTGCCATGGTGACATTGATGGCACTGAGGCTCTACGGAAGCTTCAAGAGATTGTGTGTCTGTACAAAGAGTTTGTGATAGCAGTAGAAACAGCCCGTGAGGGGGAGGGCGTCAGGTTGTTAGCTAAACAATGTACAGTTCTCATTTCTACAGTCTTCTCTCTAACACAGCTCTTCAGGACACACACGCCAGATACAGACAATAGACATTTAACCCTAAATTTCTGAACTTGGAACTTTGGAGTGAATCAAAGCAGAGAACTTAAAAAGAAAAGGATAATGCTTTTCTTTGGATTTACAGACTTTGAATGTGTGCTGGCACACATAAAACAAAAGTAAGTGCCGTGTACACACACACACACACACACACACACACAAACACAAAATCTCAGTCAAACCCATTTACAGGCAAATAAGTCTACCAAAATGTAGAATCTTTGTCCACTCCAACTGTTGGTCTTGCCAAGTCTCCTTATGAACTTTAAACAGGATATGGTTTTATTGATACACACAGGAACTATTTTCTAACAATATCTTATTTCTTTAAGTATGTATTCAAGTACTTATTTATTTTTACAAACTAAGTGTACGCACCGTGGATTATAACCTATACCTACATTTCTGTTTTGTTGTATGTAAAGTCCTACCTCTTGGTCTAATAACTAGTGAAAACTGAAAGAAATAGACAGTGTTATGGTGTCTAGTGTCTGTATTTTTTTTTGTACTGCTCTTCACTGATTTAAGCATGGTACTTCATAAGACGGACAAGGCAGACACCGACCCCCTATTTTCTCCCAACTGACCATGTGTACATAGGATAGATGCTAGAGAAAGGATGTGTAAAACATAGTCAGTTACATTTCAATTGTGTGCAGTAATTTATCAACTCACTTTCTAAAGTTTGTCTTCTTTCTTTTTGATTGAAAGCTGGCGGAGATGGGAATTAACGGATGTTGAGAGAATTTTGAAAGTGTTTTCTATCAATACGTCAGTATGAACCTTAATGTTTTTTTTTTCATTGGCAAGTTAGCTTACTATTAATGGTAGCAATCAGTTTTATCCAAAGATGATACAGCACAAGGTGCTTTGTCATTGTGACCATTCATTTCTAGCACTAGTCAAACTTCACTATTTTTTAACTTATTTTATTACTATGCAAGTGTCACTAATTCATAGCTGTTGTCAAAGTTTTTGTATCGAACATCGCTCATATCTGATCAAAACTGTTTTGATAATGGGGCTTCCCAAATGAGCCTAAGCCTTATTCTTGATCTAGACATACTTTTATGAAGATCAAGGTCAAATTAAGTACTTATGCAATTGTAACTTGGGTCATAATTCGCCTTTTGATGATTGGGGTAAAAAAGTTCGCAAGGTATTACTACTAGTTCGTCAGTAGGCAGTCCAAATTTAAGTAAGTGTTCTGCATTTTATTAAGTATGTTCCAAGTCATTGTGTCATAAAACATTGTACCTTTAGAGCCAATTAAAGCTCTGCATGGTCACTGGTAGCATTCATCATTTCATCTTTTATGTAAAACTAAAGTTCAGAGGTTTGAATCTGCATGAGAGAGCCTGTTCTATATCAGTGCAAACTGTCAGTTCTGGAAGATGATTAACAGATAATTTAACCAAGTCCTTATAGCTTGTTGCACTTAATTGATCAATTATGAATATATGGTTTAAATGAAGTCATTACATTATAAAAGAGCTTTCAGATATTGTTTGTCAAATAATACAAAGTTCAACATTACAAAGTTGTGTTTGAGGCAACCGGTCATGCATATAAGAGTAGCATAAAATAAATAAATAAATAGCAAAATGCAGAAAGAGTTTTCTTATGCTGACTCACAAATGCATATGTGGTCTTATCTGTTAATATGCCAGCACAAGTTATGACACTAATTGTTACGCTGACAAAGATGTATATCAGCCATATCAATCTACCTGAATGAGGAAAACCTCAAAGGCTACTGTAGATCCTTTGAGGCTTTTCTGTCATAATTGTAGCAAATAAAAATGAGAAACTATACTAAATTAATCTTTGTACACGGATAGCTTGCATTCGGAATCCACGTAGCTCTGAACAGTGAGAAAGTGTCTGAGTAATGAAGGGACAATCCTGAAGTCGTTTTGCATTCCTTCTACTGTATCAATAATTAAAGAATGAAATTGAATGGAATGTGCTGCTGATTTGTTTCTTTAATGCTGATTCATGTTTTTAGGTCCTTGTTTATTTTGTGCATTCACTTACACGTTAAACAGCAAGATATGCAAAATCAAAATAATAATCTAGACCAACCTGATAGATGAAGCTGAATGTGTCTCCCCGATACAGTATCATCATGCTCTGTCCATACTGCCTTCACGGACGTCAAATAAAGTTTTAATAAGATCTTCAATATGAGGTACTAAATTATTAATGTATGATGGTCTCTATAAGCATAGTTATAAATTGTCTAGTTTTAAAATCAATTATAGAACTCTAATACTAAATTAGTTGCAGATCATAAGATGGTATGATTAATGCATAATGGATGTTAAACATTCAGACATCTATGAGTTTTGTTTTACCAATTTACATTCTTAGTATACACTTTAAAGATAAATGATATGCTCCAATAATGTTCAGGCCTTTTAAAAACAACCAAAAATAACATTACTTATATGATGTGTATTAATATCCCCTATATACAGTAAAATGGTTTTGGCCATAACAACCTCAGTTTGTATGCAATATTCATGATAATATAATCTTCCAAATGATGGATGAAGGAAAACCCAACATAAAGTGTGTACATGAATAACATGAGTATCAGTTCCACATGCACACTACCTTGGCCAAAGTGTGTGGACACCTGACCATCTATAAATAAACGAAAGGTTTTGTCTGTACGTTGGTCAGAACTCGCTCTTTCAGTGATATCTTTATGTATTATACATTGGAGGACCCGAAACCAGTCTCAGAAAATTGTTTGTCTGTATATACAGTATGTTGGTCTACACAGCATGACGCAAAACTGGCTGGACAGAATTTAATGAAACCTTGGCAGTAGTTTGGTATTCGCCTGAAGTTAAGCCTGCACCATAAATAAAATATGTAATAAGTTAATGAGTTCTGCCATACAGAAAGACATGCAGACATGTATAGTGCCTCAACCTAAAATAATAATATCACTGATTACATTAAAGCTGTCAGCTTATTTTTAGCTTTAACCTTTTAACTATTTCCAAACACTTTTTTTCCCTGTCCTTTTGTGGTTCTTCCCCAAACTGTTTCTACAAATCTCGAGTTACACAATTCTTCAGAATGTCTTTGAATGTGTTCCTTCATCAGAACTAAAGCACCAGCATGATCATGCCATGTGCACAAGGTAACGTTTATGAAGACATGGTTTGCCAAGGATAGAGTGGAAGAACTGGAGTGGCCACATTTAGGATGAACTGGAAGAGTCACTGTGTCACATGAGTCCTCACCCAACATTGGACAGGTTGAGATCTGATGATTGTGAAAGCCATAGCATATGATTTATAGCGTGTTTATTCGCTAATAATAGGTAGTGGATTAGCATGTACATATTTAATAGCTTTCTCCGACAATGTGCTTTTATTGTCTTAAGGTATTATTATATAATATATACAAATGAAGAAAAAAAATGGATCCCTTTATTGCCAAATAACAGAGTTATTTGAGCAGAAGTTTATATAAAGTTTCCACTACTGTTTCTACTTCCTGTAATTCCTACACCCACTGGATTCTCTGGATTAGATGCACTGTCACAGAACTAAATGATTCCACAGAGGGATGTCATCCAGCCTCAGGAGACCCTTTATCATAGTAAATTATGTCCATTATGTCAGCGGAGGTTATACAGACAGAATTTAAAAACTGGGTCACTAGAGCTCTGTGTGTAAGAGAGAGAGAGAGTCAGGGATTCATATTTACAATAGCATGAATGAAAGGAAAATGCTGGAAAATAAATTCATTTGTACCATGACTTTTCCATCATAATGATGTGTATTAGTGTATTAAATTTTTCCATTTTCCCATCTAAGGGACAGCTTTTATTTCTGCATTGAAGGGTATTTGTATCACCAGGCAAGGTGGGGGTTGGGGTTAGCTGACATGCTAACTTGTTTACAGCTCGTCATGGCTGTACAGCAGTGGTCCTAAACTCTCACCCTTGCACTGCACATTTTAGTGTTTTCTCAGCTCCCAGCACATATTATTTAACTAATCAGATAATTGACAGCCTTTTCTGAATAGAAGTGGATGTGATAAAGCAAGGAAAACCCTAACATTTGCAGGACAGGGGTCCTCAATGAATATGGTTGAGGAACACTGCTGTATGGTATACTGCAGGATTTTGGGGCCACACATACACACACCCATTTACACACTATGGGCAATTTGGGAATGCCAATTAGCCTAATTAGCTGCATATCTTTGGACTGTGGGAGGAAACTGGAGTACCCGGAGGAAACCCACCAAGCACAGGGAGAACATGCAAACTCCA
>JAOVVB010000037.1:21125525-21136832 GCA_028570985.1 Heterobranchus longifilis
TGAACCCACATCTCACCCCCCCCCCCCCCCCCCAAAAAAAAGGATTTAACCAAAAAATAATATGTTAATGCTTGTTAACACTTGGTGGCAAAATGATTTACAAAAAACAAACACAAATAGCTTTAAAAAAAAAAAAAAATTTGGCGATTCTAGAAATTGTTATACAATTACTCTTCTTACACTGACCCGGCCTGGAGTTTAAGAAATGAATAAATATATAATCAATCAGCAAAATATCTTTGATGTTCTTTGAAATTCACAATGAGGAATGACCAGATTGAATGAAACCAGCCTTTCCACATAAAGCTATACCTCTTTAAACCATCAAAAGACAAAAATATAGAAACTCAGCCTCTCCATATACTGAGATCACTTCCAAAAGCAACAATTCAGTACCAATTGATGAACCTCACAATGTCACTTTTCCCTAACCTGCTGTTAAAAAAAAAAATAATAATTGAATATGTAAAATTTTTCATATAACCAACATTACCACTACAAAATTACACCACGTGAATTTCAGCCACAGAAATATATATTCACACGTCATTGCAGATTACATTTCTGGCTTTGCCCTTTCATCAAAAAATCTTTATTAACGACTGAGCTAAGACTGATGTGTATATGGATATATATGTGTATATATACACACACACATACACACAAACAATGTATACACCCATATATAATGCCATCTGTAGCACATAAAAAAAGAGGGATCTTGTAGGGTACGAAGATGGAAATTTCATACTGGATTATAAAAAAAAAAAGCATGAAAACATGAAACTGTCAGCCATTTATACATTCTCTGCGGCGGATTGTCAACACATCAGACCTAAAAAAAATAATAATAAAAAAAAATTTAAAAAGCCCAGTTCTTTAACACAGTATACAGTACTGGGCAAAAGTTTTGAGACACCCCTCATTTCTTTATATTTACATTTGGCAGAATTTTGCTATAATATTTGTGCTTTTTGGCTACAAATATATTTTGCTACCGTATATATTATATAACACAGAGACTTTGCATAATTCTAACAAGTCAATATTTGGTATGCCTGCTGTTATTCAACACAGCCTGCACTCTCTTAGGCAAGCTTCCTTGTAATTTCATGGAATATTTCGCTAGGCTTCTTAAAAGATGTCCCAAAGCTCTTTGGATAATTGGCTGCCTTTTATTCTATTCGATACCTGAATAATGTTAAGAACCTGGTTTTGGTGAAGCCAATCCATGACTTCCAACGAGGTATGCGCATGACTCTTTGGACAGAAAATATAAAGAAATGAGGGGGCTCAAGATTTTTGCACATTACTGTAAATATACAGTTTTTCAAATATTTATTATTATAAACAGGACAGCTGATTCTCACTACATGCAACGTCACTTATGGTACACTTAGAAGGAGGTCAAGTGGAAGACTAATAAGTGTCCACAGATATATTGGTACATCACATAGCAAAAGGAAGACAGGACACTTGTCTTTTCCTTCTAAATCATAATGCATATATTCTCAACTATCTCCAATTCCGTACTCTGGTCTGCTTAAAACACATTATCTGTTTAGTCTGAATAATGTATTAATATACCACCCTACCAGTTAGGTATTATGCAACCCTGCATGCCCAAATGTCCTTAAATCCGTGTCAAACTACATATGAGGCATAAGCTACGACTTTTAAAAACTGTATATTAAGTGCTTATGATGTTAATGTTTTCTTCTTTAAACTTCAGTATCTGCAACTGAATGCATTGTGGGAACACACCCTGTGTAAGACGACAATAATTCACAGACCGTCTAAATTGCAGGTTATGTTTTATGAGTTTATGACAGTTTAATAATCCCTGTTACCAGAAGGCAAACAAAAATGGTACAGAATCACAATTAAATAAGCAAACATTCATTGTATTACCAGGTCACCATCAGCTCCTACCGAGTGCTTGGAAAGTCCAAACATGAATAATTCATCTAATCTTAAAACCTTTGACATGCTATGTACTTTAACCAAACGTTTGTGGACACCTGACCTTCACAGCCATATGCTGTTCCTCCTTCAACTGTTGAAACTAAATCCTGTATGCAGTGGAGTTACATTTTGCCTTTACTATAACCATAATGGGCCTGCACGGTCCATAAAGACAAAATTTGACTGGCCTGTACAGACCCCTGACCTCAACACTTTTGAGATTAACTGGGACGTTGACTGCACCCGAGTTCCCCCCCCCCCACATCAGCAGCTCCTGACCTCACTAATGCTCTCGTGGCTGAATGAGCAAATCACCGCACTCCAAAATCAGGCTTACGGTAATTATAATAGCAACATGGGATTAAATCTGGAACAGAACAGTATGTTTGTAATGAACAAATAATTGGGATGTTCTGGTGACTTTGAGTCATACGACTCAGTCACAAATATTTTCAGGAGAATCTACTTTAGGCATGCGGTTTGTACAATACTAAACTGGTGGCTTCCTTTACTCATGGGCAAAATGACTTTTCTACTGGAGTTACAAGGCTTGAAAACAAAAACTGTGCTGATAGACTAAATTGGTGCTAAATAGTGAAGTGGTGTTAATTTAACTTCCTTCCAAAAGCCTTCCTTCAGTGCTGACAAGAAGTGAAATTAAATACAGATTAATCAAATGCATGTGATATGGTCCAGGTAACAATCAGTGTGTTTTATTGCGATTATTACAAATAACATCACAAACATTTCATAGGCAAATGCTGTTCAGTCATATAACACTTAATCTTAATCTGATTCCCATCTCTAAAGCCCATCTTTTAAGCCGCGTCTCAGTGAAGAGAGGATATTATGAGGAATATAAAGGAACATTTAAGGAAACATAGCAGAATTATCTTTCCTTTTCATAAACATATCCCTGTTAAATTTGAAAGTGAATACAAAAGGTGATGGCAGTGCCCTTAAGCTCTGTGCTGTGGCAAAGAACAAATATCGTCAGCTATCGTTAGCTTTCCTTTCAGCTCTCTCTCCTCATCCCTTGCTCTCTCCTCATATGACTTTAAGAAGCAGTTCGTATGTTGCATTGATGATGCCCCATGAGAGCAACGAGCGGTGGTAGTTGAGAGTCGCGCCACGGAACAGCATCACGACACTCCTGCCCCGCTCCCTCCACACCGTCAGGAGCACCTGGGTGCAGGGCACAAACGCACCACCGACCTGTGCCTGTGCGCGGGACTTCGCCACATTTAGCGGGTAGAAGAGGACGCCGAGTCCAGCTCCCAGCAGCCCGCCGCACACGAAGTCGTTCAGCATGTGTCCAGCGTGGGTGTGGGCTTCGGGCAGCAGTTGCCGTAGAGGCCCGCGAAGTCCGAAGAAGAGCATGTTGCTTGGGCCGTTGCGCAACAGCACGGGCATCAGGCCACGGTAGCACTCACTCACTCCATGCTGACGCAGCAGTGAACCAAAAGCGTGCGCCGTGTTCCTGAAACGCCCGGCATGCCGGTGATCCTGGAGCAGCGTCTGCACGCGCTCGAACGGTGTCAGCGCTGCCTCGGCTGTACCGGCCAGAAACGCTGCCGTGCTGCGCGTGAGAATTTCGGGAGCGCCGCAAGACCCGCCGTGTTCCAAAAGGAGTCGCGAGAAGTCCTCATACAGGCCAAACATAAGAGCCACAGTGACCGTTTTCTGCAAAAGCGGGGGCAGCAGACCACGGTACAGGGTTCGTAGACCTTCTTTCTGTAGCTGACGTACTGCCTCGGTGGCTCGCAGGCCATGCAGCTGTTGCCGGAACAGCACCTTCTGGAGCGGGAAGGTGATGAGGATGTTGGTAAAAGCAGCCACCGAGCCACAAACATAGTGCTTCCCTCGAGGTTCAAGACCCACCTCTAAACTGTGGGTAAGAACAGGGCCACTAGCACATGGCTTGCCAGGAGGAGGGGGAAGGGCTTGAGTTTGCAAGGAGGAGTCTGGGGCCATGGTGGTAACCACCCCCATGGGATATCAAGCTATTTGTTAGTGTTTAGTGCCATAATCATTTCAGCGCACTTCAGTAGACGCGCACCCTGTAAAAGGAAAAAGAAAACAGATTGTTACAATGAAAAAAACATATCTACATGAAAACACTGCAACCGCAGATACACTCAGCAAATAGTCCATCCAAGTTCAATAATACATTTTCACACTTTAATGAAGTAGAATTCAAATCGAGGACTCTGGGTAGAGGAGGGTATTGTGTGTGTGTGTGTGTGTGTGTGTGTGTGTGTGTGTGTGTGTGTGTGTGTGTCAACACCAAAGTGTGTGTGTGATAGTGGATATGTTGTTTATCCTAGGTTTGTTTTCACACAGATAATTTCCTTTAAAGTCACGGATTGAGTGCGTCTGTTAAAAAGCCTCTCAGATAATAATTTTTCAATCCTTAAACTCCATTAATTTCACTCCTCCTTTAAAATTGACTTTTTTTTTAGTGTCTATGTAAAATGAGGTACTGCTGAGCCACGGCCCTGCAAACAACAGCAGAGCTGAGCAACAAGACGGAGAAGGGTCATAACAGGGGGAAAATCGAATTGGCTTGTTTAAGCTCTGGCTAATACAAAAATATACATGGTAAAATAAAATAAAAAAAGTGAACTTTTTAACTGATAAGTTGCCAAGAAGACAAGAAGAAGACGGGGACTTTAAATCGGAATGGGAATTAGAAAAGGTCGAGTACACTTTGAAAAGAAAGCAAAGAAAAAAAATGGAAAAAAGAAAAAAAAAGAACAAAATGCAAGGCATAGAGCGGGGTGTGATAACCATAAGGAAGAGGGACAAAGAGAAGCTTTCTCCTTCAGGGGAGGACCCTGAAGACTAAAAAGTGCATTTTGCATATTAGAGGTCATTTAAAGTAAAAGTCCACTCTGACACCAACTAAAAAATGTAATGCAAGATTTGAATTGGTTTCTCATATTCAAATCTTTCATACACTAGATTGCCTGGGTGCAGATCCTGGCGCCCTTACTGTTACATTCAATGAGGACCGCCTGTGCCCACAGTATGTACAGTATGTGTGTCCCCAAATTGAACTGCAAACCAAAAAAGTTTTTGTTTTTAAGGCCAATATATTTTATGTGCCGTAATGCGGTCATTTTGGTATTGAAAAAGTTTATTCAAAACATAGGTGACATAGAAAACGTGTGTGGGAAAACGGTTATGGTTGGTGGTGGATACAAGGGAATGGTGACTGCAAGCTGCCATAAAGACCGGTGGAGTCTGTTTTTTTCCGTTGCCCACATAAAACAAGATGCCAACATAATGCATCATAGATTTAATCTGGCACAAGCATTTGTTGTTTGAACGTGTGCAAAAAAAAAAAAAAAAAAAAAAAAGAGCTCCCTTGCAACATTATTTTCAGCTTAAATAATCCCGATAACATCGAAGGAGTGCTTAAATTGAACTGGGACTTGTGATGAAATCTCTCATGAACAAAAGGTGAAAAACCTACTGACAGTTACAGAGAACTTTAAGCACAGTACACACACAGACACAACTTGTACACGTCAGGCCTAAGTACACCTTATGAAATGTGGTGATGAGACGTTTAGTCGTAAATCCGCGATACCGGCTGAGGTGGCTCGGAGACTACTGCAGTCGTTCTTGTGAATATTTTTGTGAACAAAGCAAAGGTTTTTTTCCTATCTGCGCCAATATCAGTGGGTGTTTGAAAGGCAGCGTAGTGGGTAGTGTAGAAAACCAACAATCAAATCTTGGACATGACTGATGCTAGTCATTCAGGGTGGATTTTTCCTTTAATTTGCATGTTCCAGTTAACAGTTAGGTGATTAACCTAGTCTGCATGTCTCGGACTGTGGGAGGAAACTGGAGTACCTGGAGAAAACCCACCAACCGCAGAGAGAACATGCAAACCCGAGGCGGGAACCAAATCCTTGACCCTTGACCCCGGCCACAGTGCTAACCACTAAGCCACTGTGTATTGTGGCTTCTGTAAAGTACAACAGACCAAACTGTAGCAAGTATGAATCAGAAGGTAATATATTAGGTTCAGCCTGGAAGTAGACAGCCGTCGAGGATGGTACAGTTGCACTTGATGCAAACCCTGAATGACAAACTGGCTTTCGCACCTGTCCAAACACACCGAAACACTGGAGCTCTGCAATTCAGCGAGTTGAATGCACTATGGAAAAGTACTACACAAATAACCCTTAACCAACACGAGGCCATGATTCAGCAACTTTCTGTTTAAGTACTGTATAATGGGGAAATCCAGGTCTGGCAGCGTTCTGTACCACACAGGCTGACATTACCTTTGCTGATAAAGAGTTGTATCATACAGTAATTCCATGTATTTTCCGTGTCTGAACTTATTTCACTACTGCATAGTCGGCTTTATAAATACATTTTGATCTTTATATTTTAGTTACGAGCTTTTCAGGTCTCCAGCACTTGTCTCATTCTTTTGTTCCGCACTTGGGTAGCGTCATTTTTCACTCCTTGTAACAGGATCCCTGAACAGATATCGTTTTATACCCTGCCCTAGCTGTGCGAGAGGTCAATAACTTCCGTTTTAGGGCTTGTGGCAGCTGCTTTTCTGATTACGTCACGTAATATGGCCACTCACAGAAAATTGCTCCAGGGCTATAATTTGAAAGAAATGTAACGCCGGGCATACCATAATGATCATGATAAATGTCCTGATTTATAAAGATCAGCTATCAGCCATAGAAAAACCTGTATGGGTCGCCTCTGGTGCCAAAGTCAGTGAAAAACTACAGGTGGGGGGGCTGTGGGGGGGCCAAATGTGGATGTCGAGAACAGCACTTAGGAGCAATTAGATCTTCACTCGTGAACTGTGTAATAATTTAAACGTGTCAGAATCTGTACATATGTTCGTTGTGGGATTAAAAATTCTGTTCATTATTTCTCACAGACGGTGTTACTCCACTGGTTAAATATTCAAAGATTTAAATCAAGACATATCCATTGCACTTGCACACACACAGACACAACTTGTACACGTCAGGCCTAAGTACACCTTATGAAGCGATTCTTCTATTCAAAGACATAGACGCTTTTCCCTTTTGTTTTGGTTGATGGTCTGAGTCATGACCATACTGCCTAAACTGGACTAGTGAGTCCTGTACACCCCACCATGGAGCAGTGTGTTTAAAACAGTTACTCGCTCACACTAGGGCTTGGTGGAAGTGCTGTGAAGCTGCGTGAAGCTACGTTTATTAAGAATGAGATCGACCCAGTCACTGTAACCTGCAGCAAGGACACTGACTGGCCAAAAATAAATAAATACATTTTTTTTTTTTTAAATCACCATCTGTATTTAAATAAGAAAACACTTAGGGATCTTTGACTGGATAATTACTGCAGTGATTAATGTGTTTTAGGGAATGACAATCATTTTAAGCAGCTTTTATCACGAGCCAGCTTGGAACCTTGTGCACGTGCTCATGCTTTTTTTTTTTTTTTTTTTTTTAAGTACACAATACATAAAAAGAATATTCATAAAAAGGATGAGTGACATCGTTATTGTCTTGGGCTTAGGCATCTGTCTATAAATTTATTTATTTTTTATTATTCTTTTTCCGTAGTCTGTACTTTTAGTATGCTAATTAGGGCCAACCTCCCTTCCATGGCACTGAGATCACATGACCTGAGACCTCATTATTTTATTTTATTTTTTTTAAGAAAATTATAAACATGCAAGCTTCCTATGGAATCTGCCAAGATAAATCCTCACTTGTTTAAGTTTCCAGATCTTGGGGTATGGGAGGCTTTGTACTTTTTTGGCTCTGGTATTTGGTTCAAATATTAACAACGTTTCTGCAGGATGTAGTTAATGTGATCCAAAAATAAAGGCCTGGCTCTGCTGATCAGTCTCAATCTCAATCTCAGCTGGTCCTTCAGTTCATTATTCTCAATGCATTACAGCTTTAGCGCTAATTAAGTGCAAGATAACTGTTTAAACCTTCTGATGGCGTGTTGCACACATCATAGGTTCTATGCTGGGGGTCTCCGCTTTCACGTGGTTCTCGTCGTGTACCGTCAATACCTCCGATCCCAGGTTGAAGCAAGCAACAGTGCGATGTTCCCGCGCTGAACCGACTGTGTGAATGGGGGGTAATTCTACTGCATAGAAAGAGATCCTAGAAGGATTTACACCTCGGAGATCTAGAGTTTCTTCTCATCACTCAACAACTGCCAGGAAGGTGGGCTATTACTAAATTGCGTCTAGCTTTATATTCAATGTAGAAACGAGTGTGCGAATAGGTTAGTGTATTTTATACTGTGAAAGATCGTCTCTCATCTGGGAACGTAGGCTTTATGTTCCCAGGAAAGACCCAAATTCCACTGCAGCACACCAATAAATGAAGGAATGAATTAAAAAAAAAAAAAAAAAAAAAAAAAAAAAAAACACAAGCAATGCAGAAATTATTTTATTTGTAGGTTCCAACAGTAAGGTTTCTACCTCAGAGACACAGTTTTTAAATCTGCACGCAAACTTTTAGAAACTATAAATTATGACGCCGTGCACGTGCACCAGCGTCTGTCAAAAATAGAGAGGACAGTATGTGAGGGAGACAGCTGCAGCTAAAGAGCACTGCAGGCCACGGCCTTGTCCGGTCTTCATTCTTAATAACTCGCTACTAAATAATTCATTATTACACACACATGCACGCAAGACCAACTAGTGCACTACACTGTACCTGTATCGAATCGTGCACAAAGATGATCTGGATGTCAAAATGCATTTCACACCCAATATGCAAGAACCAGCAAAGTGTTCACCTTAATAAGCTGAATTATACAGTTATATTTCCCAACCTTAAGATATAATACACAATGATGCACATACACTACCCGGACTGCTAACAGAAAAAAAAAAAAGAAAAAAAACCCTGAATAATCATGCTCCTTCTCAATTTTTTTATTCATTTTATTTTGTCATCAACATCCCTAAAAATCTTACTCTGACCGGCTCTCAAAACACAACAGGATGTGTAGGGGTTATTATTAGTAGGGGCGCTCCCAGGGCACGCCTACTATTCTTATTGTATTAACACGGGTCACACCAGTGGAGGGAAGCGGCCTAATCCTTCCTCCACACCAGGAACGTTGTGCTGTTGAACGCTGAACCTGAAACTTGTATTAAAAAGTCTGGCCGGGTCGTAAATATTCCTTGGGGAAGAAAAAAAAAAAAAAAAACTGAAAATGTGTAACTAAGCATCTTAATAATCACTTATTTTTAACTGATCGGTTGTCTCTCAACTGGTTGATCGCATAAACCGATACTACTGTGATGACGCAAAATGTACGAGTCGACAGCCACAGGAACATATCGTCATCTGGGATTAACTGGGAATATTACCAAGTCTCTTTAAAAGATGTCAAATCTCCAACATCTCTAAAGCAAAACTATGTAAGGGAACGTCTGCCAAAAGCTTTAACACAACAAACCTTATTCGCCACCTAAGAACAAAGCACCAGGAATAATTTGAGAATGAAAAGCTATCTGCAGGCGGAAGCTAAATCTCGTATATCGACCGTCACTCAACCAAGTATAGCAGAAGCTCTCAAAAAGCTCAAGTCTTACTCTTTAAAAATAAATAAATAAAAAATAAGGCCAAAAACATTATCACAAAAATAATAATAAAGAGAGAAATAAAGAGCACTTCCCAATTCAGACACAGCCCAGGTTTAACTTACCGCACCATGCATGTGGGCTGACAGTGAACAACTATTTAGCACGGCTGCACACGTTCAGGATGATAACAGACTCTCTCTTAAAAATGCAATATTCTGATATTTATAAAGAAACGCCTGCCCTCGCTGCACATTATAGCGTGTGAGTATAATACAATACTGCAGTCACATTTCAGATAAGCAATTTGGTGTGTGTGAGAGCCCCTTGATAATAGTTAAGCAATGGAAACTTTTTTGCTTTTTAATTGAGCATAGGTTATTCTATTGGACTCAGTTTCTTCATAATCTACAGGAAATTCTAAGAGAATGCAATCAGTTGTACAGTACATGATGCCTTGGAATAAATTAAAGTGTTCAATTCAAATCAAAGCTCCCAAGTTCCTGCTTTGAAGTGAAACCTGGAGACTCTCTGTACCTTTGAGATTCTAGTATACTAGTATAATTATCTAATAAAGAAGATTCCTCAAGACTTTGAGGGCATTTGAAGCAGTAAATTGTGACCATTTCTTTATCATCATACAGGTGGTACACTCTAATTATCCCCGTACTGGCATCCCGTGTGGTGGGAGATGCCAGTATGGCCGATGACACATACGTGCTGCTCAGCAAAAATGTTTAATTTCATTAAACGGTAAATGTTAAACTATTGTATTTGAAGTTAGTTTGTGTTGTTTAAATGCTGCTCTTGGTTTTCAAGTGAGAAAACGAATGTGATAAGGAACAGACTATATTTTAATTACTTACATGTTCAAGCTGTTGAATAAAGCCAAGATATAAAACTTTGTTTTAAAAAAAGTTACAAAAGTTATGATTCTTTTTGAAATTTAAGATCTTAAAATTGTAACAAAATCGGAAAAACATTTAATATAAAATCGAGATATTTATAAAAAATCTGATACCTACAGAATCACAATATTAATAAAATCAGCACCTCCATATCCTCATAACAGCCGACTGTGTTCAATCTAAATCAATCATAGTGCTTTTTTTTTTTTTATTCTTTCTATTGTTTTAATTGACAGTTGTCATGTTGGGGTGAAATTTTCTTCTCCGTTAAAAAGCTGAACAGTGTGTTTCATGCTGTACACGCTTCCTTTAACCTGCAGACAACTTTGCATTTTTAGATTTGAGCCGTTATATGTTTTTGAAATGCAAATGACTAAAGGTGATTTTTTTTCCCCCATAAAATTAAATGATTGCATATGTCTCTCCTCTACTACTTTCTACATTACAGAAGAAGAAAAAAACATGCCATAATGTGGATTGATGTCTTTTGTTTGGGGAAAGTTTAACAAAAGACAGTGTGCTCAGGTATTAAACAAACATTGTCATTGAGAAAGATAAGTGAGGGGGGGGAAAAAAGGGTTCTGGGATCATCCTCCATCCTCCCAGTATGGTGATGCCATGATTGTGCCAGGGGTTTGTAGTGCAGGGGTGGTGTTGGGGTTTGTAGTGCAGGGGTGGTGTTGGGGTGGTGTTGGGGTGAGACGGGGTGTGTCCTTTACTCAGAGCAAACAGTTAGCCTGCATGACATTGATCATTTAATGATTAGCTCTCACAGCCAGACTGTCACTTTGATCACCATGGGGTTAGATATCAACAATCATGTCGTTCAACCTCATTAAACATCCGTTA
>JAOVVB010000037.1:21141835-21180598 GCA_028570985.1 Heterobranchus longifilis
ATCATATCAGAGCAACAGATCAGTTGACTCCGATCACACAAAGCACTAAGCCAATATGTCTGAGTAGAAAAATACAGCCTGGTCAAAACCCCAGTGATCCTGATGCAGCACGCGGACAGACGCCCTTTACCACAGATCTCTCTCTCTCTCTCTCACACACACACACACACCCTGGTAACGGAGATGCTAGTCGGCTAACGAGCTAGCAGTGTTCACCCTGCGCTAAGCTGCATGTACAGGCCGGGGACGTGTCAGGGCTCGGCTCAGTCCTTTCTAACGTCACGGTTAAAATCCTACATCTGATCCTTCAACAAATAAATACGATATACAACAGAGATGTTTCTTTACCTTTACTGACAGGATGGCACACACACCTTGGCGGGAGTGACCGAGGGGAAAAAACATCACTTGACAGGTCGTGCTGTGCCTTGTTCTTCTTTTATACAGATATATAGGCAACTTTACACGGAAAGCATGGTTACTGCCCACTACTGGTCACTGCTACGAATTACACGCTGTTGTTGTGAGTTGTTGACTCGAACATATTTCACTGTGACGAATCCTTAAGCGACCTCCATGACGTCATTTCCTGAAGACTTTTGGGATGACCTGGAATACTGATGCTTCTCGCCCAACATCAGTGCCTGGCCTCACTAATGCTCTTGTGGGTAGTGGTAGGTCAGCAGGTTAAAGCTCTAAGTTGCTGATCAACAGTTCACACCCCAGCTCCACCAGGCTCCTGTACAATGGCTGGCCCTGACCCCTGACCTCAAGCAATACATCTATCTGCATAGAGTAGTAGTAGTAGTGGCGGTAGTAGAATTACTGTACATTATTAACAAACTTCTATTGTAAATAACTTTTGTTGTTGTTGCTCAGGTAGAATAGTTTTAAACATATCTTCCCAGAATTTTTAATACTAAAATTCTCATAATTTAAATGACATATTTTAATTTCATACTCACTCACACTTATTCTCTACTAAAGATTTAATTCCTTTGCCCTGAGAACAGCCCTCACTGAGCTTCCTGCCTCCTTATGTGGTAACATCTATGTCGTGTATCCAGACGAATATACATCCAAAAGGCTCTTGTCTGCTAGAACCTTTTTGTTTAACCAGAAGAATGCAAATGTATTTCTTATCACCTGTCTTTCTCCGGGTCTCTAAAATGTAAAAAAAAAAAAAAAAAAACATGGACAACAGCACTTTCAAAATATGGCTTCTGTTTATGAAAATGGTTTCCCACTGTATTTATCAGTGTGCTTTGCTTTTGTGCACCAGAAGGTGGCAACAGTTAGCTGTGTGTAGGTTTGCGCAGGAACGAGAGACGAAAACACGGCGTGAACCATTTTTAAATAGGGTGGTGCAGTCTTTATCATGTAGTGTTAATTTTTTTTTTAACGTATAACAACTTTAATTTCACAACAATTGACTGATTGAAAATAATATCCGTGTTCAAAATACATTTACATACATATGAATGTAAACGTATTTAAAATACAATGTAACGCTATATCTTTCTATTACTCCCCCCTCTGCATAATTATAGTATTAGCCAAATAGTCCAAACAAATCGCGGGAAATATTTGCGGAAGTCATGAAAGACAGATGAAGAAGTTCGAGATTTTAATATTGCGTTGGTGTTTTGAAGTGATTTGACTTTTATTTAACAATGAAGATGAGTCGCGTAACAAGAATGTTAAAAGCTCTTCAAAATGAAGACAAGGTTGATATATAATCTTGTTTATTCCACTTTGATGTAACTTGTTCTGCCAATCCGTGTTACCTATCATTTGTTGCTACCTAACGGTTCTGCGCGTGCAAATGTTTGGGAACTGGTTTATTCATTTTATTGATTATGTCTTGGGGGCATTATTTCATGGGGATATTTGTCTGGAAGAATATGCTTCCCTCACATTCTACAACAAATATATGTTATAATAAAGTATCAAAACATGCCCCACTTACTGGTATAGTGTATTTACACCGCTTTAGCATGTAGGGGCACTTAAGCGACAGGAGCATTTTTTGACCAGGCAGCACAATTTTGCAGAACACCGGCTGTAATTCAAATCAACAGCTTTATATTAATGTGCTCGTTTTGAAAGCAGTAACGTTTCCATGGTAACAGCTCATTCACATGAACTTAAGTAAGGCGAATACTGTAAGTTAATTCAATAATAAATGTGTTGTTTGTGTATATGATAGTTAATATCGGTAAGCTTTCTGTAAAAAGGTGATTATTTAACATTTATTGAGGGAGTCTCAGGTGTCAGCGCTTTGTAACACAAATGAGCCCTGACATTCACAGACCAGCCAACACTGTGTATTATATAAACTGTATATGTTATGTATAACTGGAGGTTTATTCACGTGCAGAACCTTGCTGCCACTCCTGCTATCCCCTTCTGCCTGTTGTACAGTATGTGCTGTAGCTGTAGATGCTCTGCTATCTGATCTGGGGTTTCAGTACCTATGAACTCGGCCTGGCGTACCTGTTTTTGCCATGGAAAAAGTGCTCAAAACGCTGCCTACTGTTACATTCAGGGAGGACATAGAAGCTGATGATGACACTGCCTACTGTTACATTAAGTGAGGAGTGCCTGTGACAGAACTACCTGTGCAAACTCTTGACTCCTGAAACATCTGTACAATGGATTATCACAAAAATTGATTCCACTGAAACAAAACTATTAGCTTACAATGATTAATTATTAAATATCCAAAACATAAATAATTTGAACTAAGAAAACATAAACCTTACTGCAACCCTTTCCTTAATTTCACTTAAAACAAGTAACAAAACTTTTTCACAATATTGTTTGTTTACTGTAAGTGCTCAAAACATGGAATAACATGTTAATTTAATCTTTATTTGTGGTCTAAGACAAATACGAAGGGTGATCAAGTCATCCCGGGAGCGATTAACATTTTCAATTAGAAATGAATAACGATCCCCGCCAAGGTGGCTTGGAGCCCACTGTAGTCATTCCCATTAACATTTGTGTAATTCCTGATCCTCGAAAATCAAGGAATTACTTGTCACCAACCTGCAGAAGAGATGCATCTGTTTGTGGGAACTGTATATACAATCAGTCATCAACACCACTTGCACATTACAGGAACTCACCTGGGAGTTATTGGTGGGAGTACTTTAGTGTAGCAGGGGATTATATGATGTGAAGATAGTTGTCATAACTGTGTTCGTTATCATGCACAATCAAAAGTCCTGGTTTGACTTTAACACCATTAAAGGCGTAAAAATCAAGTTTAGAATTCATCCAATCAGCATGAAAAATCATACATTGTGTTCAAGAATCATACAAATCGACAGGTTTGCTTTCAGAATTAGGGGAGTGTCAATAATAAAATGTAGTTGTCAGTTAATGTTTACAGGAGATGAGGAGATTTAAGTGGATATTTTGCATGATACAATAAACGTCTTGTCGATGATGCATAAAAAAAAGAATATGTATTGTTGCAGTATTAATTATCCTACAAACAAAATGACTTGAACACACAAGATGTTAAATTTTGACCCATGAACATGTACGGGCAAGTCCCCAAGCAGCAAAGGAAATTTGCATCTTGTGGTTTTTCAATAACAAGTTGCATTTTTTTGTGTGTGTGTGTCTTTTTCCCTTCACAAGCAGTGTGTAATAAAGCCACTGTGTACAGCTGCTAAATCATAAGTCACAGTTTGTAACCTTGCTCTTGAGTATTTTGTTCCTGCTGTTAATTAGCAGTAAAACCTGCAGGACACAGGGTACTCCATGACCAAGGCTCAGAACCTGTGGTGTAAATGATAACAGGAGCTTACTTGTCCCATGGACATTCCAATACTTTTACTGTAGATGGTTAAAAAGTGTGTAGTCCTGTTTATTAATAACACATTTGCAAATCACTTTGGTGTAAGAGAAATAAAACATTTTGAGATGTGCCGTTAATGGAAAATATGAGTTACTGTACTATCTTATGGCTTACCTAGCCTGCTTATATCTCACATTTCCAGAGCGGGAAACAACACCAGAATGATTTGGCATCATCAGAATGTCTGGACGTGTCCTCAATAGAGAAAGCCAGCTTTCTTCAAGGAGAGGAGTATTCATCTTATGGCATGTTCAACATTCATACACTGAGCGACCTCTTTTAAAATTTTATCATTAAAACTCACAGGTCAAATAATCTCAAATTTATTATTCCTTTTGCTTTTGGTTTGTTCAGGTAACCCTCTACACAGCACTGCTCTAGAAGAAGAAAGCAGATCTGAATCTAATCATGGACACAAAGCCACATCAAGAAGACAGACAGACAAAAGAAGAGAGAATGAGGCCCGGGTTGTAACAGAGACTCCAAAGAGACCTGCTCGTGCTGCAAAGAATCTGGAAGCACCACAGGAAAGCGATGTCCAGGCAACAAAGAAAAGCTCCAAATCTCAAGGGAATACAAAGCCACCAGAGCAAATAGTACATGGACGAAAATCTCAGTATGGAAAAATTATTTTATTTTATTTTATATACTTGAGCATAGTTGTCCCCAGCTTATATTACTAATTACTAATAACTTGATCAGTCTTAATCAATGTATTGATTAGATTTTGTATGGATGTGTGTTGTTTATCCTCAGACGTCTGCAAACCATCTCAGAGAGCAGAAAGAATGAAGGCAAGAAAAGAGCACAGTCTAAGGTCTCTAAGACAGTTATTCTACTGTATATCTGATGTTACTTTACACCTTTAGCCCTTCATTAATGTGTCTATTATTTGTATTTTGTTGTCATTTTTTAGTCTAGCAGCATCAAAATATGTAATGTTTTGTCTAACCAGGAAACAAGTAGTGAAGGTTCAGCCACTGATATGTCACCTGACACACATCAAACCCTACACCAGAGACGGCCATATTTGTCCTCAGAGGATTTAACTGATGAAGAAGAGAGCTTTGTAAGTTCTTGTATACCCTTTTTTTGTATATTATTTCTCTTTAATTAACACTACTTAGTGTGAATCCTATGTAGACTATCGTTAAGATTTTTGCATATCAGTGTTCAATTAAATTCTTACAGGTTTTAAGGTATTAAAAAACTATCAAAAGTATCTAATAAACACTGAAATATAATGTAACGTGGGTTTTCGATTGTTTAAATGTCGTGTCTTACACAAAGCAATCATCTTTTTTCCTGCCGATCTTCTGCTCCACACGCCAATCCAGTAGGTGCTAAAATTGCACCAACTGCCTGTAAACTGATTAACTGCATGAGTGTTGTGTATGTGGCAGAGTGAAGTGGTTTGTACTTTCTGCTAGACATTTCCAAGTTGACCCAACTAATTTAAAAGTGTTAATTGAATCTGATTCGCAAACTGATCCATTGATTTATTTGATCCGACAAAAGATGAAATTAATTGCAAAATTCAATAAATCATGTCATTTTTTTAAATGGCATTAGGATCTAGTAGGGAGTATAAAATGTTACATTGACAACTTTTTGCTTGGTATTTTAATTCAAGTCTGTCTACTAGAGCTGTACGATTTAATTGATTATGCAGTTAAATTGAATCAATGGGTTCAAATTCAATTAACACTTCTTAAATTATTTAGGAAAATTTAGAAATGATTAATGGTTTATGAATTTATTAAATATATAGCAAAGCTTTTGCCAAAAATACATCCTGCTTTCATCCTCTGCAAATACTCTCATTTTGTGAGAGTATGTTTTCTTCATTTGAGTTTCTGAACAGAAAAAAAATATCGTTCTGTATATAGACATGACATTTAAACAATCAACTCAGCTTTTTCAGTGCTTATTAAATAGTTTTTTTAACTGGTGCTGCACATTTAATCGCATAAAAATTGAAATCACAATATGGACCTGTACAGTTATTTAATCAGAAAAAGCTGCAATAGAAGTATTCAGAAATTTATGTAGAGTTTGTCAATAATGTAAGTATTTTAAATTATTTTTGTGATAAATGTGATCTTTGCCATTATTTGCTGTTTGCCTAGACAAATACATTTACGAAACGGTACATTTAATAAATCACAATTGTAATACATGTTTAAGAAAAAAAACTGAAAGAAATATAGCTGCTTGCGACAAACCAGAAAATATACATTAGTGCTATTAAATTTAATCCAATCAAAAATATCAGTACACAATAATAAAATCAAATAGCCCATTTACATATGATTTACAGCTATAATGTGTATGTGACAGATATAGCAGCACATTCCTGACTTTATCAGTGTTTCCCCTAGAAAATCTTTCAAGCACGGTGGCAAGAGAATGTTAGAGGTTTTGTGCGCACATGCTAAAATAGTTGGTTATTTATTTCCCATGCAACATAAAACGTTTGGTTAAGGTAAGGCCTCGCCCACTCAGAACATTGATAAGTTCACTTAGCACAAGACGTATCAGTATGTGTGCATGTGCACTGTCTCTTACTCTCTCTCTTTCTCTTTCTCTCTCTGTCCCTTAAACAATGTCAATTTCCAGGATATTGTATATGATTTGTGATTGTCAGGGAGCTGCTATCAACATCCTGGATGTTTCTATTAGCAATATCAGAAATCAAATGAACAGAATCTTTGCTGCTCATGTTCATCATCCTGCATTTCAATATTCTCAATATGATCCGTTCAGTTCCCAGTTTTGTTTTTTATTCTTGTCTGAGCTGTCAGAAGCGAATCAAATTGTGAAATAGGGATGAGACACTAAGAGAGAAGGAGTCAAATTTTTTAATAGTACTCAGATGGCCTGCCATGCCTGTACTAGTTCAGGGAAAACACTATTTATGCAGAATTAAATGCTAATTAGAAATGGCTATAATTTTTATGAATGCATTTATTTTCTTTATGAATGCACATCTGGGAATACAATTTGCATAATACGTATTTACATATGCATCTTTTGTGCACAGCAATATACACTACAGCAGCTGGCAAATGCAAAGTTTATGTTAATACATGCTAATATATGCTTAAATATAAAGATGCTGATATATTTTACCTATGAATTTGTGTTTAATTTAGTTTGCAGACAAAGACAAATGCAATCACAGCATACATGTTTGACATAGCAGTTGAGTTTGAATAAAGTATTGGTATTGTTTTAAAGAGACAATAAAATTAAATAAAATACAAATGTGTAACTTCTGTTTTTGAGGATTTTACTCACAATCCATGCTTTTGTTAAACGCACACCTTGTGTGCTTCATCGTTTTTTGCTATTTGATTGCAGCACCCGAGCAGTGAGAGACATACGGCGCCCGGAAAGAGCCTTACAAGGCCACGGTCCTGTCAGGTGCAAAGAGGTCAGAAACAAAAGAGGAAATCTTCATCTGGATCCTCAGGTAAAATGATATAACCCTAAACACAAATTTAAAAAGTGTTACGGCTCGACTAGGCTCACAGGGTCAGGCATCTAAAAGAAATACAAGTTTCTATAGTAGAGTTGTTACAAAGCCATGGTTAATCATGTTTTTTTCCCCTTGCAGTCACTCTGTATTTATAATGTTATTAAGTAAGTAGTGAATACTGACTATTTGTATTCATATTAGATTATGATTATTGGCTTCCAACAATTATGAAAATAAGAAGATCGAGATCAAACAATTATTGTGCCACATTCCGTTCCAGCATGTACATACAGACCTTACATACAAAGATTTCATAATGATTCATTTTTATTTTACTTTTTTAACCACTGGCTTATGTGTTTTTAAATGGTTGGTTCTTCACACTATGTTTTTTAACTCTCTTTGTGTGCAGATTTTAAACTCTTAGCAGTGAAAACAGGTGTACCTCAACATCCTCTAAAATCCATCTCATTGTTCTGTAGTCTAAAAGACTAACAGCAAATCAAGAAGTTTGTTGTATACAGTATATTCATACTTGTTTCGCGACATACCCCTCTTTCCATGCACAGGAACCTGAGATTATTGTTCATAACAGTTTTACCGGTTCCTAAGCAATCCTGTAGGCAGCTCATGCACATTCCAACAGTCTTACCCTTCTCTTTACTTCACTGCCAATTGGACACTTTACTCATGGAGACTTTACACCAATTTTACTTTAACTTGTTTTTTCCCCATTATGTGGTAATGTAACCAAAAACATTTCTAATAACTTGTCTATATGTGCCATATATATGTGCAATTAGAGTCCAATTCTGACCTTGTGAGACTATTTTCTTGTTATTGTGGAAAAAGAAAAATAAGGTTGAAACTAGGGTTGCCAATTTTTCGCACATTTAACCTAATCTAATAGTCAAAAACCTAAGGAATCAATTAATAGTTAATAATAACCAGATGCACATTAGGTTTTATTTAAACAGTTCTTATTTAATCTCATTTATTTGCACTCAGCAGACTTATTTGCTGAACTCCTCTCTCCTTTCACACACAACCACACAGACCTGTCTGTGAATAACCCCGCCTCAATCTGCAGTTCTCGAAAGGGATCGTGGAGACTACAGCCGGGCAATTATTGAGAAATTAATCTACATTGAGGACATCCAACTGGCATAATCCTGCCCATGTTGGTTATTTAGCTTTTGTCAAATTCTGCTACTACTTTCCCCACAGGTTTGTTCCACCAGAGAACTCCCTTTAATAGTTGAGCATATTTACAATACAAACAATGTCAGTGAAGTATGAAGGCAAATGTTGAATTAATTATGATATTGATATTGAGACCTGACTCTTCATTGAGACCTGACTCTTCTTCTAGACCTGCTAATTCAAGTTATTAGCAGCCTGTAAGGATAGTCAGGAGAGCCAAGTTAACATTAAATTATAGCTGGGCTGTCAAGGTTACAACTACTGGCTTAACTATACTGATCGATAATGTATTTTTATTCCATTAAATTCTTATCTGCAATGATTCCATTATCGATTAAATATAAACATCTCTAGTTTTAAAAAATCCCCAATATCCAGAAGAAACAGGTTATAAAGTTTTTGCTTTGTACAGTGACATGATTGATGAGTAAATTATAGGTAACACTGAAAAAGTCTTGGCTCTTGCAGATGGTATGTTGTGCATTCTGAAAATTCTGATTCGGTAAAAACAAAACATTGTGGTTAAAATAATTTTGTAAGCAAAGTCTGTTATATTAAGATTGTATTATGTTTTTTTTTCTTCTTTTTTTCATAGCTTTGTGAATCTGAAAATAATACCATAGGTATTATTATAGGTGTACCATAGGTATTATTATAGGTGCATTGAAATGTTAAAGAATAAAATAGTCACAGGTGGTTTTTGCAACTCTGTGCTTGAGAAAATGTAAAGAGAAAATGTCACACAGTATATTAACATTTTGCATTTTTCTTAATCACAAGATCCACAACTAAGCAAACATTAAATTAAACACAAATTTGCTATTTTAAAAAAAACTGTTATAAAAAAGATAGGTATAGATTTACTTTATATTATTTATCATGGTATTGGCATAAAATCTTTTTCAGCAGTGAGAACCTTTCATCTTTTTTAATGAATGAGTGTGTGACATATTGGGGTGAATAGTTAACAACTTTTTGGCTTACAGTTTCCTGAGAGAATACTGTCTCTGTTGTGGCACCTTGACAGAAAGACTGGTGTTCAAAACTACTTTCTATGACTGATGTGTGTCACAGTCCAGCTATAGCTGTACTGTATGTATGTCCTGTAACTATGATGATTAATCATTATGTGAAATGACTCCAGTAGTTTTGGTATTAACAGAATGTTTAACGTCAAGTTGTTTTATATGAAGTATCTGTTTATGAATATAGAACATACCCATGGAAAATTCATTTGGTGAGTGTCAGGAGATGAGAAAATGTCTTGTTTAGCTTGAACATCTATGATATTAGGTTGGACACGTCCTTTTTTTATTGTAGACCATGGTCATCCAAGGAAGAAGCAAAACCCTGGAGGTATGAGAAATCCAACTGATCTAGATGTTGTTCTTGAAGCGTTTCAGGAATTTGTCACACAGTACAAGTAAGCTGTCATCATCCCTTAATTTCCTACATTAAAAATACCTATATCAAATTCTTACCGTACCATCATTTAGGAGTTACTTTTATAAATATAGTCTTTTCTGATGTTATAATGAACTATTATTTTTTAAATCTGAAGTTGATGTTGATTTTGTGCAGAGAGACAGTGAGCTCTGAGGGTGTTAAAAAAGCCATAAATGCACTTTGTCTCTCATTTGAGGAGCAGCTCACTGAGAAGGTAAGTCTGAGTATTTATCCACAGAAACTTGAAATTTTGTATGAAATAGCACTTGATGCACAGGTGGCACATACTGTTGGAGTAATGGAGCTTTCATAGCTCTCAGCTAATGCTAACAATCGTCTGTGTTCCAGATCACTGCAGCAAAGGAGTTGAACAGTGTAAAGCGTGAAGCTCTGAAGGTAGTCTTACACCAAAGCGTCCGGTTGTGTCTTATTGTGTTATTTTAACAGTTGTTTATATTGTATAGTTGTAATTTTTGATCAATTAATTCTGAAAATACTTTTTCAACTGCGATCCAATGACCAATCTTTGTCGAAAAAGAATTATTGATCTGTTTTTGTTTTTGATTGGCTCAGGTTAATAAATCCCTAAACCAAAAAAGGTCTAGGCTTTTGGAGGCCAAGAATGAACTCATTAAGTAAGAAATATATGCTGAAATTACAAGTTTTGTGCACTTTAGTGATTGCCAGTGTTTTCTGGCTGCCCAAGTCTGAGTTTTTCTTTTTACTGCAACTCTGTTAGGAGTAAGGCTGAAGTAAAGAAGCTTGAGAAAGAGCACAGGGAGCTGGAGCAGAGGCTGACATCTTTAAAACAGGGCACTGCCTTTCTAAACAACCTGAGAGCACTAAACAGTAGATACATGCAGCATCGCAGTACGCATGAAGATGAACCAGAAACGGTGAGAATCTATAACCAGTTCATCAACTTTTTTGTGGCGATATACATTGAGAACTGCTTTAAGAATTTATTTTTATCAAAAGTCTTAGAATGGTTTCTTAAATACTTTTCTGCTCATCTGGGTCAGTCTTCTGTTTTTGTCCCTCTTTAATTTTAACAGTATGGACCATCCTGCATGCCAGCTATGCTGATGGAGGCCAGGAGCATCACAGGGACAGAAAACCAGTTAAAGAACATCAATGATGAGCTGCAGCAAATCCTGGAGGAAAATGCTCATAATGAGTCTCTTATGCAGTGAATCACAGTGCAGTAAATTCCAGATTTAAAAAAGCGATAGGAAATAAGCATTTTCATCATGTCGTGTAGCAGAGAGCATAATGATAATAGTAATAATATCATAAGCTGTGCAGTCGGAACAGTTTACCGGCAACAGCAATCACACAGAATTCAGCTAGCAATGTTGATGGACCTTTTAGACCTGGCTTTAGGAACTTAAGTGTCCCATTTCATGTATGGAGTTATCCAATACATAACTATAATGTATATAGATACTGTATATAGATATTGTATAGATCTATAACATAGGTTCATAGATACACATTTACATGTCATAGATAAAGGTCAGAAGCTCCAGTTAATGTTCACATAAACCTTTGGAATGGGGAAACAGTTTAAACTTTGTGATTTAACTAATGCATGATTGTTGGTGGCACTTATTTGAGTATTTTAGAAACTGTTTTTCTTCTTCTTCTTCTTCTTAAGTACATATTAAAGGTATACAGGTATTCCTATTAAAGTGGATGGCAAGTATTTCCTCTTTTTTTTTTTTTTTTACAGGGACACATTTAAGTATTTGATTAAAAATAGCAGTTTCTACTGCAGTGCCAAACCTTCTTACACTTCGACACAATAAATGTGGTTAGTGGTCAAACAAACACCAGACTGAGTAAGTCCTACTGTTTTGCATAGCAGATAGCAGGAAGTTACAATGCAGTTTATTTAGTTCTTTAAAAAAAAAATCAGTTATCTTGTTTCTGTCTGACTTTATTCAGCTGTCTTTTAAACTCGGATAGAAAGAGAAAGCTGGTAATTGTCTGTTAATCTGTTGAGTTGTGTTTTTGATGGTTAATATGTGTATAAAGATTATCATTGTGTATATACTGTAGTGTCAATGCCATAAAAAGAAAACTTTGGCCTACTTGTTTGTCAGGTGTTTTTACTGTACTGTATGTACTGACCTCTCTTGCAGCTTCAAGCAAAATTTATCTTGCGTCGGTATATTTTGAAATTTCAGTCATGTTTATCACCATTTCTTGGATTGGTTGTTGGATACAAAGAGAGATAGACAGGTAGGTAGACAGAGAGAGAGAATTTATTCAGAGAGAGAGAGTTTATTAATTCAATATTAATTAATTAAGGGAAATTACAATTGTAATGGTTGAGTCCCTTTAGGGGACCCAAAGGTTGAGGTTGTTTCCATTCCATACATGCTGTTTACTCTCAGGCCTGTAGTGATGAATCCATGTCTCATTTTAACTTCCTTAGGTCCAAATTTTGCCTGAAGATATCTAAACACTTTCTCCATAATTCACGAAAAGTCTTTGATAAATAAGGGCACCAGAGACACCCTCTAAAAAATAATAAAATAATAATAATCACAGCTTCTTTTGTACAAACCAGAAGTGGGGCATCCATTTTTGCTCGCATCGCAGTTACAGAGGAGCTGATGTAACACATTCACACCTCCACAGTAGTGACTGGGGTGAGAGGAGCCTTGAATAGAACTTACACTTACAAAATCTTTACTTTTATTGTGTAAAATTTATTCAGAATTTTAGGGGAAGCCAGGCTTCCCATCAATTCATGTAAATGTGGTACAGTGAGAGGGCATCAGTTCTCTAACACTAGTCCAGTGTATTATAATAAGGTGGCACGGTTGCCTAGTGGTTAACAGTCTCGTCTTGCACCGTCGATTCCTGCATCCTTCTCTGTGTGCATGGAGTTGTGCATGTTGTCCTCGTGCTTGGTGGGTTTCCTCCCACAGTGCAAAGACATGCAGATTAGGCCAATTGGCGTTCCCAAATTGCCTGTAGTGTGAGTACGTGTGTGTGCCCTGCGATGGATTGGCACCCTGTCCAGGGTGAACCCTGCCTCGTGCCTTAAGTCTACTGGGTTAGGCTCCAGGTCCCCTCGCAACCCTGAATACAGGATAAAGCGGTATAGACAGTGAGACTGATGGGCAAACAATAATAATAAGACACTTACATAATATTTACTTTTGCTGTATTCTAATGGAATTTTAGGGGAAGTACAGTCCAGGGTGTACCCTGCCTCGTGCCCCAAGTCTCCTGGGATACACTTCACAGCATATACAGTGAGTGGGAGTGTATTATAATAAAGATTTGGTCTGGTTAGTTCGTACAGAGCAGACGGACGTCCTAAGAATTTTTTTTGTTGTTGTTGTTAATACAGCCCAATTACTGTGTTTAGTGCGTGCGCGTTCCAGAAAGCCGCAGTGCATGTCGGTTATTATGATGATGACGCACTCAGGCTCAGCCTGGTTTTGCTTGAGTGGGCGGGTCAAAGCGTTTTAACTGAAGGCTCCGGTCAGAGGTGAGGTGTTTACTGCTAATTCTTCGGTCCGAGTGCACTACACCGTCACTCCCAACTTCACTTCTGAACTTTGAAGAACACTTTGTAAGTTTTTATTTAAAAAAAAAAAATTATATTGTTTTATACAAAACTATAACCGCTGTTATGTTGGTTACTGTGTTAGTTTTAAGTCTGTTCTAGTCCTAATTCAAGTTGAATGGCTCTTCTCTTACTGAAAAGGAAATGTTTTAGGTCTGTAGAATAAATGTGTTTAATTCTGTAGATTAGCGTGTTTACCAACTACAAAAACTTTTATTAAAATTAATCTGACATGTAATATAATGAGTGTATTTAAATGTTTTGCATATTTCTATATTTTGAAAGCAGGCACGCCAAGAGCAAAAAATATTTTTAACATGACTATGCATTTTTTTAAGTAACTTGATCGTCTTGATTAGGTGTAGAAACTTGAACTTTAACCCAGAGTTGATTGTGACACACATTATATCATTGACAAATTGAAAATCATCCAAAAAGAAAGTGAAAGCTACTAGTCCATTGAATGGCAAACATATATCAATGAATAAATTATTATAATAAATATGATTTACATACATACATATTATGCATAATGAATGATAGGGACTTTGGCATTTTAGGTAGCATAGCATGAACATGTATAAACAGGGTGATGATAATGACAATCAGCTCAGATATTTTTATGCATGAGTCACTATCAGTATATATTTTAAAATGATTAATCCCTGCAGATGTTGGTTCTGATAGAAGACTGTTGAGCTCAAATGTCCCTTCATCTTTTTCAAGGAAAAAGTTTCTAAAAACAAATACTGCCTTACTCTTTCAGAGACCATGTCGAGTGTGAATAATTGTGGTAGAGCAGGTGGAGAAGACCAAGTGGATGCCAAGAAGGTTGACTCCACAAAGTAAAAATCTTGTTTAAAAAATATTATGGTTGTTTATATGTTAAAATGTACTACTTATAAAGTAGCACTAGTGATCATCTGATTTAGTAACCATGGTATGATTACTAAATACGATTATCAAATTTTTATAAGAGTTTCTAAAGATGGGACATTCCAGTCCTATTTTTAGTTACTTTTTTCCAGCTTTACCATGTTTTTTGATCAATTGTCAATGTTTCAAGCCTTTTTCCTGAAAGTTTGTACTTCAGCAGGGTCTTATGCATTGCTTTTTAATGCATAGCATTTTTTAACACTTAACTTTAAACATAAACAAAAATCTTTTGCTAATTAAGGTAACTGTATATAGTATATTCAATAGATTAATCTGATTTATTAGATTAACTGGATTAAGAGATTTCCTAAATTTTGTAATGATGTTAGATATGTTAAAGATGTTTAAAAAACCTAACTGAATATTTGTAATATCTGTGTTTTGCTGTTGTAAAACTGGACTGTCCTCTTTCACCTTTTTATTTTCACATTCACTTTAGCGTGACTGCTCACAGCGAAACTGTTCATGCCAAAGCATACACAGTATCTGACTCAGATGCATACCGTATGGACTTCCCCAAACTTGGAAAATGTGTTATCATCAACAACAAGAATTTTGCGAAACATACAGGTAAAACTTAAAACAGGCAGTATTTGTTTTTTATTTGATTTGTTTTTATAAATGTCTTATATATTTTACAATTTCCTTTGGAGGCATGAACGAACGCAATGGGACCGACATTGATGCTGCGAATATAATGGGAGTCTTCTCTGAGCTGGGCTTCAAAACTATGGTCCAAAATGACCAAACTGTTTCACAGATGCGAAAGCTTTTAACATCAGGTTTTTATGCACTGATATTCCACATATATTAATCAGCATAAAATTGAAAACTAAAAACAGAGATTCTTTTCCCCTAAATTGCTTTGATTGTTTTATACCTAATTATCAGTTTTAGAACAATATATATATATATATATATATATATATATATATATAATTATTATTATTTTTTTCATCTGGTGTTAACTTTGACTTCTTCAGCTGTTTTTTACTGTTGAAATGTGTGGTAGAATTGTAACAGTTATTTTTCTTTCATTAAGTATCCAGAGAAGACCACAGCAAGTCAGCCATGTTTGTGTGTGTGATCCTAAGTCATGGGGATGAAGGAGTGATCTACGGCACTGATGAATACATGCAGCTGACAGAACTGACAGGACTCTTCCGAGGGGATCGGTGTCACTCACTGGTTGGCAAACCTAAACTTTTCATTATTCAGGTCTGAATTTAAATTATTACGTGCCTGTACACATATGCATGCTTAATATGTCCTCTAAAAATCTAAATGCCTATTCTGTAAACAATAAACGCCTATGTTAAAACACTTACTCATGTCTACAGGCGATTTAGCGTACCCTATCCACCTGCCCTCATGTTTCATGGAAGAAAACGTCACACAGACACTGGGAAATACATTCTTTTTAAACATGAACAAAAATCAGTCTGATTAGTTAGATTGAGTTTGCTAACAAAAAGCTTTAGCTGGACATTGAACAATTTTGTCTTAATATGATAAGTTCCATCACAGCATTCTTTGTGACCGATTTAAATAGTTTTAGACAACATTAAAATCTTCTCAAATTTACACTAGAACCATTAGGCTATGCACAATGCATTTCTTCACAGCATTGAGAAAGTCTGCTGAACAAAGGAATAATGCTAATCTGTTTTACTAAAATAAATTAAGTTTGTAAATGTACAAAATTCTATTTAATGAGATTATCATCATTATTATTATTTTTACTATTACGTACCATTATTTTTTCAACATATATTTTATTGATTGTAAACTCCAACCTCAATTTTAAAATGATTATACATCTTTCTTCTTTTTTTTTTCAGTGTAAATCAGAAATTTTGCTACCTTACAGCTTCAGGTCCCCCAATATAATCCTGAGCTCTGTTTAATGTTTGTGTAGAGTATCACATGTTCTTTATGTGCATGTAAAGGTTTCCTCTGGGTTTATGCCTCATGCCTAATGTTCTCTGGATCTATAACCAGAATAAAGGGCTTACTGAAGATGATTAAATGAAAGAATTAATAATGAATGACGGGGAGCTATTTACCTGCATCTGTTCTTGTCAGTCAGTATGATTTGTTACCCAGTTGTCTCTTAATCTCTGGCTAATGTAATATTTTCTGTTAGACCTTGTATATTACAAGTTGTTGTTTTTTTTTTTGTTTTTTTTTTTGTCTCAAGGAAAGACATCATTAAAAAAGAAAAATTTTATTAATTCCTTTATTACTTGTTGCAGATGTTGAACTAGCACATAGATGGATGAGTTACCTAGCAAAAAGCCATCATGTCTCAAGATGTCGTCATTTAACATTTTGTGGCAGTTGAACGGTTTATGAATTTCAGGCACAATCCACTATTTAAATCAATGCAAATTCCCAAATTATGCTGCACATAATTAAATGGAATTTAGTGGAATTTTTTTTTCACTACTTGAGAAGATAATTCTCAGTATGGGTCACTGTAAGTTTATCCCATAGGCCACAAGTAGTAATATCTTTTTCTCTTTTGTACAGGCTTGTCGTGGAACAGATTTGGATCCTGGTATTGAAACAGACAGTGTTAGTGATTCAGAGTCCACACACAGGATTCCTGTTGAAGCAGACTTCTTGTATGCATACTCTACTGCTCCAGGTAGGACATGGTAGTGGTACTATTGTATTGTACCAGATTGTCAATTTCATGGTAGTCCACTGAATTACAACCTACACTGTCACAATCTAAACTAATCCATATTTATTTTTACTTTTACATCAAGCTAAATAACAAATATGGTGGAAAAAATGGTACTGCTTAAAATTATCATAGATGTTGGACTGAAGTGGTGGAAAAGGATCCAAATGCAGACTTTTTATTACAGTAAATCCTTTATATTAATGAAAAGTCAAGTCTAGAGAAGAATCCTAAGTTGAGCAAAGCAGTAGCTACAGAAATCCTGGAAATCCATGGTCGTGTGATTTGTTGTAGTGAGTGCTGATGGGAAATGAAATGCTATACATGTACATCTGAAAGCAGCTTAACATATAGAATGCAAACATTTGTAAATCTTCATTTTGTTTAGGTAGACATCCTAATTAAAAGTTAAAACTCATGGCTTAAACAGAGCAACGTGAATAGAGTTACAAAGTGAACAGAGTGAAGTGATTTCTTTTACTTCCTGGACAAATAAAACCCCATTTAGATTTACCTAAGAAAATGTAAAAGATCTCTTAGCTGTAGCTGGTGACAATTTTTATGTCTAACTGAGCAACTTCTCATTTTCTTAAACATCGTATCCTGTGGTCATTGCAAGGAAATTGCTAAAATTATGAGAACTGAGTCAAGAATTGTCCAGTGCCTTTTTAAAATGTGGATGGACAGTGGTTTCAATAATCAGAAAATAGTCAGAAAAAAACATGAGCAAAAGTGATAGATCACTTCAGGCTTGTTGAAGACTTCATTAAAAAAAATCCACAATAGATATCACAGCTCTGTTTAATAGCGAAAGTAAGAGCTTTTCCACATGTATAATGTGCACTTACAAGATTAAGACTAAAAAGCTATGGCTATAAGAAATCCACTTGTTAGTGTGAATAATCAGAAATAAGCTTCAATTTGCAGGGGAGCATATAAGATTGGACTATAGAGCAGTGGAGAATGTCGAGCATGATGAGTCCAGATTTACCCTGTTCCAGAGTAATGGGTGTGCCAGGGTGATTGTTATAATCTAGTATTGCTTTTGTGGTCAGATGTAGTTGATGGGTGTGTCAGGCCCAGTAAAGTTATGTGGCAATAAAATTCACCAGAATGCCCGACTGTACTGAGTGTACAGGTTATATCCCATCAATAGATTTTTTTTCTTCACTGATGAGTCCTGACCATAATCTCATTGAAAATATTTGGGATATGCTGTTGAATACTTGATTGAGTTGTTAGACTCTCACTGTTAGGCCAGTTTTTTTTTTTTTTTTTACTACTACTAAATGTTTGACCATAGATTGTTAAATAATTCTACATAGCCAAATTGTAAAAAGCAGGTATGTAAGGAGTTTGTAATGTTTTAGTTCACTTTTTATGTTTTATGGTTTAGTACACTTAATGGTGTGACTGCGAACGTCACTTATACCCTTGATGGTTTGTGTATTCAAACCTTTGCCGTGTGTGTGTTGTAATTGTCATACTCCCCCTACAGGTTATTATGCTTGGAGAAACACAGCCAATGGCTCTTGGTTCATATCCAGCCTTTGTGAAATGCTGAGTAAGTATGGCAGGGAGCTGGAGATTATGCAGCTCATGACACGTGTAAACCGCAAGGTGGCGCTGGGGTTCCAGTCTAGCTCCACCACTCCTGGATTCAGTGACAAGAAACAAATACCATGCATCGTGTCCATGTTGACCAAAGATCTGTACTTTCCAAAGTGATCCTTTTTCCAAATTAAGTTAATAAAATCTCTCTTGGTGAAGAATTTTTGTTATAGTAACGTGGTTGAATGACTATGCAGCAGCAGCAGCAACAGAATGTAATTCCAGAAGCATACATTTTTACAAGCACATTTTTGTATGTTTTTGTGTAATAATTTTTTTTTAAACTGTGTTCTGTACCATGTAACATGTTATAATTTAACAACAGAGATGTTCACATTGGCAATAAAGACATGAAGTAAAACATAGCTTTGGTTTAATAGGTTTAACCTCTCATGTGAATACACGGCACTAACACTTTTTTCCCCCAACAGCATTTTTTGCAAGGCAACCCCTATATGAACTTGTGTCCCACATCTCACATTTCCAGTTATTTTCCAAATGATTTAATGTGTCCTTACTGTCTCTTTCTAAATAATATTTTTTTATAATCATCACCATCATCATAATAATGTCTAATTGTACACTTTACTGCCTGTGCCTGCCTCTACAATACAACAAATTCTCTTTCAATTGGTAAATAAAATGGTGGAAGCACATCAATAGTCAAATATGTGCAACTGTGTATTATAGAGTAATTACATGATATTTTTGATTTTTATTCATACTTTCATAATCAGATTTCACTATCCCTTACACAATCTCATTGCGGTAAAGAGCACAATATTTTTTGTTTTTAAACAGAATGGAAAGCAGAACTGATCCAACATCACACTTAAGATTCACATTCGTTTTACATTCAACATTACATTCTTTTTCATTTCTTTAAACAAGTATCAGTTTGCTCATTTTACTGCCTAAATAGTACTCTGACAATGTATCACAGTTGCTTATTACTCTGTTTAAGTGTTTACTTTGTATCCTAAGTTGGTTCTCGATATACATTGTTGCACCTTGATAGACTTGTGTGTTACCAAAGCGTATTTATTCTTCAGTTTATTTGTACAAATGTATAGATTTAGTTTTTATATTTAATAATTTTTAAGCAGATTTCTTTTGTTATAACCTATTTACGACCTAATATAAAACTAATAAGTTAAATAAGATGATATTGTATACTACTAAAATATATTGTTATTAATGTTTTGTGAAAAATAATGACATTAGTTACTGCTTATTTTTGACATAAACTTATCTCATACTAAAGCATAAACTTATCTCATACTAAAACAAAAATAAATCTTAATTAATTGTTTTGCATGTAGATGTTGTAGGTTTTAAATTAAAAGAGGCTTTCTCATGAAGCTTGCTGGGCAAATGCTATTCAACACTTCTTGGTCAGATTCATGTTATTAAATTGGTTTGGGACTGCATGACAGCAAAGGCCTACTAACAAATCATGGGGCTGAATAATAATAATAATAATAAGCCTATTATTATTATGTTTACTATTAATTCCTTACAAACCTCACCATGCCCCTATAAACCTCTACAAAACTCTACAAAGCACTAAAAACCTCTACAAATGCCCACGTTGGTGTATAATATTAATATTAATATTGTCCATAATAAAAATCATAATAACAATTACAATAATTCCTTACAAACCCCGACAAACATCACCACACATATTCAAACCGTTTTTTTTTTTTTTACAAAATCCTCCAAACATCACTACTTATCTTCAAATCCTACAGTATAAAACCTCCAAACCTCACCATCACCTCATCAACCATTAATTAAGAATAATACTATGGCGGCATGGTGGCGTAGTGGTTATTAATGTGGCCTCACACCTCCAAGGTTGGGGTTCTATTTCCAATCTCTGAGTCTGTGTGCATGGAATTTGCATGTTCTCTGTGGAGTTTGCATGTTCTCCCTGTGTATGGTGGGTTTCCCCCGGGGACTCTGATTTCCTCCCACAGTCCAAAGGCATGCAGATTAGGTTAACTGGCGTTCCAAAATTGTCCATAGTGTGTATGTCCTGCAATCACCTGGCACCATGTCCAGGGTATTCCCCGCATCATGCCCTTAGCCTCCTGGGATAGACTCCAGGGCCCCATAGACCCTGTATGCTGGATAAGCAGTATTGAAGATGAATTATTATTATTATTAATAATAATAATAATAATAATACAGGATGCACCAACCAAAGCACCACTTTGTGGAAAAATACAAAACAAATTGGACTGGTGAATAAATAAACACCCCAGAAATAAATTTGCCTTTACTTCCGTAGGTATTAGATTGACCCTTCCCTGTAAGTCGGTGTCAATAACAAGTGTCAAAAACTCCCAAAATCTAGATACAAAAAAGCTAGGGCATTTCTGACAACAACAGCAAGGCCAGTTCTACCAACACACACATTTAGTCACAGGTTGCGTTATCTTAAGTTCTTGTCTATTCTGTAGAGTTTCTATTCCGGCTGTCTTCGCTTTAAGACGCTACAGAAAAGCGGGGAAGTGAAAATGAAAACGAGGCGCGCGCCCCGACACGCAGCTTAGCGCCCTCTCGCGCTGCAACCAGAACAACACACACACACACACATACGTATACACACACACACACACACACAATTCGGGAGGGGATTTCCACGAAGCTCTGTTTCCTTTACTTGTTTTGCTTTCGTTCTGGACTTGAAATTTGCTTAAACTTTTCGTTTTTGCTCTCGACACTCGCGAATTAAAGCCACCCGTTTGCATTCGCGGCCACATTGCGGACTTGTTCCGAGTGCGGAATTAATCTCGAATTGCAGGTAAAGCCATTTCCGCGTTTCTTATTTATGGGGCCGATGATTGTAAGAGCGCTAGCTTCATGTAGCTTTGCCGCGCGCGCACCGCTGTAGAGAGAGAAAGAATCGAAAGTGCTGGAGTGTTTTCATCCAGCGGGATCTGGGAATGCTTATTTTCACTTTTGAAATGACTTGACGCTCTAAAAGGGATTGGTGGACGGTGAACTTGCAGTTGGGGGGCAGTTTGACAGTTCACGGTCAGAGCGAGTCTAGGCGGGAGAGTGTGTGTGTGTGTGTGTGTGTGCAAGTGAGAGAGTGTGTGTTTTCCGTGCTAAAAACCCATCTGTATTTACATGACATTGCTGTGAGAAGAGAATGCTGGTAACCGAGGACACTGTGAGTTAGCATTTTTAATTGTATTGAAAAGTTTCATATATATACACGTTGAGATGTGTGCGCGTGTGTTTATCATTAACTTTTCAGTAACACACGGTAACAAAATTGTCGAGTTAAAGAGAAACATGACAGTGCTCTTTTTTGTAATACAGGCTACCTACAGTAGTGTTACAATGCGTTTGCAAATTTTTACGTCTTATTATTTAATTATTATTTATTATTAATGTCTATTCATTTGTACAGTAAAATGTATCCTACTGTACACTGATTTAAGAGCTTCTAAGTCTCTACAATCTGCAGTGGCGTTTGAGCTTGTAAATGAGTAACTTGTTTGAGTATGAGTGCTCTTTCTTTGTGCCTACTGTACGACTTGTGCTTTCTACACATGCATGGGATAAATTCGTTTGGAAAATTTGTTAATTTTTCAGTTTACTCAATCAAATTCAGAGTTAGATCTGGTCATAAGAGTTAGATCAGTGAGATCAGACCCTCACCGTATGCCATGCATAAATCAACCACTTAAAAAAAAACCATTAAGCATGAGGTGTAAATACCCTGTTATAAAATGTATGTTTTTAAAGTAGTATAGACTTTCAGCGCACAACCAGAATAGTGTCATCAATGATTTTCAGTATATTCACAAATGAAAAAAACAAACAAAAAACAATTGTCATAACCTTATTACGTACTGTACATAGTGATATACTGACCATGTGGCTTCCTAACTCTGAGATGAAGGAGGAGAGTTGGAGATTAGTCATGAGGTTTAAAGATGTGCATGTTTAGTGATGTGCAGAATTACATGACAGGCAGTATGTTTTAAAGCAAGCAGTAGATTATTTCTGGTTTTCCCTGTTTTGGCCTATTGGTCAATTTGCAAACAAACAATGCAACATCTAGGGTTGTTGGAACATTTACTTAATATAGAATTTAAGCACAAAAAACCCACAAAACCATTGCTAGTAATGCTATTGCTTTCTGTTACCTGTTTAAAATAAAATAAAGTTGTTTATTTTTACAGTTTTAATTCCAAAAGTTTGGCCTGTAGTGCAGACATGGGACGCACTTCTGGAAAAGAGATCACTGACTTTTAACAAATCTTTACACCATAGGGCCTAGCCTTAATATTCAAATCAGTACAGAGCAGGAAAATAGTCCCAGTCAAGAGTTATTTCTATAGCCTCTTTTTGATATCAGATTAACCATAGGATGGAAAAAAGGACAAATTTTATGCAACACTGCAGTTTTGCTGTTTTTTTTTTGTTTTCCCCTTTTTTTTTAGAACAGTTTCACAAAAAGAAAAAAAAAACACAAACACAGACTGAGCAAATTGCTTGGAAAACAAAACATGGACTAGCCTAAGGCATCCTGTGATATTGAGGTGGTCTATGGAGAAGTATTTTCTTCACATATTTGTGTTGGTTTGTTACAGGCTTTCAGGATACATAAGAGCATTGCACAAGTTAGGAAACTTAGACGACTCAGGACAGTTGTTTTCCAATAAACCATTTGGACAAGGGCACTAATCCATTTTATAACTGGAAAATATATCAGCATTTTAATACATTAGGCTCATTATTTACTGACTTTTTCCTGGCTTTGTTTCCTGTACACGGATGAAGGAATGTAAGCCTGTGGTAGAAGTGTAGTTATCTAAGGATGACACAATCCAGATAACTCTATTGCTCTCACTCTCTCTCTCTCTCTCTCTCTCTCCCACTGCTCTCTCTCTCACTGCTCTCTGTTTCTCTGTCCATAGACCACTATGCCCGTGGAGAGAATGCGTATGAGACCATGGCTGGAGGAACAAATAAACTCGTGTAAAATACCAGGACTTAAATGGGTTAATAGGGTAGGTTTATGGTTGTTTCTTTAAAATGGAGGGAAATGTCCTTTCATCATTGTTAACTAACAATATGCTGATCAATACAGGAGGCCAATGTGTCAAAAATATTTTATCATTGGTTACAATAAGTTATAGTTGTCAAGAAATAAGTATTAATTTTTAAGTATAAGTTGTCAAGAAATTTTCAGCACTGCATTAGCTTTGCATAAATACAATTTGTTTATACTTTTGTTTAATTAGAAAACATACATTAATTAATAAAATTATGTTTGTCCAAAATTTATAAAAAAAAAATAATAAAATAAATAAATATTTTATTGGGAAGGATGAGGAATATATTTTAAATATAAAATGCAAACATTTGTAACAACAAACATGATTGTTTACCTTGAATGTATCTGATATTTGCTGAACACACACATAGAACAGACCATGTGATAATGTTTGATGTAATGGGTTTTGTTTGGAATGTGCACACTTGTAGGAAAAGAAGATTTTTCAGATTCCATGGATGCATGCTGCACGGCATGGCTGGGATGTAGAGAAAGATGCACCTCTGTTTAGAAACTGGGCCATACACACAGGTACGTGTGCAAGTACACACACATAGGTGTTTTCAAAAACACTGTCACTCACACAAGTACAATTTCAGACTGACTGACTGACTGTTCATATTATTATTATTTAGGCAAATACCAACCAGGCGTGGACAAACCCGACCCCAAAACATGGAAGGCAAACTTCCGCTGTGCCATGAATTCCCTGCCTGACATTGAGGAGGTGAAAGACAAAAGCATCAAAAAAGGAACAAATGCCTTTAGGGTTTACAAGATGCTGTCAGCATCAGAAAGACAGTCAAAGAGAGGTTAGTATCTGTCTCAGCCACTAACACATGTGCACACTCATATAGCCTGTACTGCAAATAGATAATCTGTTAGCAAGAACTAAAATGATATGGTATAATTTATGGAATTTTTTCTTGCCTAATAGGAAAGAAGAGACCTGATGTAGACATAAAGTTAAAGGTGAGTTTCTAGCATTTACCATATATTTACCATATTTATTTTATCCCTCAAAAACAGATCCACAGTCACCTAAACAGTTGGTTGAATAATGTGTAGAATGGATTATTTTCATGTAGACATGTAGATGTTATGTGAAGATGAAAAAATCATCCATTAAATATTATGTGGAATTTTTATCATTCCAAACACAGATTTATATTGTGCAATAAAAATGTAAATGACATGACAAGATAATTATAGATCTTGTCACATTGCCTATATGTCATATTTGCTCTCATACCTGTAAAGCTACAAAAAATGTAAAGGGGTATGGTGTTCTGCTTCCAGAAATTTAAATATTTGGGGATGATATATATTACTGTAGATATTTCACATTTGTCATATGCATATATGTTCCAGTTGTTTTGCTATAAAACTTGGTGGTCATTTTACCAATAATGAAGAGGATAAAAAACCATTTTGTTGTGTCTGACTAAACTCTAAGTTTGTGTTTGCGCGCGTGTGTTTGTCTGCGTGTGTGTGTCAGGAGGAGCAGCAATGCCTTGTGTCCTCTGCCTGGGAGAGTACCAATGGCTCCACAAGAAGTGCAGCAGCACAAGCAGTCAAGCAGGAAGCAGATCACACAGTCACAGAAACAGGTAAACAAATCCCTGAAAACTAATGCGCACAGATGTGCACACACCCACTCATACACAAACAAACGCATTGCATAAACTAATATTTTTCTGCTATATTAATTGTATATCTATTGCCCTTTATGCTGCTTTATACAATAGATTTCTGCATTATTCTCCCAGTCCATATACTCTTCTACCTCTCAAGATGCAATAATATATTAAAATGGGTATTTTTACATAATTGGGACATTCACAGCTTATCATGTTTAGATGTAGTTTTGTTAAAAAGGAGCAAAAACAACATGACTGACCACTTTATTCCTGCTCCAAACCATTAAGTTTGTTATTGTAGGCTTGTTTTCAGTAGCGTGACTCACCGTTTGGTTCAAGATTCCCAGCAGATTCCCAAACACAAAAAACAAGGTTTTTTTGCTTTTTTCATGTTTTTTTTTTCACAGTGTCTTCAAATCATTTTATTCTGTAACTGTTGTACTTTGTCATCCTGTCACATTCATATTTTAATTTATTTTTATTCTAATATATATATATTTTTTATAATATATATATTTTTCAAAAGTAAACTGGTGACATGACTTTGTTTTAAACCTCGGTTTGTATCCACAGCCTGTATAAGTCTGCTATTTGCATAAAGGGCGTGCTTTGCAAATCTGCTTCAAATCTTTTGCTTTTGGTCATCAAAGAATCTAGCTGAACACTTTTATGTGTTCAGTTCCAGTGTTCTTTATACTGCCCCTCATTTATTTTTAGCCACTATTTTTATTAATGTTTTGCTATCCGAACAGCTGAGCTTCCCATCAGATAGGCCTAGAGGGTCAGAGTCCAAGTTAAAGAAAGCAGAATCATTAGAGCAGAATCTGTGTCTGTTTGCCATCACCACACCATTTACAAGGAAATGCCAATTAAATTATTCAGCCATCCGTCCATTAACTCTTATAAACCCAGAGGAAGCTGTCTGCATCAGCTACCACACACTACTTCCAAGACAGTCCTTTCACTCCTCTAAGTAGACAAATACAAATACGCACACATATGCATCATCAGTTCCTTCTTGCCTGTTCTTCATATTTACTCTCTCTTCCTTGTTTCTCTTCCACAGAAGCTGGGAGCCGCAGCCCCTCAGAAGACCATCTGATTATCCCGGAAGTATGTCAGACTATCGAGGTGGTGACAGAGAATGAGGAGCAGGCTGTGAGCTCCAGCCACTCCTATCCACTCCAGATCTCTCCAATGTCCTCATACGGAGGTTTTACACACTCTATGTTTTGTGTCTCTCTGTGTTGATTAGACTACTGCTGGAGTAAAGCTCACTTAAATCGTTACTCAATTTACCGTTTGCACTACAGTGTGACTGTGTTCTCTCGTTCATATGATTCTTGAGCTTTTTCCATGGGTACAGTGACAAAAATAATAATAATTATCATCATCAAGTAATTATGTAGCAGTACCACCTCTATTACTACTATTGTTACTTATGATAACACATTTAAGGTTAGAAGAGTATAAAGGCCAAATGAGGCCTGAGTAGAACGAGCCTTGCATTTCTTCCTGCTCTGCAGATTTATTCACTGCCTGTAATAGTTAACTATCTAGCTGTACTCTAACCAAGGTCACTGCTCATTTGTTTATTGCTGCCAACCCTAGAGCAGAGAGAGTTAATTTATAATCCATTCTCACCATGTCACACTTATTTTGTTTGCTTTCTCATTGCTGCAGCAAATTACCAAAGTTATTAATTCCTAAGCATAAATATTACTGGCATTTGTCTCAGCTGTACTGTAGTTTATATTTATTGCAGAGATAAGGCTATGGTAAACGCAGTACAAACATATAAATTAGACAGGTGTTTGTTTCCAATGAAGTTCTGATCTGATCTGAAAAAAAGCAAAACAAAACACAAAGGTTAAAAGGTGGGGTTTGTGCACTGAGACGCTCATTCACTTGCACTTTTGGCTGCACTGTCCATGATTACTTCAAACAGGTTTTTTATCTACTTAGTGCCACACCCAAACGAGTTCTGGGTGTCAAACACACCTTAACTGACATTACAAAACATGCAAAAAGCTTTCCATATTTACTTTATTTAATGATGGGGCTGACATATTTTTGCCTGCCAGCTATAGGTTACCTATATACAATACCACCCCCCTTTACCTATAATTGTGATAAAGATAGTAATGTCATCAAAAAAAATGTTGTTGCTATTTCTTGAATGTAATCTTTGTTTTAGGCATAAGGACAATTACTTGAGAGATGTTGTTGGCCTACTTTCAGCAGAACATGACTAACCATATCTCCATACCTGGTGTTTAAATTTTTAAACACTTTCTGTGTAAGAAAACAAGGAAGTGCTTTTGTTGTTCACTTGTGCCTCTTTAGCTGCAGCAACCTGTCTTTCGGGAAAACCTTGAGTAATCAGTCTCTATTCTCTCTCCTTTTCTACGTTTGTATACAGAGAGTGAAACAGACAGTGTGCAGAGTGAAGAAGACTCCAAAGAGGTATGTGCAAAACTAGCATATCATAAAGAAAAGCAGATTGCTAATGTGTGTTTTTTTTTGTCCCAGGAATGAAGTAGTGGCATTAATCCAATCAAAAAAGCTAGATTGATGGGAATGGTTTAGCAACCAAGTAAATATAGCACTGCCTCTTTAACATGACTTCAAAGTATTGCCCAGAATTTGCTCCCTCCCTGATGTCTGCTTCCTGTAATGCTTGCAGGCACGTGTTTGTGTCTTTAGCGCTAACACTGAAAAACACTGATATGACACTGCACTGCATGGAACTTTTCCAGGATCCGTATGAACAAAAATGAATACCAGTCATTGTAGCATATTTCAGTCATCATTTTTGCCAGGATTTGTGGATCCTTTTGTTATTATGGTAAAACTGTACCAAGTAATTCCAATGAGCTCTGATGATTCTGAGCAGCAATGTAAAATTGGCTGCTGTGTTAATTTTCATTAAGAGGGATGTAGATTTACACAGTTCCCTTTATAGGGTTTAGGAAGTTAGACCACACAGTGGAGTTTCTGGAATGTCTCCAGAGAGCAGCGTGTTCAGGCTGTGGCTCAACCTGTATTTTCAGTTCCTGTCATGCAAAGCTGAAAAGTAAAAAGAAAAAGGGACGTCGTGTGACGACAACAACTTAGCAAGTTTAGAAACATCTAAAAATGTTTTTTTTTAAAAACTTCTAAAGTAGTTAGTACTTTATGAAGTAGTTTCTTTATGAATTACAAAGAAAACTTTTATTGTTTGGACAAAACACACCAAAACCATAACTTTTAACCGCACTATTGACTGGTTTGCCTGAAGTGTTGAGTGTTTTTGGCAGATGTAAGGTTTGCAAACTACAGCCTTTGGTTTCAAGTTATTTTGTGTCAGGTATCGCTTTTACTGTAAAGCCGAAAGTGGTGTAATTTCCCTTTTGTGGTACACACACTCAGTAAGAAGTAGAGTGAAGCTGAATGGAGTTATCGGCCTTATAGTCATTTTCAGGGATGATTTACAAGCATTCAGGAAGCAGGTTTAGTTTTGCAGTTAACTGCAGGGTGGAGATAGCGACAATGACGTTACAGCAAAGAACAAGTGAAGCTGTAAATAATACTGAAAGAGTTAAATGGCGCTTGGACTTGTGTTTATTTTTTAACTCAATTTCCAAATTTAAACGTAAGTTTATTGCTTTATATGCTGCTCTGTAAAGTCCCAGTGAGTAACCGTGTGGGCTCAAAATAGAGTAACATGTAGAATGTAGAGTTTGCATGTATTTATGTGTGAATGAATGTTTGTATATCTCTGCATGTGTGCTCTGTGCGTGCGCGTGGGTGTGCAAGGATGGACAGGCGGTAGTGTGGGGTTTCTCTGCATTCCAGTGCTCTGATGAATCATGCAGAGCTTCAACGTGGCAAAAAGTGTAGTGAAATCTCAAGTACAGGCTTCAACAAGCTTTTAGTATAAAGGGAGTTGTTGGTAATTAACTTAACTGTAGTGGTTGGTAATTGTGTAAGAATTAATGACTGAATTTGCCATAAATGTAGTTGGTTAAGGTCCACTCTTGCAGGAGTTTATGTACTGTAAAGGACCTTAGCTATTGTATGTGTAATGGTTTTGTTTTGTAAAGTGACTTGGTGATTTATTGTTGGTTCAAATCTCCAGACTCCAGAGCTCCAGACTCTTGAGTACTGATGCTGTCACTTTTATCAGAAAAACACAGCTCTCCTCAGATGAGGAAATGGCAATAAATTTCAGCAATAAGTTTTATTACAGCTTTTTGTTATTGTCTGTGTCTTTCTCATATATTATTTGATTTATTAATTTATATCGATTCACTTATTTATATATTTTAATATATGGTGGGTCAAAAACTACATGGATCAACAAGGTCAAAATAACAATATTTTTTGGATCCATGTTATGAACTTGCATTAATTTCTTTTCCACAGCACATGCGAAACCTTGTGTGGGGCTCTAATCCTGTGGAAGCAAAGCCAGTTCTGGACAGCTCAGCAATACGGACGTCTTTACCCAGTATGTCCACTTTTATCACTCAGTCAAAGCCCAACTTCAGGATTACAACTGTCCAGGACACTTCGTCCCCTCCCTTTAATAGTCCCTATAACAGCGGAGGATCATGGAACCTTTTGCCCACTTCTCACCCTCCATCTCAACCTCCTGCAGCATCCGGCACACCCCCTATCCATGAAAAACGGGCCAGCGTCATCATGAAAACCTCAGACGTATCAAAATCTGTAAAGAGTTATTGAGGAAAATCACTAGTTCTTGATCTTGGCTTTACAGAAGGCTGTACAGAACTTGAACATGGAGCAAAGAACCTAAGCAACATTCTGTTGCCTCCTATTAATGATCTCACAGCTAGCAAAACTGATGAAGATTATAACGATAATTGTGTCTGGCTCGCTAAATAGCTCTTATTTGCCACGAGTGAGACAAGGCATGATGAATGCAGGATTCAGTGCAGGGCCAGGCCTTAAATTCAGGGAGCAGTGTAGTGCAGTGCCTGGCGTCAACACTGCCATTGTGCCATTGCTTCCGGCCCGTTATGGAAGTGTAAATATAGGAGAGTCATAATGTCCAATCTGTGGCATTAGCTTTAGCACCTTACAGGAAAGCACTGAATGAGATTATCTGTGGCCTTCTTTTTTTGTCTTTATAGCACCATGACTGTGGACACACATCTCTGAAAGGATTTGTTTGTTTGTGTTATATGTCCACCAAAGAAAGCACTTTTAAAGACAGCATTTTTGTATCTCAAAATCTGACATAGTCCCATATATTGTTGTGTCTTAAGGGATTTTTATAAAAGGATTTTTATTTTTCGCCCAGTATATTAAATTGATTCTTGGATGTTGTTGTGATAGAGAAAAATGGCACTTATGTTTTTTAAAGGAATTTATTTTTTTTTGCTTTCTACTGTATGTGTGAACATAAATGTACATATAAACACGCAATTATACAGTGCTGTGATAAAGCATTTGCCCCTGAAGTGGTTTTCTGCATTTTTGCATACTTTAGTGGCTAAGGTAATTAATTTTCTTAACCAAAAAAAAAAAATATGAGGAATAGAGCATTAAGCATTATAAAAATATCAGGAAGATAAATGTTTATATTGCTGTGAAAATTCCTCAACTTAGCCTCCAAGCAGTTATGCAATCCCTTTTCACGAATCTAACCTTGGTGCATTAAAATCTTTGCACAACCCGATTTTACCAAGGACTAATATATATATATATATATATATATATATATATACTCTTGAGCACTGATCAGTACTCAATGTCACCTCCAGACATTGGAGATGCACATGGAGTTGGTCAGCACAGCTGGCTTTCTGCAACCTCATAAGACTTCTTGGGAGACATCAAGGATAGGGAATATGTAAAGTCACACCCACTGAACAGTGCGTTTCATCACCGGTGCAGTCGGGCTGTAACACATGCTGAAAAAAAACAAACATACCAGGAAGCTAGGTTCAGGTGTTTTTATTACCTTCCTGTATTGTTCCTTAAACCCCTTCCTTATAATGCAGACCCGTGCCAAAAAACAGGCTCATCTGCTACAACCAGAAAGACCAAATGTAAATGTTCTGCAACACACAATGTCCTCTGTAGAACTCAGTAACATCGTCTTTGTTCAGCTGCTCTGGTTGTCAGGTCACTGGTTTAGGTCTGGGCTGAACATATATATTTTTTTGTGGACCACTTGATAAATTATCAATATATGAACACTTGAAGGTGTTCTGTAATTTTGTGGATGTTTTTTGCAACACACTGTCTCTGACAGAGAGCCAGTTGAGCCACAGTGTTTGATTATTTACACTCTTAAGTAAACATAAGCATCCTGTATGCCTCATAGTCTCATATAATTCCCATACAATCCAAACATTTAATTATGCAGCACACCGAAAAGAAAAGTTTCAAGGTGTCAAATACAATAAAATATAAACCAGATTCATTGTGGAAATGCAGAAAATTAAACAGGGTGCAAAAACCTTTTTCACAATACTGCCCTTGTCTGTGACTGTATATAAAAGTGTGTTCATTTAACCAAATGTGTCTCTATACACATTTATGGGCTTCTCAATCCTGTGGATCATTGAATACCTAATTATACGATAAAATAATGTTATGTAAAGTAAGAATTTCTTGATAATAAATATTTAAAAAAACACCTTCTGGATTTGAATGATATTAGTTCTAAAAACCAAAATATATACATTATAGTTGTAATTTGTGTTAGATTTAGATATACTGTACTATATTGCCACAACTATGTGGACATCTTACCATAACACCTACTACATTTACATTTAGGCATTTAGCAGACGCTCTTATCCAGAGCGACTTACAAAAAGTGCTTTAAAGTTTACATCATTGGATACATACTTACACTGGGTTAACTAGGTTAATACTGTACATGTCTTTGTAAACTGTCCAATCCCCCCTCTTCTGGGAAGTCTTTCCACTACATTTTTTTCAACATGGATGTGGGGATTTGTTCTTTCAGCCACAAGAGCAATAGTGTGGTCAGGCACCGTTGTCAGTGTGAGGAGTCCTGGTGCACAGTCGGCATTTCAAGTCATCCCAAACATGTTCTGTGGTGTTGAGGTCAGGGCTCTGTGCAGGCCACTCGAGTTCTTTTATTTTAACCTTGAAAAAAAATCATGTCTTTTTGTCAGACCTCTTTTTTTCAGGAGAATTATCAACATGTTTGGGCCTCTTAGTTAAAATGAAGGGAAATGCTACAGTATACAGGGACATCCTGCACAATTGTGTGATTACAACTTTGTGGCAACAGTTTGGGGAAGAACCATGTATTACTTCATGTATCTCCTTATGTTTGGTCCTGCATTGTGGTTTTAATGGAATCATCCCTTAAATCTGTTAGCATGGTGTTTCTGCCAGCATTTCTATATGAGAAGACTTGGACACACATTTTTAAATAAATTATCACCTTAATTAATTTGTAGACACAGTATTTCTGTGTATTTTGGGGTATAAGTTTATATAAGGAGTATACGTATGCCGTGATATGAATGCTGATTTACATAAGTTTTGGTTTTATTTTCCCTGATTTTCTTTAGGGGAAAATTAGCCCCCCTCTAGCTGCATGAGCTAACAGATGCCCATGATTGTCTAGGGTCACTGTGATTGATATAGGAGTGCAAGTCTGCCATCTCTCTCTCTTGAGAAAGCACTTCCACTTTGCTCCCTAGAACTTCTGGCTACAGATGGCTGTCACATCAGTGGGGAATAAAAATCTCTGGTCTGGTTAGCCTTGTTTGGAAATAAACAAAATGACTAAAAGATAGTCATAATAGTGATTTAGGATTCAATAATATTAAGTGTGTTACACTATACGGCCCAAGAACACATGCTCCTAACACCCAGATGTGGTTTAGTATCTGTTTTACTATATGACATCCAAATGTTCCAGCATGACAAAACTAACTGATGATGGTGTGGAAGACCTTGAATAACCTGCCCAGAGCCGCCCTGACCTCATCCCTTTTGGAATGAATTCAATTACAGCCTGCGCATCGCCTTCTCATCTGATGTCAGTGTCTTTCACTAATGTACTTGTGGTTGAATCAGCACAAATCCTCACAGCAATAATCTAAAATCTTGTGGAAGCCTCTGGCAAAAGGGGAGCTCATTACAGCAGCAAAGGAAGACTTAAATTAAAATGCGATTTTTTTAAACAAATCCAAGTTGGTATGATGTTCGGGTGTCCATAAACTTATGGCCATATAGTTTAAGTATTTGACGTAGCTTGGTAGTAGGAATTGGTAGCAATACTTGTTTATAAGTTGGCATGTTGTGGTTTGATGTAAAAAGTCCCAAAAGACTTCCTTTAAACCATAAATCCCACATCCTTCAATACTTTCTCAGATATGATGTTTGATGAGATCGAACAGTCATCAATAATGGTTAAGGTTTTAATGGTAATAGTATGCATTCAAACCAATTAAATGCCACAAATAAGAAATGCTGTTAAAAAATAAAAACACAAAAGATCAGTATGTATGCATGTACAGGTATGTATGTATGTATGTATGTATGTATTAAATGTTGGGACAGGGTTTAAGAAAAAATTAATGCAGGGATATGGATAAATATAATGATGAAACAAACAAGATTAACATCTGTGCCGTAAGCCTCACCTTAGTGAAATGCAATAACATTTTATGGTTATGATAAGAGACGAGGTTAGCAGTTACTTTTGATAGCTGTGTTCTGTGTGAAACTGGGACACATTTTAAGGCACCATCTCATTTCCTGGTGCAGTTTCGCATCTCAGTCAAAGAGAAACTGTTTAACAGCTCTTGTGCTTTTGCAGCTGTGACTGAAATCTGTGAAATCTTGATGGCTTGACATTTTAAAAAGTATTTTTATAGACATAATTTATGCACTGTGCGTATTTTTAGGTATTCCAGTTTTTACTATACAGTCCTTTTGTGATTCCTTAGTGGCTTCTATATATAATGGCATGTTCATTGTCCTGTACAGTCTAGATCTGTGTGTGTTTGCATTTTAGAGGTAGTGACAGACACTAATGTAATATGATCTGACTGGGTGTGTGTGGTGTTGGTGATGGTGGAGGGGGGGGGGTGTTATTTCGGTGTGTAGGGAGAAAGAAAAGCAGTGGCCTGATCCTCGCCTTTTGGTTTCGGTTGCTGTTTTCGGGCTGTCAATTCATTAACTCGGTCCCATTCACACCGCCCTAATGACACCTAGATCACCATGCCAACCACGTCAGTTAATTACTTAACCAATGAGTAAATACAAAGTTAATTATGAATGATGTTTACTTGCTCCTTCTAGTCCATCTCCTCCTTCTTCTTCTTTCCCCTTATTTCTTTAACTGTTGTACTGTAGGCTATGTTTTATTAGTCAGTGTTACATTCATTAGTTTGTTTTTGCTTAAGATCATGCTTATTATTATTATTATTATTAATATTATTATTATAGTATCTGCACTCACCTTTTCATTTATTTAATTGCACCATCTAGTGGAAGGAAAAAGTCAAAGTACACAGGGACTGATGTCAGGGAAAAGTGCTTACAATGGCAAAGTTTAAAAATTTGAATAAAAATAACCTACTAATAAAAGGTATGCAAGAATTTTTTTAGTTTATACTTTTTAAAGGTACTCCACTGTACTTTTAGTAAACTCTAAATAAGGAATCCCCTTGGTCTTAAAACTTCAAGAGTGAAACTAGGAAATAATTAACCTTCTATTAACTAACTATCCCGCGACCCTGAATACAGGATAAAGCGGTATAGACGATGAGTGAGTGAGTGAGTGAGTAACTAACCATAATAATTATACAAATCACAGAATGGTTTAACTATAAAAATAAAATTATAATAAAAGACACTGGTGAAAATAATATCTATTTTAAAATACACTGTCAAGGGGCAAAAAATTTTTTTTTTTAATGAAAAAGGTAGACTTAAAACTAAAGAAATCTGCCTTTTCAAACGAGAAACACCTGACCAGTATGTAATCTTCGCTTGGCTCCATTAACAAAAGCCAGCTTTTGATCCAGGTCATGTTATGCCTAAAAGCACATGACGGTATTTGAAAATGTTTGGGTGACTCTGAAAATGAAAATGTACAGTAAAAGAAGAAGCAGGTTTGTGTAAACTAGAAATCTGTAAGACTTGAATACAAATGTACAAAAAGATCTTTTTGGAAAATGGCATGTAAATAAAATGTGTAACATGTTAATCTAATCATATACTGAAGTAAAAAATTTGTGTTAAAGTAAGTTTTATATTCCATCCATTCATCTAGGAATCGCTGTAGTCCAACTAGGGACCGTGGAGGCAGATGGTAACCATCATATTTATTCACATTTTTACGACCATGATAGGACCTCCAGTTAACATTCACACGCGCATTTACACTCTAGGGGCAATCTGTACCCACAGGGAACCCGCCAAGCACAGGCAGAACATGCAAACTCCATGCACACAGACCCAAGGTAGAACTCGAACCCAGACCCTGGAGGTGCAAGGCAACAGTGCTACCCACTAAGCCAACGTGTCGCTGTCTCCTCAGGAAGTACAGTATGGCCTAGCACGGTCACCTCGCACCTCCAGGGTTTGGGTTCAACTTTCAAACTGGTCTGTGTGTGTGGAGTTTGTAACAATGGCCAGAAAATGATTAGAGTTTGTTGTAAATGATTGAATTTTGCACCAAGACATGGCTTTCAGTAAAAACCTCTTGTATGGGAAGAAAGGTTAAAGAGTAATCCTTTAATATGGCAGGCCAATATGATGTTGTTTGGGAAATGTTTTGATGATTAAGGTTTTTGACAGGCCTTTTCCATGTCTGTGGCTTAATTCTGCAATGTAATTTATATCAATTAATAAAGGTACAAAGTTTAAAAGATTAAGGACAAGAAGAAACCTTGCAAAACAACAAAATAACACAGAGAACTGAACAAATATGAAACCAAACGAGGGGAAACTATTTATACGGAGAAACTAAGAAGGGGAGGAAAGACGCGTGAGCACAAAAACAGGGAAACAAACATGGGAGAATGCCAAACTATGAAAAAGAGTGCCCTCTGGTGGTCTGAGGGGGAATTGTCGTTGCTGGATCTGAGGTACCTAGTTTTTCAAGGATAAAAAAAAAACTCTTTGTAATAGTTATCAAAATAATATGAATGTAAACATTTGATTGCTTAACAAATCAAGTTAATGATTCAACTATACAATTTGAAAAGTAGGCTACTATTACATGGATCTCAAATGTATCAAGATTTCATTACATTCTACCCCATGATAACTGACCCTGGGTCACATTTACATTTTATTAGACTGCAGCAACAATGCAGTTTGAAAGATCATAATTCTTTAAATAATTTTTCACTTTCCAGACCTCTAAATGGCATGACCAGGACCAGTGTAGGAGCTGGAATATTGGAAAATTTATTATGCAAGTGATTTCAGAATCTACTGTATGTTGCTCCAGTTAAATAGTCCAATCTTTCACTACAGTATATTCTTGGTTTGAGAGACACATAAAGCTGGAAGTGGTCTCCTTGATTGACTATGGCTGTGGACGTGCACTTTACTTGTCTGATAAATCTACGCATTACACTTCATAGCAGAGAACAGTAGTTTAAAAAGCGCCATCTAAATAAAAACAATATGACTTCAGCACTGCCTTCAACCAACTGCTGGCAAATCCAGACCTGCATTCATCACTTTCACGCTTAGTCATAATGCAGCAACCAGCTGCCAAAATACAAGCTAAGTTGGTCAACTGGAAGGAAAAAATAGTTCCTAATTTTATTTGTTTGCTTACTAGCTTGATTTTTATAGCAGGTAGTGCACCAAAGACACAGCAGGTAGTCACCAAAACACTGCCTGGGCAAAAGAAAAGGAAGAAATAAATACTTAGGACAATGGAACTTACTTCAGGAGGATTATTGGTCTGCACCAAGCAAAGAAAACAACTAAGGAGCTTTGAAATTCCTGAAATTGCGTTAAAACCTGGAAATTCTGGATGAACCATCAACTTCATGGAATAAATTTGAATCATGAAAGGAGATCATTTAAACCCTTGGTGAAGCTGCATTATGGAACGCTTGACAGTAGAAATCACAACTGGTGTTTATTAGAAAAAATTGGGGCATTTACACATGCATAACGAGGAAAGAATGCCCAGGGTTGGGACTAAGCAGCTGTATGGCCGTAAGAAAACCACTTGTTAGTAAGACTAATTTAAAAGACTTCAATTTGTTATTGGACTTTGAAGCAGAACATATGTTCTGATGAGTTCAGATTAACCCACTATACAGGCCTCTGGAAGCAGTGTTATTACCTGGGGTTGCTTCGGTTGGTCAGCTGATGACCTGCATGTACTGAATGACCAGAACTGAATACTGTACCATCCCCTGATATTTCACACTTGAACTGGCCACCACACTGCATGTCGTAAGCAACACTAAAGCTGATCAGAACAAACTTTTGGATCAGAACAAAATTAGTGTATGACTCTTTTTAAAATTTTTTGCAAGGCATGTGCATCATGCTTTAGTTGCAGTCATCTTGTCTTATTTTTAATCGTTTGTGTTGAATGGAGCAACATGCTTGATAATTTGGGATACCTTAAGAACGATTAAACACAATACGGCCAAAAGTATGTGGACAACTGACTGACACACTCAAGTGGGTTTGTTGCATATAACTAAATATGAATCTTAATCCACGCTACACTTATAACCAAGGAAAGACAAAATTGCAGCCCAAAGCTGATTGCATGTTTTAATGATTTTATTATGATTTTAATATCTGATTCCAAAATTCTGCAAAATATTTGACTTAAATATTTAATTTGCTTATGCACCTGGCTCCAGGAAATACTAGGTTAATTTAATGTAACTGATTCCAAAGAATAACCTTGAACTTAGTGTTAGAAGACGACACTGTCGTGGTAGGCCTGATCACGAACAACGATGAGACGGCCTACCTAGAGGAGATTGGGAATCTGGAGAACTGGTGCCAGAGGAACAATCTCCTCCTGAACGTCAGCATGACAAAGGAGCTGATAGTGGACTTTAGTACAAAGCAGGAGAGGAATTACCAGACCCCAGTCATCAACAGGAGCCCAGTGGAGAGAGTAGACAGCTTCCCATAACACGGTGTTCACATCACGCAGGACCTGTCATGGTCCTGTCACATCAACACCGTGGTGAAAAAGGCCCGACAGCGTCTCT
>JAOVVB010000037.1:21200088-21212513 GCA_028570985.1 Heterobranchus longifilis
AGGAGCGCTGGCGATCGGTGATGAAGCATCTCAGATAGCGCTTCAGTTGTTGGTTGGTCCACTCCGTCTGAGGGTGGTATCCGGATGACAGACTGCAGGTGGAATTGATCAGATGGCGGAAGGCCTTCCAGAACCAAGCAGTGAACTGGGGCGTCCTGTCCGAGACGATGTCCTTTGGGAATCCATGCAGACGAAGTACGTGCTTTAATATCAGCTCGCCTGTGTTTTTGGCTGATGGGAGTCCGGCGAGGGCGACCAGGTGCACGGCCTTGGAGAATCGATCGACGATGGTTAGGATGGTGTTTTTCCCCTCCGAAACCGGCAGGCCCATGATGAAGTCGACGACGATGTGCAGTTCCCCTGGCGTCGGCTGATTGGTGTCTTTTGCCCTGGCGCACACTGAGCAACTCATTGACGTCCTTCGCGATGGATGGCCACCAGAAGTCGCGTTGGATGAATTGAAGGGTGCGGTGTGTGCCCGGATGTCCTGCGAGGGGAGACGAGTGGCCCCACTGAAGGACTTCCGCTCTCATGGGGTTGGGCACGTAGAGTTGTCCAGGTGGCACGCCTGCTGGTTTGGTCTCTGTGGCCTGCGCCTGGCGAACCCTCTTTTCCAAATCCCAATGGAGTGGTGCGATGATTCTTGATGGTGGATGGACAGGTGCGGGGTGACGCCATTCCTCCAAAGCCCACTTTATGGCCAGCAGCTCGCGGTCCCCTACCCCGTATCGCTGATGAGTGGTGTCAAACTTTTTGGAGAAGAAACTACATGGGTGTAGTTTCTGGCCTGGACTTCGCGTCCACCTCTACAACGAATGGCTTGTTTGCGTCTGGATGGAGAAGAATTGGAGCAGTGGTGAAGCGGCGACAGAGTTCATTGAAGGCGGTGATGGCAGCAGGGTTGAGGGTGAAGTGATGAGATGATGGACGGGTCAGGGCGGTTAAGGTGCTGCAACCGTACTGTAGTCCTGGATAAAGCGACGATAGAAATTCGCAAACCCGAGAAACCGTTGAAGTTGCTTAAGGGTCTTGGGTAGGGGCCAATGATGCACAACCTCCAGCTTCTGCGGGTCCATGGCCACACCCAGGGGCGAGATGACAAAACCCAGGAACGTGGTGGAACACTCGTAAAAAGCGCACTTCTCCAACTTACAGTACAGCTGATGGGCGAGCAATCTCTTTAGGACCGCGCTGACATGCTGGACGTGTTCATCAGCGGTACGGGAGTAAATGAGTATATCGTCCAGGTAAACGAATGCCCACCGGCCTAGCATGTCCTGGAGGACATCGTTAATGAAGTGTTGAAAAGCGGCGGGGGCATTGCACAGTCCAAATGGAATCACTAGGCTCTCATAGTGTCCGGTAGGGGTAATGAAGGCCGTCTTCCACTCATCGCCCTCTCTGATGCGTACCAAGTTGAAGGCGCTCCGGAGGTCCAACTTAGTGAAAATGGCAAGTATGAATGCAATGGTAAGAAGTGGGTGTCGGTTTTTGATAGTGATGTTGTTGAGCCCCCGATAGTCGACACATGGGCGAAGTTCGCCGCCCCTCTTCTTTACGAAGAAGAACCGGCAGGCGGCAGGTGAGGAGGAGGGCCGGATGGTTCCTTGCCGGACAGCGTTGGTTACATACTCCTTCATCGCCTGCGTCTCCGTAGCTGATAAGGAATAGAGGTGGCCGCGGGGTGGAACCGTGCCTGGCTGGAGGTCTATCGCCAGGTCGTAAGGTCGGTGAGGAGGGAGATGTGTTGCCTGCCGTTTACAGAAGACCTCAGCCAGGTCCCGGTAGGCGGCAGGGATGGCGTTGATGTCGACGTCGGGGGCCTCGGACTCCCTAGAGCACGTCCCAGCCGAAGCCCGCAGGCAGAGTTCGGTGCACGTCGCGCCCCACTGTAGAATCCTGTTCTGAGTCCAGGAAATGAGAGTGTCATGTTGAATTAACCAGGGATGTCCAAGAATGTTGGGCGGCGATGATACGGTGGTGAGGTGGAATCTGATCTGTTCTTGATGTTGGTCAATAGACAGGATGATGGGTTGGGTCGCTAGATGAGAGGGGCCGACCGTCCACAGATGTAATTTGAATGGGCTGGGATCACTCCTCAATTTTTATCCCAAATTTTTTGGCATAAGCAGAGTCAATAAAGTTGCCTGCGGCACCGGAGTCGATGAACGTGGTACTTCTGACTCGTTTGTGGCCAAATTGGAGGTGCACTTGAACCATGAGATGGGAGGAGTTGTTCGTGACGGTGGAGAGGAGGAGGTGACCCGGTGAGTTGCTCTCACTTCTCACTGGGTCTGCGCGTTTCCTGGCCGGAGAGGGCAAATCGCTCGGTGGTCCGTCGCCGACCCACAATAGGCGCAGAGTCCTTTATTATAGGAATGGGCCGTATCTGAATCATAACGGAGAACCGCCTTGGCCCACTCTGTTGCCTGCCCGGACAACAATGAAATGAGAAGGGCAATGCGCAATCGATTTGGTGGAGTTAAACTTAAATACAAGATCTAATGCGGTCAGAAAAACTCTACACCACCCGTCCGTGCCGTCCCATTTATCCGGTAAAGCAATGAAAATGTCAGAAGGTGGAGGGGGTTGCGGCGCGGCAGCCACTGCGACGGGTGGCCGGCTAGCCGGGTAAGAGGCAGCTTCGCGGAGCGCCGCATTCTCCTGCCGAAGCTCCGCTACCTTGCGGCACAAGGCATGCCGGTTTACCACATCACAGAGGTGAGCGTAATCCACTGGGTTTACTGCTGATGGCTCAGTCATTCTGTCACGAACTAATCGGGGTGAAACAGAAGACTTAGCAGTTAGCCCGTGTAGCGTGGATGGTAAACCCAAACGCGGAAGTAGCGCGAGTAGGCAGGACTCTAAGGACTCTCTCGTTTGGAGAGCAAGGGTAAACACAATTAAACCCGCGTCCTAGCGGCGCACACTCAATCAGGAAGAAAACCCAAATAGGTGAGTACTCACAAGAATACTGAGTACTCGCAGACTCAATGACTGAGCGATGTGAAGCACCATCTTGTCTCCTTTTATGCTTCCTGGTTCGCGATCGTACTATTTCCGAGTCCTAGTGCCGGTCGCGGAGCAAGTGTGCATGACATAAAGAAACAAAATAAAGCAACAAAAACACAGTCTTCTTATGAACTAATAAACAATAAACATTGCAAAGGATTAAGAGGAGATACAGTAAAAGTGGACCTAAGCTTCTATTAGGACTGTCTCTCAAGTGCAATAATATCTGTGAACAGTTAGGAACATCTCAACTGTACTGTAGGTTCAACAAACTACGTATTATCAGTGCTTTACATTTTGTTATTCACGGCCAAAAGAGCCAACTCATGTCTTTGTCATACCATGGGAAGAGACGTGCAACTCTTTGCTCTCAACAAATGCCTGACCTCCCACGAAGTTTCCATTCTTCAGTGCTTCTGCCACTGAGGGCCACAAAACCTGTCTGTTTTCACTGTCTGGGTTGCAGAGATCTTCACCGAAGGGTAATTAGTTGTTTCGCGGAAATGTAAGAAGAAGAAACTTTTTAGCTGCTTCCCACACCACATCACACTGCCAATGCAAATGGCAAATGAAGATCGGTCTGGGTGCATTCTGATCCTTCTTTCTGTGTCCAGGGTTACCAGTGATGTCTATGCAGCAAGAAAGCCCTATTTTATCCTGTGGGTAAACAGCTTGACAGATCCCTTTCGAATGAGCGTCTTCGTTTTCTTTCTTTTGGAGTTGGTATAATTTCAAGTTCCAGTGTCCGGGGTAGGATTTCATCTCACACATGTCTGGGATGCTTTTTCATCAATGTGAATTACATTTTCTTTTATCTCTTTAATGTCTGCAAGGATGACATCAATTTTCTTGTGCAATACCGCAATTCTTGTTTCCAGTTTTTCCCCAAACCATCCACCCTTTCATTAATTAGCAGAGTGGCTGTTTCTATATTGTTGCTGTCCAGATTTTAAATTTTTCTGTCTTTCTTTGGTGCAGGAAGGTCTAATGGAGTAAGCGGATGGAGGTGGGGAACAGTTATCATCCACACTACTTCACTGCACTCCATTAAGACATTTGAGCTAGCTGGCGTAGTTCAGGTTCACATTTGTGCCATGATTAGACTGGCAACCACGTGTGCACGTTTTGAATTGTTTTTTACTGGACATTGCTCTCAGAATGTTCTCCTATTCAATACTGTTTTTCAAGGAACCAATTAAGAGTGTAAAACCATGAAGGAAAACTGTCCCAATCACCAGCATGGCATAAAAAAACAGTTTGGAAAATCGAGTTAATCACAAAATATCCTCACCATGGCAATCTTGAGACCAAACTGCAGTTCTGCAAATGATTAAACAACAAGTTGTGAGAAATAAAGTTTGGGATCATGAAGTCATGCCGCAGTGCATTCTGTGAAATTCGCCATGTTGGATGTAACACGTTTTGTTTTGCAGCAGCCAGCCCATATTTATTCAGTGTTAGTGATCAGGTGCCTTTGTATTTAATTTGTTAGTAAAATGTTAAAAATGTGAGGCAGGGGACTGACTCCGTTCTTTAAGATGGGAAAGCAGATAGCTAAGTGAACATCGCCTCAGGCCTCCCCACTGCACGACAGATTCCCTGGGAGCAGGGAAAAAAGCATCCATCTTACTATGTACAGCAAAATAATTAATAAAATCAATCTCAATGCAAAATGATACAGACGAAACCACAGATAATTCCAAATTCTATAATTATACTTTAATGTGTTTTAGAGCTTCACCTAGATATTTCATCTATTTTGTGTAAAATTGTTTATAATAATAAATATAATAAATAAATAAATAAATAAATAAATAAGACAAGGTTAAAGCCATTAAAGCCATTGAGTGCCCTGTTTAGATGGGCAAAAGTCAAATGTATGTAGCCATGTCATCACTTTATGAGTATAATATCAGGTAAGTAATAAAACAAACTAGTATAACATTTATTACCCATGATGCTATTTTAATATGTAGTTCTAAAGGGTCTAAAAATGTATGTGCTGTTCCAAATGTCTGAATAAACCTCAAGAGTAACGCAAAGGCAAAAGGTTTGCTGTTTCACCAAGCCACAATCTTACTATCACATTTTTTTTTAATCATAGCAAAAAGTGTGGAAGGAGGAACTGTTCATAGCAGGACTGGTAGCTGGGTATCCAGGACTGCCACCTCATAGTGCCATTCTATTATTGTTTAAATGTAAGTAACATTAAACTACCCATTACCTCCGGTGCACTTATTATCAGTGGTTAAACATATTTATCAAACAATCGCTTGCAAGCAATAAAACCATTAATAGGATCAATGTGACAAGGTCCTTCATTGTGTTATCACAGTGTTATGTCCTATAGTTACAAAGTTGAGTGGAAAAAGTTCTTTGAAGGTCATTTGTTGTATTGAAAAGCATGACGTTTTGTATACTTAGCCAGTGCAACATGGTGACATAGCTTTCAGCAGGTTATAATCGGTGAACTGCTTCACATCCAGGTGTTGCTTCAAAAACAATGTTGGCTTTATAAATCATTGGAGTACCTTTAAGGACAAAGTTGGTCTGTTAGAGTAGGGTGATTTGAAAATACTATTATTGCCACAGTACCTGAGTGAACTGCTATTGTTTTAATATGCCATGTCTACTCCTCTAAAAGGATGCAGGCTGCTTGTTGGTACCTTATATTATGGTACCAACATAACCAAAGCTATTTTTTGGCTATGGAACAGCTTTCCAGTTAATGTTCGGAAACTCAGATAGAATCTCAGTGTTTAAATCTACGTTGAAAAATAAATTATTAAGCCAAGCCTTTTGTGAATAGATTTGTCATAGATAATGGTACAGATCTGGGGGACCCATGGACGTTTCATGCTGAACTGGTATGTTTGCATGCTGTGTTTTGGCTCTTCCTTTTAGTTACGCTGCCATAGTTAGTCTTACTGGAGTCCCTGCTTGCACTCTCTCTCTCTCTCTCTCTCTCTCTGTCAAGGTACACATGGCACTCCTAAGTTGCCATGTCTGGATCAGTATGATGCATCATGGTGCCATGCTTCTAATTTAAATACTTGTTGCATTGAACTTTCAGGCTCGCTGCTGAGGATGGCCTTGTGTGGTCTGCTCGGGATGTGTTTGGTCTTGGATAATGCAGGCAGTTTTTCTCTGATGGTTTGTGACTACAGTTTCTCAATAGTTTAGGAGCAAGATTCCCACCAACAGTTTTGTACTTGAGACTCCAACAACTCCATCCAAACCTTTCCCGTTATACTAAGTTCTAGTCTAACTTTCAGTCTCATAGCACACAGTATGACCGGAAATCAATCCCTGCTCTGTCTATCTGATCCAAATGAGGATTGGTTGCCTATTGAGTCTGGTTCCTCTCTATTGTGGGTTTCTTTCTATTGTCATCTCAGAGAGTTTTTCCTTTCCACCATTACCCTCAGGAACAAACTGATAATTATAAGAATTACATATCTGTTAATATTTTCTAACTCATCTCAGTACTCTTTTAATTCTGTAAAGCTGATTTGCGACAATGACTGTCATTAAAGTGTTATATAAAAAAGCAAAACTGAACTAAGAATAGTTTGTAATATAGTTGTAATATTTACTACTAAAACAAGCGTCATCTTTGTTTAGTAGTAAATATTTTAGTATATTACTATGCCACTATGATCTCAGTTCAGGTGCTGTTCCCACTGAGAAATGTGATAAAGAGTGCTTGAAAAACTGCATAGCAATATATTGGCTACAACCCGTTATAAAATACTGTACCTAGTGGTGAGCCTGATCAACCTGCTAATAAGTGTGAAATATGCATACAAACACAATGACAACTCAATGTTTAGGGGCAAAAATGTTTACACATTACAACAAAAAAGCCTTTTTTTTTAGTTCACAATTTAAACAGCAGATGTCGCAAAAACCCATAAACTTGAAAACATACTGTAGTATTTGCTTGTTCTTTTTTAAACTGACTGTATACAATTACTTTGAACTAATTACATTTCTTATTTATAGACACTAAAGGAGACGTGTTATGCAAAATTCACTTTTTAGGCATTTTAGACATTTCAGAGAGGGTCTCCGGTTGTCAGGAATGCACAAAACATGAGTAAAAAACATTCCCTGCTGTTTGTCTTCTTTTCAAGCAAATCAGATTTTGCCCCGTAGTGACCTCTTATAGGGTTAGGGTTAGGTACCATGAGATCCTCCCATGGCTCAATGCTCATCTCTGCTCCGTTCTGCCCAGCTCTGCCATTCTCTGGGTGTTACTTTTAAGCATTACCGTAAATAAGGTCAGTCTAGCAGGTAGCAACTCACTGTTCAATCTACTGTAGTGATCTTTAGCTCTAAGAAGGGATGGCTTAGCTGTTTGCAGTTAGTGGCTACCCAAATCCTAACCTAGCAATCTTCAAAAGTTAAGGGCTTCAAAAGGGCTAGGTTAGCCATTGCCAGTGAGCAGATAATAAATCTTAAGAAAGGCTGTGTTAGTTGTTGGCAGCCAACTGCTTATGGTCAACCTAGCCTTCTCTGCTATCTGTGTTTTCATTTTTATATTGCTAAATATTAAGGATGCCCTCATGAATTTATGCTCTTACATATATTTTTCCCTTCCATCTTTCCATCTTACTTTGTTTGGCAGAAATGCTGGAGGGATAAGCCACTGCATTCAGCGGCTAGGGTTTGAGCATTGTCTGGGAATCGAACCCGGGCCTTTTCCATAGCACTAAAACAACTTGCTTGTTAAAGAGTTAAAACAGAAAGAAAATCAAGCATGGAAAATTACACATTTTGTATACCTCTAAAACCATTTACAATATTTGTAAAGGTAGTGTCTATTAGACCAGCTGGACACACATTAAAAGAACATATTATAGTCGAGTCCCACCTCCTCCCACAGTCCAAAACATGCAGATTAGGCTAATTGACGTTTCCAAATTTCCCAGGCAGGGTGTACCCAGCCTTATGTCCAAAGTCTCCTGGGATAGGCTCAAGGCCCTCCACGACCCTGTACAGGATAAGCAGGATGGAAAATGAATAAATAAATAAATAAATAAATTATAGCTGGCACAATCAATGTTTTATTTCATGTTAAACATAATACATACATATTATGTATATACTGTATATATACATTTAATTCCTAGGCGGTGAGTCTGCTGTCTGCTTTCACTGTTTGCTTTTTCTTAAATTAAATGGAAGCTGTGGCCAATAGGGATTGTGTATTACCATGTAGGCACCATGTTACTGAACTGTATAATCAGTAGTGTGAAGATTTTTTAATACTCCATGCCATGTCCTGGTCCCTCGTCTTCCTTGTTGGCTTGATAGCAGCACACAGATATTAAATTATGTTTCACACATCCCAGGAATGAAAGACTAAGAAGTGTGAAAATTTTCTGTTACTTTCTCGTTGTCATTTAGCAACACACTCTCCCTCTGGGCTCTGTTTCACTCACTTGCATGCAATTGTTTGATCATTAATTAAATTCATGCATGATGGTGCTTTAGACAAAAATACAGGGAAACTTTATGATTTTACCTATAAGGTAAGGTACTAGCACTAAACTGACTTTTCCTACATAGACTAAATCTACTAATGTACAGTGCCTTTAGAAAGGATTCATGCCCTTGTGATTATGGATTTTTCAGGGTACACTATAGAACCAGAAATATGAGGACACATGGCCATTAAACATCCCAAAACAAAACCATGGACATCAGGTGTCTGTCACCAGGATGTTGGCCGCAGATCTTTTGGGTGCTGTAGGTTGAGGGGTGGGGCCACTGGGAATCAGAGTTGTTTCTCTGGTGCATCCCATGGGTGCTTGTGTGGATTGGGATCTGGGGAGTTTGGAAGCTGGGTCTTTATCTGCTGAGCCCCGTGTGCGAAAGGCTGTGTTGCACTGGGCGTTCTGGTGCCTTTCTTATGTTGTCAGCATTAGCTTTTCTGTGGGATCCGACCAGATGGGCTTGGAAACTTGAAGGTGGTGTTGATGTTATGGCTGATATATGTATGGCTTTATATACTGTATATATGCATGTATACAATACCTGGAAAGATTTCCCCATTATTTCAAAAACTAAAATTGAAATATTAAATGAAAATATTCCCTAAGATGAAACCTAAATGCCTAAAATAAACCATAAATGAAATCATCTTCATGTTTCCCCGTGCATGATTTGTCCCGATTTAGTTACACAAACATTACAAACCGAACCGTTTTTCTTCCGCATGCTTATTTGAACACATGTAACGCCACTAACTGACTGACCCATTAGGTGGGGTGCGCAGTTTTGCTCTGATCGCTGATTGGTCCACAAGGGTCACGTGTGCCATGGAGACGCGTTTCCTCTGCCGAAAGGCTGTTGTGACGAAAACCATCGTAACCTAAACAAACGCTGTTCGGATTGTGATATCATTTTGAAATTCTTCCCTGTCAGTTGTGGATTTATTCATACTGGACTTCACGTATCCGGAATGCGATGATTTTATTGTTTTTTTTCCCCTCTAGGTGTTGTGCTTTTCATTTGCCGGGTTGGAAACTTGAGCGCTCGCGCACAGATATGTGAATTAATGTCATTATAACTAGCCGTTAGCTCCGGTGTCCTAATTAGCTAAGCAAAGTTGATAGGTGTGTGTTTGGTGTTTATTTGACTTGTTCTTTGTAGACATTTTAGGTTAGTACTCTGCTTTGACTACTTCATGTTATTTTTCTCTGCACATTCTCCATACTTAGACCAAATAAAATGCTGCAGCTGGCGTTTTTAAATCGTTAAGGTTAATGATCTAGTGTATGGTCTTTGTAGCTAAGCCGTATTTACACACACACACACACAGAGACAGCAAAATGGATAGCTGTACATTTGCTGTGGGTTTCAGGCGTTGAGTAGCGGTCCAGCCTGTACGTAGCACCTTGATCCATAAAAGCAAGTATAAAGTGGCTAATGAATGAAAGCCGGGCGAACTCGAGGGGCATAAAGTCTGTCCTGTTAACGCCTGTGAGGCCATGTCATTTCCAGCAGCATGCATGTTAATGGCAGCAGCAGCACTGGCGATGCCCCCATGCCCAGCCCCTCATGCCGCCTCCTGCCCGCGATCTCACTGGGCATCGCTGCGGCCGCGCTGCTCTTTCAGTCCGGCTACGGGGGATTTACTGTAACCTCGTTTTTCCTCAAAATCTTCATTTACATCTCTTTCGCCCTGTTCTGCTTCCTGCTGGGCAGTTTGAGCTTGATCGTCAGGAAAAGTCCACCCAAGAACATCCCAATTGATCCCTCCAAGAGGCAGTCGCACAAGCTGCAGGATTTATTCAACAGATTGATGGTAAGCAGATACACATCAATATCTAACCACTCTGTAGTTTTTTTTAATCATTCACTAATTTTCAGTAACCAGTTTATCCTAGTTAGGGTCACTAGAATACTAGAACAGGGTGTGAACTACTTGGATAGAATAACTAGTCGTCTTTGAGCATCATGCATAACCACTTCTACATTTAGAGACAAGTTAGTGCGTCTACCAATAACATCTACTGGCATCTAAGTTTTGCAAGAAGAAAATGAAGAGCCCGGAGAAATTCAGGGAATCTGATAACCCAAGCTCAGGATACAAGGCAGCAATACCTGCTGTGCCACCCAGCCTGGCATATGAACTCATTGGTCATTTTACTATGACAATCCTAAGTACACTTTCAAGATATTTATTCACTAACGGTATCTTGTGTTTTGTCATGCACAGTTTGAGACCAGTTCTTTGCCCCTGGTGTGAGTGTATCTGGAATACCAATGACTTATTGTACTTATATTTAGTCACCTAGTAACCCAGTATCCAATAACGGAAACAACAAATGACTTTTGTAAGTTGCTCTGAATTATAGCGTCTGCCAAATGCCTAAATGTAAATAATGTTTTTTGGATGGCGCTGCTGAGCTGAGAAGAGTCCACAAAACACTGGAGTCAGTGAAAATGCACAGTTCATTGCTGAAGATGTCTGACGCACTCGTACCAGTACAGCACTTGTACCAGTACAGCACTTGCTAAGTTGCCACTACCATGTCAGTGTCTTTACATGTACTGAGACTGGTCAACATTTCAAATGATATCCAGTAGTTCTTGAACCATCCATTTCCATATGTGGATGGGGTGGAGAGGTACCGACACATTGGTTATAGGTACAGAAGAGCTATGGTTAGTAATTGCATACCTATGACATACAATTCTATATTAGGTTTGCATAATAAAATAACCACTTGTCATAGTCTGTTTGCATCTTGTGACTTCAAAAAAAAATTTTTTTAGATCTTTTCCATCACTTGAATATATTACTCCACATCGGGATGTTATTGCATCTTTAATGATGTGGCCAAGGTGATTGAGGATCAGATTGTTCACACAATGAGCTACATTAATAACAACAAATTATTGTTGTTACTGACAGCTACCTAGCTCTGTGAATGTGTAGACAGTCTAGCCAGCACTAATGTAATACTTATAGCTGGCAAGCTGGTATGATTTGAGTCTCTTCTTTTTTATATGAGCACATATCCCCGACCGAGGGTTGACCAAGGTTGTTTCTAATGGTAACGCTGCATTGTACTCAGACAGCTCTTTGTTCTTCTGACTCCATGCTATGGATCTGACAAGTAAGGAGCAAATAATCTACAGGGCCGTCATAAGTTTTCAACTACCCTGAGCTTCTTCACTTATTATAGTGTTCCCACCTGGAGCTAAGATAAATGGATGGAAATACTTTATAGTTCTGGACTGACTGTCATAAATCTACAAAGAATAGGCCATACTATTGATGTGGGGGTAAATATTAGTGTAGTTTGATAATTGATTTAGGAGATAAAAAAAATCTTTACAGGCACATTGCAGGCGTCAACAGGCGTGGTGAATTCTTTTCCTGTAACTATAGTTATGAGAAACTGTATTCAGCATACTATTTTAATGCACTAAATATTAAATAATAATAAATAATAGCAACAACCCACTATCATTCGAAGATCATGTGTTTGATTCCAGGTGATGCCACAGCCATCCTTAGCTGGGAGCCTAGAGAGATCAGGGCGGAGCAGTGGCACGCTTGTACTTCTATATCGATTATAGTGACACTAGCCAATCACATGAGCTCATGCAAGCGAAAGGGATCAGATTTCCTCCGAATTTATTGGAAGCCAAAATATGCAACCTATTTTATTCTCTTATTATTTCCTGTAGATTATAAAGTAACTGAAAGCAACAGAATAACCTATGCTTGACTAAAGAGTAAAAATTTTCCATTCTTTAACTATCATCAAGGGGCTCTCACAAATGCAGAAATGCTTATCTAGAAATGTGACTGTCCTACTACAGTGGTGTGAAAAACTATTTGCCCCCTTCCTGATTTCTTATTCTTTTGCATGTTTGTCACACTTAAATGT
>JAOVVB010000037.1:21212613-21224470 GCA_028570985.1 Heterobranchus longifilis
TTTTCATTTTTGTTGTATAAAGTTCTCAGATGTGGAAATTACAATCACTGTAGTATTTCTTCGATACAACATATTGTCAAAACTTTTTTATGACTTAATTATAATTTTAAAACTGCATAGAGTGAAAAATGTCACTTTGCACCACCTGGCGGTTATTTCATATATGACTTCAAATGCAACTGATTTATTTTGGCTGCTGCCGTTTTCCCGCGGCAGTGAGCGCGACGGTAATAACCATTCTGGTTGTCTACCTACTGTAGCTTTGCATTTTGCAAGGTTGTCCTTACATTGCTATTACAAGCTGCACATCTTATTTTCAACCTTCCCAAGTTCTTCCACACCACCCCACTCCTCTGTCCCCTGCACTAGCTTTCTTTAGCTGCCCGCATCAAATTCAAAGCCCTGATGCTTGCCTACAAAGCTAAAAATGGCCCAGCACTTACTTACCCCTCAACTTTAGTCCCACCATCTCTCAGAGATGAAGGGAAAAGACTCTTTTCTGTTTTGGCACCTAGGTGATGGAATAAACTTCCCCTAGATGTCTGTACAGCTGAGTCTTGAGTTTTTAAGCAACTCCAGACATTTGTTTCTTCAGTACTTGGACTTATGGGTTATTGTGTGGTCTTTCAATTTTTTTATTATAATTTTTTTGCCTTTTGTTTTTAAGGACTTACAGGTGGAGCTAGCTAGTCTTTTTTCAAAGCGGTGTCTTTCACAGGTTGCCGTGTGTTGGCCTGATTTCTTTACAGCAAGTGTGGAAGTTGAGTAGGTGGGGTTAGACGACCGCTCAAGTTGTGGGTGGGTTGTCCTCTTCCCACCAAGGTTGGTCCCAGAGAGAATTTATAATTTTGTGGTCTTATGGGAGAGACCATTTTATTGATGTACTTTAAATAAAGCATATTTTGGTATCGTTGCTCATGTCTCACTGCATTTTGTTTCTGTAAAGTTTTTAAAGTTGCGTAGTAGAAGAGGTGAGTTGCTTCGGTAAGCTTTTCTGGCGCCAGGAGAGACTCCGTCAAACACACACACACACACACACACATTGTCTGTCAGAAAGGTCTCTCTTTATTAACAGCAAAAGATGGGGTTTTTATATGTTTGACCAAACGCCTGTGCCATCGACATATGTTACTACAAAGAACATGAACCATTGTAAATGTCCTGGTGAGATCCTGAAGGAGAGGAAGATAGAGAGGTGTCTGTCCAGAGACGAATCACAAGATGTTGGCTCGAGTTAGGGGGAGAGGGGGAAGGAGACCGAGGGAGACAGAGAGAGAGGGAGAGAGAGAGAGAGACATAAAGAGAGTATGGGAAGGTGAGTGTGGGAGCGTTCACACCTTTAAGAGCAGATGCAAGAGGAGATAGGAAGATAGCAGCAGGGAAGATTTAACAGGAAGAGAGCAAGAGAGTAGAAATAACTCCTTTATATATATAAAATAATTCTAACACTCTTCTTCAGAAGTACAGTACTCGTATTTAGAAGCATTAATTTACATTGGAACCTTTAAAGAAGTACTGGTCGTTAGAAACAATAAAGCAATGGTCATTGGAAGTACTGATCATTGGTAGCATCAATGTACTTGCAATTAAAAGTGACCGTATATAGAAGTACTGATCATTAGTACTGTCACTGTTCATCAGATGAAGTGATGCCACTAATGCTACTAAGTAAACATTTAGTTTTAAGTATACTTTAGTAATTTTTGTCCTTGCAGCATTGTGGTGGCTGAAACACTGAGCTTTAACGATTATTGTCCTGAGATGGCTTACACATGCTTCATGGTTATATTTAAAAAAAAGAGAACTCTACTTGGCATTCGTTCAAGCCTTATCAGCCACAGAGCTCTGTTGAGCTGAAGAGTTAAGAGTTAAGTACGATGACTCTATATTAGAACATGTAGACTTTGTTCCGTTGCACAATCGGGTCCTGTATAATAGAAAAAGAGCATTTGTATTTATTATGCTTCATACTTGGACAGAAACTTTATTATTCATGTAGATGGGTACAATTGGTGGGCAATATGGAAACAAAAAAACTGTGTATGATAATAGTAAGCTACCAAAGCAGCAGCAAACGCAGTAATTATATATAAAGCTATAAAGTTAAATTATTCCTCCATCAATAAATTGTTATTGTATATTATTGTGAGAGTTATAGTTGATACACATTAGTATAGTTAATTACACATTTAAAGTGAAGATAATACTTCATTTACTACTTGTATTTGTACAGTGTAGTTATGGTGCCAGTAATCTAGTTTCGTAGCCTTATTATGACTTCTAGTTACTGATCCTATGGTGAAGACTTGTTTGTGGTTTTGTTTTTTTTTGAGTAAGAGGTTCATTTCTATTTCTTTAAATTACGAAAACTGGAGTTTCAAATGCCTTAAATTTATATCAGGAGGTCAACAGAGACAGCACAGGAAAACTCATCTTTTGTTGTAACCTTCAATGTATATTTGATTACCAGGAAGAGAAAATGCAGTGTACAAAGGAGATTATTAAGCATACAGTTTAGCTTATTCAGCCCTGCTTCACTACTACATGCTACAACTTTTTATCAAACACACCCTGATTTACTGTATGCATATTATGAACATAATATATTTATGCATATTTAAAGGAAAAAATGGCAACCTTTGATTGTGACAGTGACACCCACTGTTTAACATGAAATATGATTTCCCATGTCAGTTTTTGTAGGATTGTAAGAAAACAGAATTCTGTCTCTGTATGTCAGCCTGAGAGATGTAGCAGATTTGGTGGTGTTACATCAGTGTAGCTTTCACAAATGAGGACATGGAGGGGAAATTCCTGTGTGATTTGAAATGGGATGAACTAAAAAGTTTTTTTTTAGTGAGCTGCTCCTGTGTTCTTTTCCCTCTCCCATCAATTCCATCCCTGAAGGTAAGCTAGAAGTGATGGTAAGTGAGGTGACTTTGATGAGATGTAGAGATCCAAAAGAACCCCCCCCCACACACACTCAAAAAGAAACAACATTTTTTAAACATGCACAAACAAGCACAAAAACAATAATAACATAAAAAACAATTATAACATTTATTATTATTATTATTATTATTATTATTACAAAAATACATTGAAAAATGTTATTTTTCCTGATGGATCAGATCATACACAACATTGAATTTGTGATTTTGCTATTCCACAAGACGAAAAGGCTTTTAATAATTCAGAACATAATTTTTCTTATACAGTATTTATTTCATGAATTGCCTCATGCCCTTAAACACGTGTACATACTGATGTGCTAATAGAATCCATAAATCTCTTTTTTACATTGTGCCTTTGTTCTATACAGCCTTACTGTTAAATACATATGATTAGATCTCTAATCATAATCTCTCTACAACAAAATCTGAAAAGCTCAACATGCTGCTGGACAGAGTCCATTTTACCATGTTGCCATAAAATAAATAGTGTTATACTGATGTAGTTATGCTTTAGACCAGTGTTTCCCAATGCTGGTCCTGGAGGTGCCTTTGCCCTGCATTTTTTATTTTTGTGTTTTCTCATCTCATTGCATAGTGTGCTCCCAGTATTATGGAGAAGGGCAAACACTATATTATGCAGGACAGGGGTTCCTCCAGGCCCAGGGTCCTAAGATGTAAATTTACTTTTAGAATCTTTTGTGCTTGTGTTTATTGTAAGTAATTAGTTAAAATATTGTAATGGAAATTAAGAGGTGCTTTACCAGTGAGACCACTTTGCTTAAACTAGTAAAGACATACAGTATTGTGTTTTGCTCTAGCAATATGTACGTAACCTATGACTGAGGTTTCTTGAATGAAATGAGAATTAGAATGAGTGAATTCAAGTATTTTGAAGCACTTTCAGGTCAGCATGTTCTTTCAGCTCTTTTTAGCTTTTTCTGAGAGATGTAGATGTTCTGCAATCTTTAAGACAGCTGCTGTAATGCAGGATAGTCATATGGTCTACTGCTACCCAAGCGATCCAGATTAATATCAGTGTCTAACCTATTTCTAATTGGAATATAGCTGTCATTGTCAAATAGTCTTTACCACACTGTTGATAGGAGTTTGGTGTGGTATGTCTGGGAGTGATTGTGTCCCAGCTGTAAGTCTGTCTGTTTAATTACCTCTGTATTTATCATATACAGTACCAGTCATAAGTTTTGATTTATTGTTCTACATTCTAGAACAATACTAAAGATGTCAAAACTGTGAAACAACACATATGGCAAATGGTAATTAGGTAACAACAACAACTATAGTCAATTATTTTAAGATTATAAGATATTTTAAGGTCAGCTGTTCTGGAATAGTATCGCAAGAACAGTATTGTTCATTGCATTTGCAAACACCATAATGAAACTGGCTCTCATGAAGACCATCCCAGGAAAGCAAGACCACAATTTACCTCTGCTGCAGAGGAGAAGTTTATTAAGAGTTACCGGCTTCAAAAATCACCACAGCACCTCAGATCAGAGCCGTTATGAAGGCTTTACAGAACATGGGTATCAGACACATCTCAATATCAACTGTTCAAAGGAGATTATTGCATATTTTGGATACCTTCAGCATAGTTTTACAATGTAAAAAGAAATAAAAATCTGGTGTGTCCACACTTTTGACTGGTAGTGTACATCAGACATATAGCGCTCTCTCTCTCTCTCTCTCGCTCTCTCTCTCTCTTTCTCTCTCTCCAAATCTTCAGGCATGCCTTACAGACTTAGTTAAACAGAGTGGAAGCAATGCCAGCCACTCATGGCGACAGAGAAGACCGCTCATATCAAGGTTGCTAAAAAAGCAGCAATAAATAATCAGTGTGCTCAGTTCTGTGCAGTGATTACTTTAAAGTAATTTCATTTAAGTCTTGCATATGAATAATGTCATATCTATCTATCTATCTATCTATCTATCTATTTATATCTATATCTATATATATATATATATATATGATATACGATGGGTGTGTTCATCCATCCTTCCATCTATCTTGGTCAGGGTTGCAGTGGATCTGGAATTTTTTTAGCAACATTAGGATAAGGACAAAGTGGGAGGTAAAAATAAGGAGAAAACATTGATTAGAGAGCCAATAATCCAAGAGGAATTACATATGGACACAAAACTATACACAAACATTAACTCAGTTTCAGGATCAATATGAGGACACTGAAGCAACTGTTTCAGCTACATTACTTTTTGTTGTTTAAAGTTTGTTAAACCTTGCTTTCTTTGCTCATTGTTGTACAACCTATGGAAATTCACTTTTGTAAATTAGAACCCAGCATTCAGTGATGTGCTTAATGAAGATTTATTTAAAATGAAGTTTTATGTGCTTACTGCTGACCTTCAGCAGGGAAAAACAGCAGGTCATCACAAAATGCGCTTGGATCAGCTTTTTGCAAATGTTGTAACCAGACTTAATGCTTTTGAAGAAGGACACAGACACTTACTGGCTTTACAGAGTTGCAGTTGTTTTCAATTGTCATGATTCCCTTGGCTGTGGTGGTACCAGCACAAAGCCATCTGTTATTTGGATCCAGGCCCTTTTGTCCTACTCAAATGGTCTCTCCAGAGCTGTTTGTATCTCTCTTACAAGGGCCATTTCTCTGCTTAATGCAGCTCTAAAACCGGAGCCAATGGGGCAGAAAACAGTCAGTGCAGCTTGTCAGTGCAAATGTCATGTAAAATAGTGTTCACGACAAACTTGAGAGGCACCAAAGGTCATTTGTCCAGTTGTCCAATCTGCTTTTATGGTAATGTACTGGCATTATTGAATTACAGCTTGCCTTAAAAGTGCATGCAAACTTTTTCAGACATTAAATCTATGTAGTCTTTTGTTGTAGTCTTTGTTAGTTTGTGTAGTCGTGGTGTTCTATGTAGCACCATGGACTCGGAGGAACATTGTTTCGTCTCACTGTTCACTGTACTTGTGGTATATGGTTGAAATGACAATAAAAGCCACATGTCTTCACTTAAAACTGTGGCACCTGCCAACTGTGAAATCCAGATGTGTATTTGGTAAAGTTTAATTGGGGAAGGAACTGATAGATATGAGTCACTCTGTTCTTTACAAACGATATATGGATACTCAGTGCTTTATTGCGCCTGTAAGGCCTGCTTACCAAATTAATTTGACTGTGAATTAAATGGGTTTACTGAACTGATAATGATTTAGGAGCAGGCCATGACATTTAAAATCTGTCTTCTCCCCCCTTTAGTGTTTGACTACAGCTACAGAGATTATATCCTGTCATGGTATGTGCCTCTGAGTCAAGATGAAGGCCAGCTTTATCAGATGCTGGCTGAAGATTTCTGGGAAATGACAAAACAGCTGAGGGCTCGTCTTTCCGAGGTGGACATGGTTAATGTAGTTTGTAACAACATGGTTAAGAGCCTCCATGCCCATTTCTGTGACCTCAAAGCCTCCAACACCAGGTATGATGTGCACCTTTAGTCATTGGACTTAGCCAGTTAGTTCAGCTTTTTAGCATAATTTTGCTAATATTTAATCAGGTAGATCTTACTTACTAATTTCTTTTTTATTAGTTTGAGGCATATTTAATTTCAGTTATTAATTTCTAAAGTTGTAGTAATTTATTGCTTAATTATATTATTACTGATCATAAAATTTTATGCGATTAAATAAAACCATCCAAATTCTTAGTTAGATCAAAATAGTTAAATTCTGTTTCAATAACTGGATCAACATTTTAAATATTTTAAAAGTGTTAGTTTAAATTACTATATTATCTAGTTGGAAATAGTGGCTCAGTGGTTATGCCTTTGCTCCACTAATCAGAAGGTTTTGAGTTCAGATTTCAGCACTACCATGTTTGCTTCCTTGAGGAAGACATTTAACTGTTAACCGCTTAGCTGTATTCTCTTTCAACAGATATAGAAAATTATAAAGCTGGTAATGGGTTGCATCTAAAATGATACCACTTTAAGGCATTTTAAAGAAGAAACACAATGTTCTAACTTGCTGTTTACTATTTCCTTCTCAACTGATTTTACTAAACACAACACACTCGGGTTTTAATAATCTCTAATGATAATCTCTAAGGAATAAAATGTTTTGGGTTGTTCTGGGCTTAGTCATATTGTCTACTTCAGCACATACACACACCTCAGAAGGCTGCAATTAGTAGAACTGCCCATCATGTCTTTATTGTTCTCTGTATTGCAGCGATCGATCAGCAAACCTCATTAGCTGTGTAAATCAGATTCTGTCTCTGTCTCTGCCTCTCTTACCGTTGTGTTTCTTTCAATCTTTGTCTCGATCAACTCCTCCCTCACTGTGTTAACTTCTCTATTACTCCATCTCCTTGTTATCTTTTCCGAACCCACTGTAGGCAGGAAGAGTTACCCAGGGCCTTCCCACTTCATCCATGTCTGTCTAGTCCCAAGGAGGAGATGCGTTTCCTGCGCTGCTGTTCACGCCTACTAGTCCTTTGCTTGCTGCCTTCGCGTGACGCTCGCTCCCGCAGTCTCCGGCTGGTACTGGTTGAGGTTATTGCCACTAAAGGTGACCCATTTTTTACTTGCTTAAGCTACAAATACAAGTTTCACTATTCTACTTTCACAACAGGCATAGCTGGTTGTTACATATTATGTTATGCGTTAGGAGAACAATGAAATTGGTACACTTTCTTTAAAAACTCTTTCCACATTGTTTTAGACAGTACTAGAGGGATATAGGTTCCAGTTTTACATTTTTATTAACAGTGAGCAAATTAACCAAACAACACAAACCAATTAAATATTCAAGCTCTTCTGTGTTTTATTGTGTGCAAAATTATGCTGTGTTAGTGTGATGATGATTCATGTCTGGAAAGGGGAAAAAATGAAACATTTTCATTAATCTGTCAAAATTGCCTTTCTTTCATTCTGACATAACTTTTTGCACACCCTTTGGCCAAACGTTTTGAGAATGACACACACATAAATTTTCAATACGTTTGCTTCTTCAGTGTTTAAGATCTTTTTGTCAGATGTTACTTTGGTATACTGAAGTATAATTAGGCTTTTTTTCACAATTTCATTAAGTTTATGGAAAGAGTTGACATTTGCAGTATTGACACTTCTTTTTCATGACCTCTGCAATTTATCCTGACATGCAGTCAATCAACTTCTGGGCTATATCCTGATTCATGGCAGCCCAGTCTGCCATAATAAATGCTTGTAGTTTGTCAGAATTTGTAGGTTTTTGTTTGCCTCTTAAGGATTGACCACAAGTTCTCAATGGGATTAAGGCCCAGGGAGTATCCTGGCCATGGACCCACAAATGTAATGTTTTTTCCCAAAACCTCTTAGTTATCACTTTTGCCTTATGGTAAGGTGCTTCATCATTCTGGAAAAGATATTGTTCATCGCCAGATTGTTTTTGGTTGGTTGTGAGAAGTTTACTGTTTACTGAGGATGTTTTTATATCATTCTTTATGCATGATAGCGTTCTTAGACAAAAAACTCTTCTCCCTTGGCTGATAAGCAACCCCAGACATGAATGATCTCAGGATGCTTTACTCTGTTGCCATGACACAGGACTGATAGAAGCGCTCACCTTTTCTTCTGCGGACAAGCTCTCCAATCCCTGTACCTTTTCTAAACTATCAGTCTGTTCCTAATGATATGTTTGAGGGTGTGCGCGCTACCATTAGTCCTTTGTCATGAATATTTTTAATTCTATTTTTTTTTTTGTGTAAAAACAGAATAAAACTCATCAGATTGTAGTGGATCTTAGTATTAGGCAAATACAATCTCAGATGCACAAACAACATATATGGGTTGCTACAACTGCCAAAAGGTCTGTTTTTTTATATGGGTCTGCACGCCTGCTGATGATCAGTTAAATTAAGGGATGATGGTTAGCCTGGCTACAACTTACCCTATGGTTTATTTGCCTAATACTGAGACCTGCTATGATCAGATATTTATAATTCTTTTATGCAAAAAAAATAAATAAATGAACGTAACTGTAATAATTTGGCAATGCTGCCAGTTTATAGGGGCTGTGTGTGTGTGTGTGTGTGTGTGTGTGTGTGTGTGTGTGTGTGTGTGTGTGTGTGTGTGTGTGTGTGAAATATACGAGTGCTTTAATATTTTATTAAAGGTTCCACTGTAATTCAGTTTAAATTCATATACATTTTTGTAACTAAAAATAATTCAACTAAACAGTGAATTATCAGTAAATTGCATGGTATGCAAGAGAACTACTGGAATGATCTACGTTCTCATATTAATTTAAACTTCTGCACTGAACTTTGGAGGATATTTTAAGTTGTCTCTCCCCTTTGCTTTTCTGCTTCTCTCTGGTTTCACTTAGTTCCATTATTCCTCTCAATTACATTTTGTTGAGGGTTGTCTTTATCAATAACTCAAACATGCAAACAATACTGTTGCTTGTTTTTTGTTATTATGTGGTAACTTGTTAGGTCTATACATATTAAGAAAAGATGTCCATACATTTCATCATGATGATGGGTTCTGACCCCATATTCACAGTAAGCCATATTCTTGTGTTTGGCTGTCTGTAACACAGACTTACACGTACAGACTCTGTGTTCAAAATTATCCATAAGTGTCACCAGGGCCTACCCAGTATAATTTACGGATTGATTTTATATCAATCTCGACTCAAAGTCGACCAGTTAATTTGCAGTAGGATTTATTTTCATGTCTTAAAGGGTTTTTTTTACTCTCACATTGGTGGCAACTTTAACTAGAATCCTAAGTTCTCTTGTTTCTGGTTATTCCAGGTCAGTCCATTCGTTGAGATTCTGGGCTATGTTGGCTTGATTGCATTGTGCAATTCTGGCAGATTTTTCAGGTGGACTTTTAGGAAAATATTAATGGGCAAGCAAGCCTTCCCAATGACATTACACCACATTCACCACCCTGAAAACTTGAGACAAAGCAGGTTGGGTCCATGAATTTATGCAAGTGGTGCCAAATTCTGACCCTGCCATCTGTGGAACTCAGCAGTAATCAAGATCAGCCTACATTTTCGTGTCCTATAGAGTATCAGTGAGCCTGCGCCTACTACAACCTCTGGTTTCTGTTCTTGGCTTAAAGAAGTGGAACCTGATGTGGTCTTTGGTTATTGTAGCCCATCCATAAGGTTTGATATGATATGCATTCGGAGATGCTTTTCTTTTTCACAAACATTGTACAGTTCATTGTTTCAGTTCGCATAACTGCTGCTCACTGGATGTATTTTTTCCTTTAATGCACCACTCGGAGCTTAGAGACTGTTGTGTGTGAAAATCCCCGGAGCTCAGGAGTGATAGAAATACTCAAACCAGGCACTCAAGTCTGGCACCAATAATCATGTCGGTTCAAATTGACTTTGACCACATTTTTCTCCATTCTGAACAGTTGCCCAAAGCTGCTGGCCCATATTTGCATGATTGTACTGTATGATTCTATGCATTGTATGGTAAAAAAAATGGTATTTTATTGAGAAAAAAAGGGAATGGGTTTTGAGGAGGAAAGGAGTGAGGATGTAGATGTGTGGGTATAGTGGCAGTGCCCAGCTGGCAGGTAGGCACTCAGCTGGCGAGCATAAGAAGGAGCAGTGTGGCAAGAAGGTGCTCGCAGAGACATCACCTTCAACAGTTGTGGCCAGCGGGCCCCTCCAAGGCGTCTTTCAGCGCAGCCTTAGAGGTGAGTCAAGCCTGACATCCAACGTCTGGACGGCTTTCCTGACTGGGCATGAGTGCCTTACAACGAGCGGGTGTGTCATGATGGCTGGCTCTTGGTGAGACTGTTGGTGGCAGAGCAGCTTGTGCAGCCGCTTGTCTCGTTTCCGGGAATTAAACAGGGAGGTGAGTACATACACCTTTAGAGCCCCTGGGCACGTGTCATGACCCCTTTACATGCCACTCTCCTTGCGTCTAGTGAGTGGTCACGTCGGTGGAGTGATGGAGTGGACTTACGCAGTCAGTGGAGATCGCATGCTCCTCAACAGTATGTTTTGCCTACATCTCCATGCTTGCATGCCACTCGCCACATTTCTGTGCCTCCGAACCTTTAGGCAGTTCTCACTAGACTTCCGGACCCCCAGCTATGCTTCCCTCATTTTTCTTTTAAGAGCGGAGCAAGCCTGAGGCCCATTGATGAAGTAGTCCCCGCCAGCCACTTCAAATTAAACGACCCTGCCCCTTCACACATCTGCAGAAGGGGAGGCCACCTTTGCAGTGAGCCGTATGGAGTGAGTGCGGGGAGATTTGGGCATATGTCAATCACTGATGCTTCTGTGATGCTTCTGCCACATGATTGATGCCACATCATTAAAATCATTGCACAAATGAGCACAGGCATTTTTAATAAAGTAAACACTGTGTTCTTGGTTTTGTAATACGTATTTTTGTTGTTGTTGATTAATAGCTCAAAATCAAACCACCAGTAAACACAAATGACTTGATGAGTATTGCACAGTACCTCATGTCATCGTGCCAAAACAAACTCCACAAGAATGAATAGATTTTCTCCACAATGTCACTGCCTTCCTCTTCAGTATGTCTGCATTTCAGCACAAGCCATCTGTTCGCTCAGCTGCTTCCACTGCATTGAGTTGCGTCTGCTGAGTGCGGAAAGTGTCCGATGTTCAGTAGATCATCTGGGTATCAATAGAACACTACAGTATACACTACGTTCCAAATTATTACGCAAATGATATCTTTCTCTGATTTTCATAATTAGCCAATGCAAATGACAGTCAGTATAATTTTCTAGTTATCAACCATTAGTGTATAATTTGAATTTTATTGAACAAATGTCCTATTGATAACCATATTTATTTCAAAAATAAAAAACTGAAAATGCACTGTTCCAAATTATTATGCACAACAGAGTTAAAACATTTTATA
>JAOVVB010000037.1:21234380-21248284 GCA_028570985.1 Heterobranchus longifilis
ACTGATGCCAGAAGAGTAGATGTTCTTCCAGCCTCCTTTTTTTGTTTTTGTTTGTTTGTTTGTTTGTTTGTTTGTTTGTTTGTTTGTTTGTTTTTGTGTGTGTGTGTGTTTTTTCACCTGAGTCTATGTTTTTAGTTTGCTAAGGACCATTCAATTGTCATTTAGGTTCTGATCACTAAAACCTTTCATTAATAAAATAAAAGAGGGTGTATATTCTCTCCCCTATGGCTGTAAGTGCAATACTTTTACTGGGAACATTAAAAAACGTTGCATCAGATGGAATTTTCTTACGGTCACATAAGAAAGTGTTTGGAGAATTCTAGCATTTCTTTATAAAATATAAATGATGGAATTTACGACATGTTAAAAACTCAGCTGCAGATACTGTATGATGCTTTATATGTAATGATGACATATGTGCTCTTAAATGAATTGTGCTGAACATTTTTAAAATTCTCCTCACCTTACATTGTGCTGATATTTTGTTGAGGCTGTGTTCTTCTGACTCATGCATAGAAATAAATAGTGATGCAGGCCCACCTTCTGCTGCCCTGATTTGTTATTGCAAAAACACATTTAACCTATTAGATGCACACCATGACTAATACTACTGTTTTTTTCTGCAGTTTCTCTCCACTCCCCATTCTTTTGCTCCTTTGTTCTGTCCTCTGTCATCTTTCTCAGAGAGGGTGCATACTATAACATAAACTTATCCTGCACTTAATGGTATTACATGGTGTAATGCATTAGGGCCATACTCTCTTTTTCTCTCACTCTTCCTCTCTCTCTCTCTCTCTCTCCATCTCTCTCTCTCACACACACACACACACACACACACATTTTCATTGGTCCCTACATGAGCTGTCTTTGCAGATTGGACTTAGGGATTGTCAAAGCCTGACAGATTATTGTGCTTTTTTTTAAGCTCACCAGATATGAAATCTTGTTCTCAAGCTCAACTAACCGTGTGTCCAGTTATTCAAGCTTACTATAATTATAATAACTTTGAAATCTTCATTCACAGGTATAAAGAATGGCTATGAAATTGTGAGAGCTTTTTTTTTGCATTCTAAAATTGAGCTATCTAACAGTCTTCTTGTATCATGCTAATACCAATGTAAAATCTAATTCACACTTTCAAAGCCTCATTGCATATTCAATAGGAATGTATTTACTAGACTTGCACCGGTACACTGTGTTCTTACTGGTGATTACAGAGATGTCCACTTAGATCAGTATCTGCACTGCATGATTTTGCTGCACAGCAGGAGTGTTACCGCTTATTTAAGCTTTCTGTTAAAGCTTGAATTGTTTTCCTGAGGGATGTAAAAATGCAGTCAGCTCCAGAATAAAGCCATCCTTCCAATATGATTCTGTACAAACTGCCATGTAACTGCTTTTATGTCTGGTTTATAGTATACATGCACTATATGATGTAGCATTAAGATTCTCCTTCACTGGAACTAAGAGGCCCAAACTTGGTCCAGCATCGGAGCTCCCCTGTCCACAAAGCAAATTCCATGAGTACATGATTGATGTGGAAGAACCCAAGTGGACTGAGCTCTTACTTGAACCAGACTAAACACTTTTGTGATGAATTTGAAGTTAGATCTTGGATCAAGATAGATCTTTATATTTATATTTAGGGCAGAGGACTGTGAAGGCGATGGCAAAACCTTCAGCTTGTGCCTCTTAAGGTTGTCCATTGTGGAATTTGAGGTGTGTTAAGGATCATTGTCCATTTGTAGAGGCCATCGTCCTTTCAGCTTTAGCTATTTTACAGATGGTGTTAAGTTTGCTTCCAGAATTCGCGTAATTTAATTGAATCCATTCTTCCCTCTACCTGTGAAATGTTTTCTGTTTCATTGGCTGCAATACAACCCCAAAGCATGATCGATCCACCACATACTTAACAGTTGGACTGGTGTTCTGTTCACAAAATTCTGTACCCTTTGTTCTCCAAACATACCTTTGCTGATTGCGGCCAAAGAGTTTTATTTTAACCTAATCGGTCCACCGGACTTTTTCCCAAAATGCATCAGGCTTGTGTAAATGTTCTTTTGCAAAATTCAGATGATGAATTTGGTGGTGTGGACACAGGAGAGGTTTTATTCTGATGACTCTTACATGAAGGCCATATTTGTGCAGGCGTCACTGAACAGTTGAACAACTCCAGAGTCTTCCTGGAGGTCTTTTGCAGTCAAATGGGGGTTCTGACTTGCTTTTTTAGCAATCCTACGAACAGGTCTCCTTGATATTTTTCCTGGTCTTCCAGACATTATCAACTGACCGCCACTGTTCCTGTTACCTGCCATTTCTTAATTGTATTCCAGACTGAGGAAATTGGTTCCTAAAAACACTTTGCTATCTTCTTTCAGCCTTCTCCTGCTTTGTGGGCGACAATGATTTTCATTTTGAGAGTGCTAGGCAACTGCTTAAAGGAACCCACAGCTGTTGATTGTTGGGACAAAGTTAGAGGAGTCTGGGTATTTAGAAATTTGCATCACCTGGCCTTTCCTAACGATGACTGTAAACAAACCATGATCCTAACAGGCTAATTAAGGTCTGATACCTTGGTTAAAGTTATTTGAGAGCTCAAGTGTGGGGTTCCCATTTTTTTTGCAGGGTGCTGCTTTCCCTTTTTCACTCTAAAATTGTCAGAAACCAAAACAATACACTGATATTGCTTGAAACATTGCAAAAGAGTGTTGCATGTTTAACTTTATGGCTTTTTGAGATCATTTCATCTTCAACTTGCTTAACTATTTACATTAACTGAAATTTAGACCAGGGGTGCCCAAACATTCGCATGCCAAAGAAAGATTCAATTATATGTCACATAGTCAGCCAGGATACAGAGCCCCTAGAGCAGATGGGATTTAGGACGTTGCTCAAGTACTTAACAGTGGTAGCTTGGTGGTGCTAGGGCTTGAACTACCGACCTTCCAATCTGTAACTCAGTAACCCAAAGTCATAACTGTTTGAACCACTGCCCTCGACAAGCCTGAAAACATTAATTAAATATGATAAAATTATTGTTAGGTGGATAGTGTCAAAAATAAACAACAGCTTCATGATTTCTAAAAGTTGTTTGGAAATATAATTGGCTAGATAACTTATTTAGTCACATTAGATCGAAAGCTTGCCACAAAGGTTCACAGGGCATTTGGTTGAGACCAATTATGAACTTTAGTTACGTGTCTGCAGAACTGTAGAAGTCCAGAAGCTAAAAAAAGGTTAAGGTAGTAGAATTTGTAAGTAGAAATTGCTGCATGTTGTCATAATTTGTGAATGAAATTTTTTTTTGGTATCTCCAGTCATTTTGGTACTGCAGCAAGGAACAAACTTATACGTATAGATGTAGAACATTTTTGCATGTACTGTACCTTTGTCTCTGACAGATTAATTTTCTTTTTCTTGCAAAGATTCTTCAGTTCGAGGAGATCATGTCTAACGCTGTGTTCCGGGAGCACTTCCGTGTTTATATGGAGCGTGTGGATAAGAGAGCCCTCATCAGTTTTTGGGAGCTGGTAGAGATGCTCAAAAGTGCTAACAAGGTGAGAGAAAGCATGTGCCCTCCTAAGGAGAATATTTGCTTACATTTTTAACTTTTATGTCAGTTAAATACTTACCAATTGATCAGCCTTTCTGAATGCAGATCTTTGTTCAGTGTTTTGCTAGTTAATAATATCATATGATAAACACAAGTTGACTTGGATAGCATTGTTGAATGTGCTGGAGGCATTATTCGAACAGGGCGCTTCTGTTTACTGAATTATTGAAGTATTGCTTCAAGTATAAATTAGATTTTGTGTTCCAGAATTACGATCAGTGCTTCTTATCACATTTTTGCTAATTTGAACTCGTATGACTTCATGCCTGTACAAGCAAATAATGCAGGGTAATATTGTGGAAAAACAGCACCAGAGCATAAAAACACACCATAATGTGATGTTCTGGCACATTATTGTTCATTAGGTCATTTTAATCATTATCGACTTAAAGGTTTAGTGTAAGTTCAGAGACCATGTAAAACAGCTCATATATTACTAATTGTCATATGAACCCAGACAGGAAAAAAATGGAGTAAAAATGTTACTGTGGAAGTGCAATTAATTCCTATCCTTAGCATGTTTTTTTGTAGAAATCATGGATCCTTATGGTCTTCTAGATCTCTGTGGAAGGAGTAGAATTATTCTCATGCTCTTCATTTATTTTTTTTCTCTGCAAAGCTTTACAGTGGTTTTTAGTAGTTCATATTGCAATATATTAAAAGGTTTCCAAGGCTTAAAACCAAGAGAAATTATTACATCACCAATAATTACATCATTACATACTAAATCACCCACTACTTATAATTTCAGGAGCTGACAGAAGGCAGTTCACATTTGATTAATCTGATTGACAGTGGAATCAGCCAGTCATGATTCAACCCAGTTTTTAACAAGACCAAAATATGTCACTGACTGAGACAGCATGCCCTGGACCATTAGCTGGCCTTCATTTACACAACTTTTTGATTTTTGTCCAAGTGTGTGTGTGTGTGTGTGTTAGGAAAAATCAACCCCTGCAAATGCACTTTTTTGTTTGATGAAGGAAAGACCGTTATAATTAGTATTTGTTATTTTGCATATTAATTTAATGTGTGGCATCCACTTTATCTTCTTTTTTTTTAAATCAAAATGCTTATTCTTTTTTTGGTACCATAGATTACAGTGATCAAATTTGATTAGGACTTTAAGTTTTAACAGGCATTCACAAATCCTCAAAGACCTATGTTATTTTTTTCTCCATACAGAATGAGGTGCCACAGCTGGTAGGGGAGATCTATCAGAACTTCTTTGTAGAGAGTCGAGAGATCCCAGTGGAGAAAGCTCTATATAAGGAGATTCAGCAGACTCTGGTGGGGAACAAAGGCACAGACGTCTTTCACAAGATCCAGAATGACGTCTATGAAACAATGAAGGAACGATATTACCCCTCTTTCCTTGTAAGTGACCTGTATGAGCGCCTTATCAAGCGGGAGGAGCAAAGAAGCAGCTCACAATCCAGCAGTGAGGAAAAGGATGATAGCGTGAGTACCACAGAGTATCTCACAGCACAAACATAAGTAGGATTGTTTGAGGAAATGTTACACTAATTAGAATTTGAGGATATTAAGCAGTGCACTATACAATGCACTACAGCCTATTTCAGTATATATTTTTTTCCAAGCTGTCATCAGGACAAATCTGGTATAAAGATTCTAAAACATGAGGTTTTTGGCCATAGGTATATTATGATCTATGAAAAAGCAATACGCTTAACAAAGCTCGACAACTTCCTGTTATGACATAGGTCTTAGATGAAGAGACATTCCTTGCCTCATTATAATGACATTTGGCAAGACAAGCTGTAGTCATGTAATTTTACCATGGCTACACTGGAGGCTTGCAAACATGTTTGTTCTGTCCTGACCTGCCCATTTTTATGCTTGTTGGAGGTAATGCAGTATTGTGCCCATGTGTCTGTGTTTATGCAGTGTCAGTCCATGGATGGGGGAGAGGTGACTCTGGATGAGGGCAGTAAAGGTATTAACGAGCAGGCCAGCTATGCTGCTAACAAACTCCGGCAACTCTGCGAAAGATTGGAGTACAAACGGCAAGCACTGGGTTCCATACAGAATGCACCCAGGCCTGACAAAAAGGTGTGAATGTTGGACAAAGGTTATGGTAATATGGTTATCGAAGGAACAGAAGATCCATTGCACATGTATATAAAACTATTATATACATGTTGATTCTATTGATTCAAATTCTATTACTGGGAAGCAGAATGTAGATATAAAGTGTGCATGTTAATGCCTCAATAACAGATGGCTTGAGCCTGGTTTATTAATCTGTGTCTTATAATGTGTCTTTTAACCCCAAGGTCAGTATTAGTGTTCATCTTTAGCAGAGCTGCTCTTGTTATACAGTGGGGCAAAAAAGTATTTAGTCAGCCCTCTCTCATCTTTTTAAGTAGGAGAACTTGCTAACTTATTATTTAGTCAGCATAATTGGTGGCTGACTAAATACTTTTTTGCCTCACTATACTTTTCTCTCAACTGCAAGGAAATGACAAGTGCCCTTGTAGATTCTCTCCTGAAGAAGGCAGACATCTGGTTTCTGTCTAGGTCCATTTCTAGTGCACACTCACTCAACTTTTATATCAACTGCTGTTTTTCCCCCTGTATTAATATGGTGGATTAATTATTTATTATTTTTATAAAACAAAACATAAGACCCTCTGCCGTATTGGGACTGCTCACAACCTTGTCTTTGTGTTTGTTTCTGTGTACAGATTGTATCTCTTCTGAAAGAGGAGATTGGGGTGATGGAAAAGGAGCACAGTGAGCTGCAGCTGCATATCTCGCGTACAGACTGGTGGTGTGAGAATCTAGGCACATGGAGAGCTATGATTAACACAGCTGAGGTCAGTCTGTCGGGTGCCCAAGGTTGCTTTATAAGAAACATTTTTCCCCAAAAAATTAGACGAGGCACAGAAAGCTTGCCATAAAAACACATCACTCAAAATGCCCAAAATGTATAGATATGTAGAGAAATCTACCTTCCTTCTAGTTATTAAAAGAGCAAATGTACTGTACAAACATGTCAAGAACTATTTCACACCACTTTTATTAAATTTTTCTAAAAGCTATAGAATTATTAAAGTATCTACTGAGAGGTTTTAAGCCAACCATGAAATATAAGGAGCCAAACATGTACCAAAACTACATATTGACTGTGCTTGACCCATGATTTAAGGATTATTACTTTAAATTGGAACAAGACAGAATGCATGTGACTCAATCAGGTTCACTTGAAATGATCAGCCACTAATGATTACTATTCATACTTTTACACTGTATTAATAATTTGTCACATAGTTAGAAAATGTTAAGTATTTTTGTTTTGTTGTATGGTTAACTTTATTTTTTTTATTTTGAATTTTTATAACTTTTACTTCATTCACTCCCATTAAACATCTATTTTCAAATTCAAGAAAACCTACAGATCGTTGTAATTGATCAACAGAACAAAACAATAACAATAATACAATTCCAGAAGATTTTTTTTCCATCACAAAAAACTCAACAGTTTAGACTGATTTCGCTCCAGGGAGTCCTCCTAGCCACTCTTTCCTGTGGCATTCTAATTAAAGATCTAGATCTAGACCTAAACATTTCTGTAAGGCTGTTTTGTCTATTTTGAAATGTGCTATACAGAAAAAAAGAATTTAACTTAATTGGAGATAAACATAACAGGGCTGCAGAACAGCTTTGCCTCACATTTTCGACACTCTGCTCTTGTTTATAGCTTACCGCTTCTAGCTCTGATTTGCTGCAGCAGAAATTAAATATTTAAAAAAGCAATGTAGGTTAGGCTGCTGTGAGAAGAAAACCTGTCAGGTGGATGGTTTAAAAAATGGTTGTTTTTTTAAAAAAGAGAGAGAGAGAAATAAACCCTTATCAAATGTGTCTTTTTTTTTTTTTAAGAAAGCAAAGCAGAGAAGTTTTCATATTTATTTACCCATGCAATAAACAAGCAGATTTTTTCAACCTGTTTGTTTAAGCATTAGTGTGTGTGTGTACTGTATATGTGTATGTATGTACTGTGTATATATACAGGTGATACTCGAAAAATTAGAATATCGTGCAAAAGTTCATTTATTTCAGTAATGCAATTTAAAAAGTGAAACTAATATGAGATAGACTCATTACATGCAAAGCAAGATAGTTCAAGCCGTGATTGTCATAATTGAGATGATTATTGCTTACAGCTTATGAAAACCTCAAATCCACAATCTTAGAAAAATAGAATATTACATGCAATCAATAAAACAAGGATTGTACATAGAACATATCAGACCTCTGAAAAGTATAAGTATGTATATGTACTCAGTACTTGGTTTGGGCCCCTTTTGCAGCAATTTCTGCCTCAATGCGGTGTGGCATGGAAGCTATCAGCCTGTTGCACAGCTGAGGTGTTATGGAAGACCAGGATGCTTCAATAGCGGCCTTCAGCTCTTCTGCATTGTTCGGTCTCATGTCTTTCATCTTTCTCTTGGCAGTGCCCCATAGATTCTTTATGGGGTTCAGGTCAGGTGAGTTTGCTGGCCAATCAAGCACAGTAATCCCACGGTCATTGAACCAGGTTTTAGTGCTTTTGGCAGTGTGGGCAGGTGCCAAGTCCTGCTGGAAAATGAAGTCAACATCCCCATAAAGCTCATCTGTGGAAGGAAGCATGAAGTGCTCCAAAATCTCCTAGTAGACGGTTGCGTTGACCCTGGACTTAATGAAGCACAGTAGGACACTTCACACTGGACTTTAAGTATCTTGCAGTGCATGCCTCTCCATTCTTCCTCCAGACTCTGGGTCCTTTGTTTCCAAATGAGATGCAAAAGTTGCTCTCATCCGAAAAGAGGACATTGGACCACTGAGCAACAGGCCAGTTCTTTTTTTTCTAGTCTTTAGGACATTTGAAGCCCATGTCCAGGATCCATCTGTGTGTGGTGGCTCTTGATGCAATGACTCCAGTTCACTCTTTGTGAAAGTCAGCAACACTTTTGGCCTTTTCCTGACAATCCTTTCCAGGATGCGGTCATCCCTGCTGCTTGTGCACCTTTTCCATTCCACATAACTTTTTATTAATGTGCTTTGATACAGCACTTTGGGAACATCCAACGTTTTTTGTAATTACCTTTTGAGGCTTTCTCTCCTTATGGAGAATGTCAATGATGGTTTTCTGCACAACTGTCAGGTCAGCAGTCTTTCCCATGATTGTGATTCCTACTGAACCAGACTGAGAGACCAATTAAAGGCTCAGGAATGCTTTGCAGGTGTTATGGCTTAATTAGCTGATTAGAATGGGACACTTTGAGCCTAGAATATTGAACCTTTTCACAATATTCTAATTTTCTGAGATTTTAGGATTTTCATGAGCTGTATGCCATAATCATCTAAATTATGACAATTCACGGCTTGAACTATATTGCTTTGCATGTAATGAGTCTATCTCATATATTAGTTTCACCTTTTAAGTTGCCTTACAGAAATGAACGAACTTTTGCACGATATTCTAATTTTTCGAGTTTCACCTGTATATAATATAATAAACGAATATACAGTATATATTATACATTTTTATTACACATTCATTCCTTTAGTCCTTCAAGTAAAAACATATTTAAAATAATAGATAGATAGATAGATAGATAGATAGATAGATAGATAGATAGATAGATAGATAGATTAAACACTCAGAATTTTTTTCTTTTCTTTTATATACAGTATATATAATCTATTTTGGGTGGTTAGACATATTTTTATACATTCTTTTTTGTGTAAGAATTATGTGTTATATTTATGTGTAAGAAAAATTATGTGTAAGAAAAATGTGTAATATTTTATATGGTCTCTGTGAGGAGACTTTGGAAGGAGTCTCCATTGTCAGTGCTTTGTCTTCAACACTTCAGGACTTTCTGGTTTCTCAGTTAAATGACAAGCTGCTCCTTTTTATCTTATTAAATTCAAGAGAAATAAAAAAGGCATAAAGGAACAACCATTTATATTTACTACATCTGTACAACTTGTACTCAACAACAATAAATGGAACTTTAAATGTAAACTCAACCTCTACTTCTAAAAATAAGTCAACTTTTCTACTAATGGTGGGTTTAATATGCATGACATGGCCTGATTTGTGGCTGTGATGCCATTTATAAAAGCACTATCCTGCCAGGAGCACTGTCAACACCATGGTCATCGATGCTAAACAACAAGTCAAAGGGTCTGGATGCATGGCCATTCCAAATCATTTAAGGCCACAGAGAGGAAATTGCATTGTGGGTCTGTGGTTGACTGCTTGTAGTAGGGAGAGAGGAGAGGAAAGCAATAAACCACCAGAAACAGAACTGCCTGAATACTGCTCTTCAGCTTGGCACTGAGCTAGTGCCCCTCATACTCTATGTACACAGTCAGATAGTCAGACTCAAACAATAGCCTTTCACTTTCTCCCCTCCCTTTTCTGATATGTCTTACCACCAAGGACACATTATTTTATTCACATGTGATTTACAGGGCTTTTATCCCATCACAATACTCATTCTGTCTTTACCTTGTTAGCTCATGCCTATATTTTTGCAATTGCACATTTCAGCAGCACCAATCCCATAACAAATATAATTAATTTAAAATGCCTATACTGGTGGGTAAGCCTAAGTCAACATCACTGTGTGCTATTTTTCTCAATACCTTCATGTAATTTTCACCATTCTCTCAAAGGTTGCCAAAAAAAAATAGCTGCAACTTAAAACTGCAATTTAAATTTGATCTGTTTTTTTATATAAAGAAGAAACACAGCTAATAATAATAATTCATATTTAATAGAAGGTTTAAGGATTGACTGGTTTAAAAAAAGGTCACGACAGACATCTCTCTCTTTTTTCTGTCTCTCTCTCTCTCTCTCTCACACACACACACACACACACACACACATTCCACACTCTATTGTACACTATCTGTAGATATAATATATTCAAGAGATGATCATCATACTAAATTCCTACATAATATAAAATGTCTTTCTTTATAATAGGATCCAAAACAAGTTTTTTTTTCCCCCAGCTGACTCTAAAGTTATATGAAAATGTAGTAAGTAAAAGAAATGCATAATTGTTGCCATGGTAAAAGAAAATGTTGAACATTAATAGAAGGAGAATCCACAACAGTGCTTTGAGATAACGCTGTTTCATTAAATTCCCTGCTGCAGTGAGTGTCTTTGTTGCATGACATGGTAACCTATAATTTTTTATCTCATTAACAGAGAGAAAAAAAGGCTGGTAAAACTGTTTATAATTGCTGTAAAAGATAGAAGGAACTAACTTGTACCGTGGACATTTCACAACAGTAAAGTATGATATGATTACAAAAACAAAAATTGTTAGTCAATTATAGGACTGCATGTTATTATAGAAAAAAAAATTACCTCTAGAATTTGACTTTACAGATACTTCAGCTTATGTAGATATTTAGTAGGTCATTCCATAGTTTATCTGGAGAGCTATTACTATTTAAAACAGATATTTTACACAGATATCAGATATCAAAGACAATTTATGACATGTTTAGTGATATATATGATGATATATGGTGGAATTTTCAAATAAAATATAACTTTTTGTGTTGTACCTTAAGTTTGTGTTGCAGGGTTCGGGAACCAATTGCACTGACCCTCAACCTAAGCCAAAGTTATAATTACTGTAAAATAAAATATGTCTGGATCCAATGCTGTGATTACTTGAAAACACTGCAAAATTAATCACTCATGCTTTGATTTGTTTTTTTCTTCTTATTCACATATTGTTTGTAGCATAATGATGGTTAGTAGCAGAGATTTTCAACAATAAGATATTTTAAGGCAATATCTCATACAGCTTTAGACATATACCAAATTTTGGAGTGTATTTAAATTGTAGATTGTAATTATGTTGGTTAAAAATTCCCATCCTGCTGATGTAATCAAATCTAATCACAGTGTGTGACAGAACTTCTACAGGACCTGATTTAATTGTGCGCTGCTTTTCTTTTATCATGCTAAGATGTCACCATATCAGCATGGCTCCTGCTACAGGCTGAGTGCACACAGCACCTAGAGAGCAGACAGCATAGATTTTTGCCCGTGGCAAATTCTTGTTTCGTCTTTAGTATTGTCCAACTCTATTTAATTTGTGCCCATTAAGTATGGAGGTTGGACACGCTATTATTCTGCTGTCGAAGGTCTTTCCTCTATGCTGCACCGGAGCACTCATGATATATATATTTAAATCACTCTGCTTTCACCTTTAGTCAACCGAAGAAAAGGAGAGTGTGAAGACAATGTGTGCTGAGATGCTCATTAGTCTAAGATTAAGACCTGTCTTACTCAGGAAAGAAAGAGAGAAAAAAACTGACAGTTATCGCATTGTTTATCTTTCCAGGGTGACTAGGGTGTCTGTGTGGATGCAGGGGGGTGAATACAGCCAGAGAAATATCAATAATGGATATCAGTAAGAGCATTGTCTGTGTCCTCGGTTACTTCTCTCATTTACTTAAAAAAAAACACACGCAGAAAAAAGGTCAAGGAACCTTGTTCTTTCTTGCTTATCAAAAAGAAAAAAATTGTGATCAAATTACTTTAATAAATGGTCATTCTTTATGCATCTTTGCCAAAATGGCTCATTTTCATGACCAATTGAAAAACTAGTAACCATAGGATACTTATAAATGATTCATGCAGATCATGAATATGTTAAAAAAAAAGGGCAAATACTGTATGTAATTTCTAGAAGTAATAAGCAAATATGACAAGGAAGAATACCACCATCACTAACACCACCATCACTACCACTAACACCAACCATAACAAAAAAAAAAAACATCCTGTATATCAATTTTGGTAAAGGATACAGAGGCACAAATTGCTTCTCTGGGTAAAAGACGGCAAGTTTCCTTCATTTAAGATTTTTATCCTGAACTGATACAATCCTACGGCTATAGGAAATCCTAGGAAGATCTTCACCAGTGTTCAGTACAGCTCACTGTGTTTTGGGAGAAATCCCACCCCAAAAGAATAACAAGCAGCCTTGAAAATTTTACATTTAATCACTGACTATGAAAACATTGTAGCATTTCAGAAGGTATTGGTAAATGGATTATTTAGTAGGTATTTGAGTCATATCTTTGTAATAAATTCGGTTATAGACTTTAAAAAAATATATACGGAATTGCTACTATTTGCTGCTACTGTATTAAACTATGAACCCTCCTGAACTGTTACGATTTCAACTTTTTCCCCTGTCCTGCGAGGAATGTCTTCAAACATTTCATTCGCCCTCACATGAGCGACACTAGCCATTTTGGGTGATGGAGAGATGCTTCCCAAACAATTTAGAGCTATTTAATCTGGGAGGCTATATTTTAAGTTGATATGAAGTGTACTACACAGGGTGGTAGAATGCTTTATCTCAACCAACAATGTAGTAGAAGAAGTAATAGAAATAGGGAGGATTAAGTGATTTGAAGGTCAGCCTGAGACTTAAATAAGTGGTTGCTATGCTGAGATATATGACATAAAATTTGGCAATATCTGCATTGAAATATTAATAAGAAAAATGTTTATAAAAAGCTATACAAAACAGAGTTGACTTGAGTTTGGTATGGTTCTTGATGGAGTAAAAAATACACCATAAGAGCTTCATGCATACGTTATAACTTTTTGTTACTAATGCATTGCCAATTCATAGTGTATTTAGACATGTAATGTCACAGAGTTGAGCGACCAAGAATCAATAAGAATTTTAATTTGGAACAGTTCAGGTCACTCTCACAAACAGTTAAGGAATGTAAAAATATTTTTTTCTTTGAGACCAATATCCACATTGGTATATATATGGTATATATCGCATGTCATTTAAAAAGCATAATGTACTTTTAGTGTTCTGAGTCAAATGTGCGTGCATATAAAGCTAGAAAAGGTGCAGTTAACCACTTCATTTTTCCAACAGCATCATTGAAACGTTAAAGTTGGAAACCCTTACGGAGTTTCTTTAATAAATCCACATTAGAGTGCTTTCAAGCACGAACTGTTCTGGTCCTGCCCCAGCATCTCAATAATGTTTATAATCTAATACAAATGAGCTTCAAACATGGACTGATTCTTACAAATTGTCCAACTGGATTTTCTGGTACGAAGCAAAATTAATGCTTCCACTAATCCCTACACCATCACACTACTACCACCACCATGTTTTACTGTTGGTTGTAAGATGTTATTCTGGAATGATATATTATTTTTATGCGAGATGTTTCATGTCCTTCATGTCCTTAAATAATCAAGTCCATATTT
>JAOVVB010000037.1:21253457-21269185 GCA_028570985.1 Heterobranchus longifilis
AAGTCTCCTGGGATAGGCTCCAGGTCCCCGCGACCCTGAATACAGAATAAAGCGGTATAGAAGATGAGTGAGTGAGTGAGTGAATGAGTGAGTGAGTTATGTAATTTTAAGTAAATTTATAAAGGTCGTGATGTACTAATTTACTATTTGATTTATGTAAAGGCAACCTTAAAGTGTGGTTCATTTGGTTCATGAGATAACGGTGTATGTTTTCATAATTAATTGAAATGGCGGACAAAGAAGCGGACATTCTTTATTAAAGCTATCATGTGAATTAATCTTTATAGGTTTGTCCATTCAGACGCAAACAGAACATGTGTAATATGAGCCTTCTGGCACAGAGCTTAATGATGTTCAGTTTGTAGAGCACTTTGCACACCGTCTTTATTTTCAGTGGTACTGTATCATATGAGGCAATAGAAAGCACTTTTAAACTCATTAATCAATGTAAATGTGAATGTACTGTATTCAGATTGCAATATTGTACTATAAATCTTGATTATGAAATGTTAATCCTTCATTCACACCTTGGTATGATTATAATCTGAGCATAGCAGAAGGGACACTTTTGTAATACAAGAACGTTTTATTCGTGTCAGTTAGATGCACTACAGAATTTAGTGGGGCAGCAGAATGCACGGTACGGGATCATCAAGATCTTTAATGCACTTCAGGAATCCAGTGCAAACAAGCATCTTCTTTATGTAAGTCTACACTGTTTTGTATGCGGTCACTCCAGCCTAATATGTTTCATCTCTACTGCACCTGCCACTATCATTTAGTGAAGTGCTTTCACTTCACTAAAGATAGAGTCATTGTGGAAATAGCTTCATTTAGTTCACTTATTTGGTGAACTGGGGTATGGTATTTTCCTGCAATCTGTAGGTTTAAGGAATAAATTCCAAGCACCTTATAAGAGATGTTCAGAATCTGTTACTGAGCATATTTCTAGGGGACTTCCCAAAAGTCTAATAGATTCTTCGATTCTACCTCCTACGCCTCATGACCCATCAGACAAAGTATTTTAGGATGTACTGGTTCTTAAAATTAAGCAAGCAAAAATCAAGCAGAGAGGCTTTTAGAGCAATGATGCATATGTTATGCATATGTTACATCATTAATGCATATGTGCCTTATGTTATAGATGCTCGAACTCTCCTAAAACAAACTCAGAAACAAATGAGAGTAAATAATACAATAATGGGAACCACAAATACAATAGAGTATTTGGAAAAACAAACAACATTCACATAAAAAATGCTAACTAAGAATGTTATCAGAGGAAAGAAATCAAGAACACAAAATTAAGAAATGAGACTAATGACATTTCCCAAGAAAAAAATAAACCCACACAATTTTTAGTGTTTCTTTTTAATGCATGGCTGCCATCTAGTGGCAGGGATAGATAGTAACTAAAATTTTCTTGTCTTTCGCTCTCATTTACAGATCCTGCTGGAGATGCTCCTCAAAGAACTTTGCCCTGAGCTAAACGAAGAGATGGAACATGTCTAAGCTTGTACACAGTCACGTGTTTAAAGATGGATTCACATTGACTTCACATATTTTGTTACTTGAACATGCTGGAAGGAAGTTTTTTATTTATGAATCACTCTGAGAAAATGCTTGACTTTATGGCATTATACTACAGGACTTCACTCTTTTCTCCATCCTTTTTCATTTTTTTTCACTGGTTTCTAACACACCAGACCTAATGCCAACCAACCAAGTTTGTTTCTGTTTGTTTTTAATGTTTGTGGGATTTTGTTTGACTGTAAGGACATAAAATGTGAATAGTCGTGGGTGTTGTACTTGCTTTAAAAGAGAAAATGAAAAAAAAAAAAAAAAACTCGGACCTCTTGAACCTCTCTACATGCATTGCAGTACATGTTGTGGTCATTATGAAGGCTTTTAAGTGTGCAATGCGTCATGTACAGGTTATTGTGCTAGTTTCATCTGTGTTATTATCATTATTATTATTATTGTAGATTTTATTTTTACCAAAAATAGATTAGAGCATTTATAAGCAATAAATTGCAAAATAATATTTGTTACTCATTTCATTATTCTTATTATTGATTAATAAAACTGGGTTAGGTTTCTGAGCCACTTTGATCCTGAGCAGGATAAAGCAGCGGGCTAAAATTGAATGAGTAATAACCTTGCCTTTCAACCTTTATCACAGTGGTGCAGATGGATAAATTAACTTACTAGCTTATTAGCAAACTCTGATGTAAACCAAGTGCATTAAAATGCATCACTGGGGTTAAAAAAAACAAAAACAGAACCAAGCCCATCACAGAGGTGAGAGGTATATGACAATATTAATGCTTTTTTTTTCAGGTATTATCATAGTAGTAATAAAAGGCTTTCCATACATTTGTTTCAGAACAATAAGTTATGATTAAAGCAAGTGAAAAATCATATAATAATAAGTCTATTATAGCAAACAATAGTTGAATGTATTGTTTATTTGTCCAGTATGGATGCATTATCTGGGGAATTTACTTTGAATTTATGTATGTTACATTATGCCATAAGTGAGGTCCATCTGGAGTTTCTTAATCAGTGTCTGGGTTCATCAGGACTACCTGGAAAGAAATGTGTGAAGGGGAAAAAACACCAACAACTACATCAACATCCACACCAAATGGGGCACCATATGTTGCTGTATTGTGCCATTCCTCATTAGGGCAGGAACTATGTCATTGTCTCAGTGTCCAGAGTCTATATACATGATGATGATGCATTTGCAGCCATGAAAGGAGGAATACCTGTACACCTGAAAATTCATGCAATTATCAAATGAGCCAATTATGTCGCAGCCTCACAATGTAGAAAATACTATAAATACAGGGTTTGCTTCAAAACATCCAGATGTGGTGAGTCTGTCTGCATTATAGCCTCAGATTTCTGTTTTTGGCTGACAGGATTGAAACCAGATATGGGTACACACTAGACAGGGTGCCAATCCATTATAAAAGTGTTATTTCATAAAAATAAATAAATAAATTGCTCTAGACTGGCATCTACTAATAAGACGCCAACTACTAATAAATAGTATTGCTCTAGACTGGCGTGTGTCCAAACGTTTGATCTGTACTGTAAATGTAAAAGTTAAACCAGCCTGTTTTTTCTCCATTTTAAAATGTACATTGACTAAAGCATATACAGTACCTTGCAAAGTATTCTTTTTTTTGGAATACTATATTTAGAACATGAAACAATAAAAGAGAAAAATTGTTAGGAAGAATTATAAACTTATTTAATCCTACCCCTCTTGACTAGTTAAACGACGGGGGCCAAAATAAATCACTCGAATTGACCACCAGATGGCGCAAATGGACATTTTGAAAAATAGCTGTATTTGCCGCAGTTTTTAATTCTTAGCTTAAATCATAAAAAGTCCTAAAAATATGTCGTATCGAAGAAATACTACAGTGATGGTAATTTCCACATCCGAGTAACTTATACAACAAACATGGGAAAAAATGTAAAGAAAAATCTGAACCATAGTTATTGACATTTACTGTACAATAAAGAGTTAAAAAAAAAACAACAACAGGTGTTTAAAGTTGTTTAGATGTTGTTTGTTGCCCAGTGTAAGCTAATTGTCCCTATTGCCTCCATGACCAATACCTTATGATACATACATTTAAACAGTTTATTCATGAATATGTATCTGTTTTACATGTGTTGCGTCTGTAACAACTTTATATAAAATAATGAGACGGATCGGAGACTGTCGCTTCATTCATTTTACAATCAATTCGCACGGAAACACATTTAACATAACAGCGCAGCAGCATTAGTGCGCATGCGCAAACAATACCTAGGAGGTATAACGCTACTGAAAGTAGATCCAAACACTGCAACATGGAAAGTTACTGAGCTGTTACTGAACGATTTATCCTGACAAATAGCCATATAAGAACAATTCTTTTTTTTAAGCGTATAACTGGGATATTACGGTTAATCATAATTTTGTTATTTAAATGATTGAAATCGTGTTTTTTCTTATTGAATAGCTACATAGATGCGCAGCTGTTTAACATTAGCCCCTACTTGAGAATCTATTATTCGTTTTAATCCCCCATAACATTTTATTGGGGTTTAATCGCCCTATATTAACACCCATCCTCACTAGTTCACAGTTAGAAACAGGACATTAAGTAAAAAAGGAGAGGAGGAAGTAGAAGAAGAGCAAAAAACTAAGCTAAATTACAACTGTAATATTCAAGAGATTGCACATTCAGTGGAATACCTCAATAAATAATGTTCTGCAACAATATCTGACCCGATTTGGGGTCGAAACAACCCAGCATTTTTAGAGTGAAACGTGCAGCGCAGAATAAAACTATATACCCTAGAGTGTATAAAAATAATAAATGCGCCAAATATTTAACTCAAATAAGTAACAGATTAACGAAATTAGATGGTAAAAACTGTGTAGCATTCTGTACGATGGGTTTGGGCTCATTTTTGTGACGCTCTCCATCACAAACAAGTTCATGGAAATTACCGGCGGATCCAAAAAATAATAATAATAATAAATTACCGACGGATCCTGTCTGTTTTCTCTATTCAAGTTCTTTGCGCGCGCGCAGTGTGCTCACCGTATATCGCAGCCTTTTTATTTCTAAAATAACACATTGTCAACCAAACATAAAAAACTACACTGCTCAAACGTATACCTTTTATTTACATATTTGTATACTATTTATTAGGGCATTCCTCGAGTGGAATAGATTTGACTGACAGACACACACACTACGCGCTGAGTTAACTTGCGTTCCATTCCGAAGTAGTGCTCCTACAATTCGGAACATCCTGCGAAGTCACCAGCGCAAACGTCACTTCCTCCGTGAGTTACCATGGTAACGTATTATATTGAATAATAATTGGTTAAAAATGTACGGAGATTTATTTTTTATAGATTAATTACCTATATAATACTACGGATTTCTTGATTTAATTAAAATGTAAATTATTCTGTCCTATTAATATGATGTCGTCCTCGATAATAAAGATAATACATATATAAATCATTTTTCACGCTCCATTTTTTTCAAGCTCCAGCCAGACGCAATGACTTATTTATTCCAATGAAAATGGATTCGCATGAAATGTAATTCACAACAAAACTTTTCATTCCCTCTTGGGCGAAGTGAAGACCTGTTGTTCAGTTGTTTCCTACACCGTTCTCAGTTCTCTTTAAACGGAACATTTGCTCTACCCTCGGTTCGGAATCACACTTAACATGGCTGAACGTCCTGTGAAGTACACTTCGTAGGGTACTTCAGGCCGATCGGAAAGCACATTTAGAGACGGTGAAGGTATTCCAATACCACTGGCGTTAAAAAGTGGGTCGGTCCTGCCCCATCCACATACAATGGTTCAGTGGCGGGCGGTTTCTTTAAATGTTAGCTTATAACTTTTTTGGAGCTCGAGCTTTCTGCCATACTTGTCTGTAACTGCTGTGAATCAGGTATTTAATAGTTTTATTTAGATATATGAATATTTTATGTTTAATAATATCTATTTTTGTTGAGCAGGAACATGATTAGGAACATAAAGATATGTGGTTAAATGATCTGTATAGTATTTTCAGAGTGGAACCAATGTTCTCCAGTCAAGGGGGAGTCAGGGTTTAATTGTGTGCAACACTGTAAGCTTATCGATGTGAGAGTTGTTTTTGTGTTCGGCAGACAGCAATATTTTGAGCAATATTGTTGTGTAGAAATGTTTTCCTGAAGACTTGTATGGAGTGAAAACTTGTTAAGATTTAGTTAATTTTCTCCCTTCAAGTTACTGCGGCCAATGAGGTATGTAATGTTTTACTTTATGCTTAACTTAAAGTTACTGGATGCTAGCAGACCTTACACAAGAGCAGTGTGGGGGTTCGCCTGCATTTAAGTGAATTCATATTAAGGTGTTATTTTGTGATTTGCACCTCGTTGTTTTGAAGTTGTGTAATGATCAAGCTGTATCTTTGTTGAGTGTTTATTTTGTTGATTATTTTCTACGAGAGTGCTTCTCTTATATCGTATAATTATCATGTGCATATTATTGTACTTTTTTTTCTTTATCTAGTTCTCACGGCACGTTGAAGGTATGAACGTGTAATAAGTGCCAGTGACCAAAAAGAGACGCCCTGTGTCCGTGATTTAACTAGTTGGAGCTACACTATCAACCATGAAGATTTCCCATGAAATAAGCCTTAAGATCAGGTCTCTGTGGAGAACAGGACACCATTTCTCTGACATCAAGACATTCTTGTCACAGTCAGGTATTCATGTCTCTGACGACACGATCAGACGACATTGTCGTTCTCGTCGCTTGACTCCTGCAATCAAAGCACCAACTGTATTGAAAGTGACCAGGTAGAATGTTATTATTTGTTTTGTATAAAATATAGACTGTACAGTTGAACCTTGGATTGCAAGCATAATTCATTCCGGAAGTTTGTTTGTATATAAAAGTACTCGTATTAAAAGCAAATTTCTCTGATGGAAACTCAGATGATTAGTTCCACAACCCCAAATATTAATATAAAAATAATACAAAACATAAAGTAAAAACAAATCAACCTGCACTTTACCTTTGAAAAGAATGATGACTGGTGTTGGATGAAAGAAGAAGCAGCAGGAGGAGGGACATTCTTCTTCTTTTTGAACGTCTCTAATGACATTTGCTTTTGCTTTTCTTTTTTTTTTTTACGTTGCAGTGTTTGTTAAACAGAATCACGTCCCGCACTGCTATAGCCTTTTAAACCTTTCTTTGAAGGCAGTTGATGCAGTACAGTTACTAAAGAACAGTCATTACACATGGACACAAAATAAAACAAATGCTTTAGCGTGTACACACTCACACACATGGTCTCAATGTTATAGTAATCAGTACATGCGCATGCGGATGTCGACTATACAAGAACGCCTGTGCACTGAGACTGAGCATGGGAGACGATTACCCACAATCCCACAGGGAGAGAGACAAATTGGATTAGTTGTGATCACGTGACGCTCGGCAGACAAAGCGTATATGTACTACAATATTCGCAATATCAAGACCATACTCATTTATCAAGTCAAAATTTATTTTAAAAAATTTAGCTCGTCTTGCAAAAGCTCGTCTCACGGACCAAGTTACTCGTAATCCAAGGTTCCACCATACGTTTAATAAAATTGACATTGAATAAAATATTATTTTTATTTGTATAGTTCTGTTCTTCAGTGCCTTGAAGAAATGCTGCACGAGGATGTTAAACGGTCTGCTAAACAGATTCAGAAAGAGCTTCAGACCCGACTGCAATTGAAAATATCAGTTAAAACCGTTAGAAGGTCCATAAAGAAACTTCGCAATTCCAGGTTAGTGACTATACTAATTATAGCGACTATACATTACATTTTATATTTAACAAATGTATTTATTTATTAATTTGTTTATTTATTTATAGAGGAGGAGTTAAAGACAAAAGACAGACTGCGGAGGAGTTGAGGCCTGAGCTGGTGAAGCGTAGAGCAGAGATTGAGAGGCTGAAACAGCAGCTGCGTGTTTGCAAGGCGGCACATGTTAAAGAGATGGAGGCCCTTAGGTGTGAGTTGCAAGTCTGCAAAGAGGCAACTGAAGTTGCCAAGGCAGCATTTGTTGATCTGCAAGCCATCCACAAAGGATTCAGTGAGACCCACTCTGCTGTTATGACACAACTAAGAGAGGTGCAGACAGTAGTGACAGGAGCTCTTTCGAACTGTGCACACACCCCAACCCCAGACTGTTCTACACCGACCAGGTGTACTGCTAGTGGGGATGCAGAGAGCACTGAAATAGTGTCTTCTCCCACAACATCCATTACAAGCTGCCATCCCGAACTTCAGTTTATTCCTCCCACTTCTGAGCTTCTTGAGTCGCTTATGATTCAGAGTCGAGGGCGGCCGGATCGACTTGGTTGCTTGCTGTTCCGCACTGTGGTACCGCAGGCCGTCTATAAAGAATGGACATCCACAGCAAACTGGGATGGTTCCAAACGCAAACGTGGACTTCCCCCAAACTTAAAGAACTTTTTAATGGGGACAGTTGCCCAGAAGTTTCCCTTCTTGACTAGCGGTGACATCAGGCGGATCAAGGACAGAGTGAATGAATTTCTACGCTCACCGAGGTCTACTGTTGCACATCGATGTCTACAAGATTAAATATAGTTTGTGTGTCTGTTTTATTTTATTTTTTTCGTTTCTAAAACTTTTTTTTATATGATTGGTTCCATTTTTATTGATTAAAATTTTTTTTTTGTTAATCTTTTGTCATTTGTAGTTTAATATTTAAAACATTTGATTTATTCTGATTTTCTATTCTGGAAGTTTGCTCTTTTAGTTATTTCTATATTAAAGTTTGATGTGTTTTAACTGTAACACATTTTATTCTTGTTTTTTCACAAGCCCTTGTGCTGCCATTTGTGTGGTTTTGTGCTTCAAAAAAATTAATAAATAAACGGATACAAACAGAGGCTATATAACAGTTAATTCTTTGTACATATAAAATTTTCAGCTAGTGAACTTGATCTTTTCTAAACAACATACTATTTGTTTTTCTTCACTTACATTAAACTAATAATACATTTAGCACATTTTTCTTCATGTTGTGATTCAGAATAGAATGTGCAGGGTGTCCAATGCATTTATGTGATTTAAATTAACAGTTATATGGATATGGAGCTTTACTCACTTTTTTCAATGCACTGCTATTATTTTGAACACCACTGTAATATACACCAATACAATCCTATACAGTAAGATTGACCTAACCTCTTCTCATGTAAGGATCACCTCTTTATAATCCTCACCTAATCTGTTCCACAGTTTCACTCCACAGAGAGATATACAAAAGGATACGGATACTATGAACTTCTAAGTTTAACTTGCCTTTTAAATTATAACCCCCTTCTCTCTCCAAGAATATTTTATGTATATTTTCAGGTAACAGGTTATTCCTAGCTTTATACATAGTTAATGCAGTTCTGAATTTAGCAAATTAATATTGAAATTCCTATAGATAAACTATGTTTTGATTTGTTATTGTAAACATTTCTTCCTTTCACTCCTTAAAAGTATTTATGTTGGAACCTAGTGTTCTGTATAAGCAGCTCACTATTTATTTTTATCCATAATTAACTCTATTGTGACACATAATCATCCGCCACTTTTGTAATTTTTTCCCCCAACATGTAATTACAATTATTGTCTGCAAACAGTGCCACCCCTCCCCCATTCTTCTTTTCTCTGTTTTTACAAACCATTTCATATCCTTTAATTTCAAAGTCCATACCTCTTTCACTGTTAATTCGTGTTTCTGATACGACTGTGTAAAATTACATAGATACTGTTTGATGATGTGGAAGTTTGCATACAGGCTTCTGCTGTTAAAATGAAATTATTCATATTTAGTTTTCAGTCTTGATGGTGTTGTTAATTAGTTCATCTGTGTAAAAGTTATTCTCAGGATCAAGTCCTGTGAGTGGTATTCGGTGTATCAAAAAGTATTTAACTTCTGATTCTCATACTCAGCAATCCTCTGCAGTAAATGATTATCAGGAGGATGTGAGTAAGTTGTGTTTGTTGACAGGAGATCGACGTACCAGAGTGATAATTAGTTGTCTCTAGATTGTTCCTTATGTAGGCTATTGTTTTCTTGTAGGAGTGCTGGTCTTCGAGTGAATAATCAATTTATCTTGGCATATGTAAGCAATGTCCCTTACTCGTACTCTTATCCTCACGGATTCATCCATGAAATCCTCGTTTATGTAAATTCTCGATCTCTGATATTATCTGTCTTTGTACTGTAGGAGCTTCACCACTATGCTCCTCTGATTGTCTCCTCCAGGTTTCCCTGTGCGGTTGGCTCTCTCGTTCACAACCTCCTGCAGCTTTTTGTAGTTATTCTATCAATATCTTCTTTACTTTTTCCTCTGACTCAGCCCAGGTTTTCTCCGGTGACTCTTCAATCCCCTTAACAACCAGGTTATTACGCCTGGACTGTTCCTCCAGATACTCCATCTTCTCAGTGATAGTCAGCATGCTCTCACACACTTTATTGAATCCTATTGAATGTCTGTGGAAAGAGCTGAAACATGCAGTCTAGAAAAGGCACCCTTCAAACCTGAGACAGCTGAAGAAGTTTGTTCACGAGGAGTGGGCCAAAATACCTGTCGAAGTCTCATTGAGTTTCAGGAATTGCTTGTTTGCAGTGAGTGCCTCAAAAGGTTGTGCAACAAAATATTAAGTTAGGGGTAACAATTTTTGTCCATGCCCGTTTCATTAGTTTGCTTTTTAAAATGCTTCTGTAGAAACACAATTTAAAAGCAATGTCTGATTTTCATTAGTTGATTTTCAGTAATTTTTTACTTCTTACTTGAAGTTATTTTAGTGACCATTGTGGGTTTTCCTTTCTTTAATAGAAAGTTACCAACAATTTAATTTCTTCCTAATTTACTCGAGGAATCTTTGGTTACCTTGTCAACTACTCACTTCTACAGTTGTAGAACTCTGTGCTATAGCTGATGAATTTTAGTAGAAACTCATTGCCCTGAAACTTTACCACCTTTATACAGTTAAATAATTTTCTCCTTTTGCTGTTCTTTTTCTTGGTTATGAATATTTATAAAAAGTAGTTGTTTGAGACTCACAGGAAGGCATTAGAAAACAACTAATTTAAATGCACATTTTCTATCAGCTGACCTTCTTCCCAGGAAAATAAAATATAGAACCATTAAGGAATATAATTCTGTAATTCCATCTGTGTCCTTGCTTTAATTCTTCATCACTAAATAAAATTCACTCTCTGTGAATGTGAGTGAGGTGAAAGAGGAAGTATGTATTTATCTGTCTGTCCTTCTGGCCCACATCTATCTATCTATCTATTCATCCATCAGGATGAGGCTGAGGATGACAGTGATCTTTCTGACTATGGCAATGATCCAGATGGGGAAAAAGATGTCCTTGCAGAGCCCTTCTTTATGCTCATTGGAGAAGTGTTTGAACTCAGGGGCAGTAAGTCAAGTCTCGTACACTTGTCTAATCCTGTTTTGTAATTGGTTTGACTGGATATGGTTAAGCTGTGTTTTGTGTGTGTGTGGTCTTTAGTGTAAAATGCAGTTTTATTTGAATGAATTAGGGGTATAGTAGTACACCGGTTTGAAATTTTATCATTTGGTACAGGTGGTTAAGTTTGGTGCATGTTTTGATTCGACTTAGGGTTAGATTAATTGAACGTTAGGACATATACACAGAGTATAACTTATTTAAAAGTTTTACTCCTGATGCTGTGCGCAGCCTTGTTAATTTGATGTCACTTTTAAAACGGGGGAAAAATTCAGATGATTTGTTCCTCAACCCAAAAATATTCATATAAAAATAATTATGTTAAATAAATATAAAAAAAAAGTAAGATAAAAATGAAATAACCTGCACTTTACCTTTCTAACGAATCCCAACAGAGCAGTATTTCCGTTTGTATCTGTGTGTGTAGCTGAAGTAAGAGGAGAGAGGAGAGGAGAAGGGAGGGGGCTACTGTGTACATCAACTTTCACACAACCACTAACGGAAACACTGTCGGGTAACTTCTTCAACAAGGAATCTCTCTAATGACACTCAGACGCGCACACACATTAACGGAATCACTGCTCTCTGACAGAGAGAGAGACCCTAGAAATTGGATCTTTAATAAGGAACCTCTCTAATTACACTTGCTTTTGCTTTACACACGCGCGCGCGCACACGCACGTGGTCACAATGCTATAGTAAACAGTACAAGGGCGCACGGATGTTAACTATACGAGTGAGGCATGTGCACTGAGACTGAGCATGGGAGACGATTACCCACAATCCCACAGAGAGAGAAGAACCATTGGCTCAGTTGTGATCACGTGATGCTCTGCAAACAAATCGAATACTTGTATGTCAAGACCTCCCTTGTTTATTAAGTAAAAATGTATGTAAAAAATTTGCTCGTCTTCCAAGTTACTCGCAATCCAAGGTTACACTGTACTTTAAATATATCTTATTCAAAAGAACCATTGTTTGCATGACTTCCTGTAAATAGTGTAGTTACTATTCTTAAACGACTTAGCACCAAGATACCTAGAAGTATTATTTTCTTTTGTTTTTTTAAGAAAGAAAACTATGTTCTTTTATGTGCATTCTTTTTGTGTTGAGGAAATTATAGCCAGTTTGCCATGTTTACGATCATGTTTGTGATTTCAAAACCATAACTTGCGTTTCATTACACCCCTAGAATAAATGGACCCACTGAAGTGCAATTTAATTAATTAAATAAATGTTGTCATTTTCTCTGCAGTGTTCAAGTGGGTACGGAAGACACTAATTGCACTAGTTCAAGTCACTTTTGGAAGGACAATAAACAAGTAAGCAAGTCTGAATAGTATTTTGACAGCTATTCAAATCTCCAGGAAAAAGTCTAAAGGAAAGAGATGGCCTGCTGTGACTGCTCTGACACTGCCAAAGAGAGCCATGAATGAATGGTACCTAGTACTGACAACATGCTTGATGTGGTCATGTCTAATACGACAAACACACACTGATGCAGCTGGACTGACTCTCTGAGCAGTGTGTGTAGGAAGTTGTCAAAAGGGTTAGAGGGTTGTCACATGTTGGACAATCTTCTGTTTCAGCCTCACACTTTCAGTCCAGTGTTTTTTAGTCTCCTGAAAGAGACCCATTATCTCTTCATGTCAAGCTTCCCTATACACTACTGCATACAACACTGCTTAGCTACCCTCCATTTTAACATGTCATTTAAAGTAAAAATTGTTTTTTTTTGTGACGTTTGATTGTGCAGAATCACGTAACACATGATTCCCTGTTACATTTATGCACTTATTCAAACTATTTACTAGTGTTTGGATACCAAGGGCATCAGGGTAGAAAGATTTTGCAGTACACCGGAGACATGATTGGACTTCCTGCTTCATATCTACAACTCTGGTCTCCCAGGAACTCCTATAATGACCCAAACATGTGGAAATCGCTTGGAGAGAGATCAGGACGGCAATCACTCCCAGCTGAGTTCAAGTGGTGTTAATGAATGATTCTGTGTACAGTTCCCACAGATGTGTCTCTTCCACAAGTTAGCGACAGGTTATCCGTCGATATTCAAGGGTCAGGCGTTCGACTCACCGAATGCTTAAGGGAACGACTGCAGTGGGCTCCAAGCCAGCTGCGCCAGGATCATCATTCACGGACGATCAACATTTACATTTTTTACTGCGGCTAAAAGTCTTCACCGTACTATGCTTGAAGTCTTCAGTAAATCTCAGTGGGTTTTACTCCTTTATTCAATTAAAAATTTCATCACAAGTCCTACTTTGACTTGAATGCCCATTAAAAAAAAATATTAATATAACTACACTCGCTATAACTTAGTAGGTGCTGTATGAAATAACAAATGAATGATCCTAAATGCTAACTGGCTGGTCAATAGTTAGGAAGTTGCCTTGTTTTTATTACAAGACATAAAGACATAAAGCTTACCAGTGCAATCTTATTTTGCAGAACCTGACAGAGTATTCTCTTCTTCATGCCATTATTCAGTCACGGTTATGTATTAGCAGTGCAGTGGATAAAAGTATGCAAGTAAAAAAACATCCAGGGAACTGTAGCTCCTCCACAGGAGGAATGGCCAGACCAGACTCTTCATGTAATTTTATTTTTTTAAAGCTTACTGAATTGGTACCTGGTGTGGTCCTCTGCTATTCTAGTCCACCTACCATAAGTTTCCCATGTGTTGTGCATATTGTGAAAAGCTTTTCTGCTCACTACAGTTGTCAAGAATGGTAATGGATGTTACTGTAGCCTTCCTGCCAGCTCAAGCAAGTCTGGCCACTCTCTGGCTTCTCTCATCAACAAAGCTGCGTATTAATGATTTATGTGTTGTGCTGCTGCTACATCATTGGCTGATTGGATAATTGCCAGACATAAATGTGACTGGTAATAGCATATTGTATTGGCCTTTTGCAGACATGTGACCTTGACAGTCACATAAGTTTACAACAGAAGCACTGTTAACTGACGTTAGGCTACGATGTAATTTCATTGCTAATTATGTTTCAGGTGTATTTCTGAACCAAAAAAATTACCTGATGATTAATGGACAACCTACTGGATTACCTGATGCCTTTTCATATGCATTATGTCATGATGGACTTCGTAACTTATTCAAAAGTGAAACAAGCATGTGAAAATAAAGTTAGGATATCAGTTAACATAGCTTGATTACCCCAGACAGTGTATAAATATGTAATTCTGGTTAGATATGGGTGTCACGTTTGGGTTGTCTGTGTCGGCATGGCATAAATGCAGAGGCAAAGGTGACGGGTTGAGAGATGAGAAGAAAACTTTGCTTTAATTACGACTACTACTCCAAAAACAACCGTAACAATAATAACAACAATAACAAATGCTAGACGACAAGCTCAACATAAACAGGCTATTTATACTAAATCAAACTAATGAGTCACCTCGGTTCAGTTGAGAGCTCCCATCACCTGACCGAGGTGCATTCTGGGACCTTAACGAAAACACACAAAAAAAAACCCCACAAAAAAGTCTCTGGGCGCTTGGCGCCCTCTAGGGGTTAACCCTTACAATGGGCTTTGGCATTGGCGTCCAGTAAGCAACGTTCCTCTCTTGAAGTGGTTTTTTTTTTTTTTTGTAATTTGCTTCGAAATATTCAAATTTAATCCTTTGACTTGTCTGTTTTTGTTGTAATGATGCCGGTCTGAGAGTTTTAGCTTAATGCGATTTTTAGACCCCAGCCTGTAAGCATGAGGATATGTTTTTACCTACAAAGACGATGGCGAGTGATAAGGCTACAAAGCGTTTGTGATTAAGGTTTACTGGTGAATTATATAAATTAAAATTCCTTTAATATGAAATACAATAAATTGGTAGTTTAAATCGCAGAAAATAATTTGTTGGCTGATGTTATTTAATTTTTTCCCCCAAATTAAATCAGTTTGTTTCCCTGTCATTTCCCACAGGCAGATCAGAGACACAGTAAACTGGATCTTCAGTGAGCAGATGATGGTTTATTACATTAATATATTCCGGGACACGTTTTGGCCCAACGGGAAACTTGCACCACATAACGCAGCTCGCTCTGATCCCGAGCGCCACGAGACCAAGGAGAGAGCGCAGCAGAAACTGCTGGACAACATCCCTGGTAAGAGCAACTTTTCACTTGAAACTGCAGGCCGTCAACCTTTTTAGCTTCCAGGTGCGGAAATGAAATACCATTATCATTGTGTTTTGTGTGATGACACTCAGGGGCGTTTCTAGGATTTTCAGTTAAGGGGGGCTCAGCCTCTATAGATGTTTAACACATATTTGGTTTGTTCAGAATCAGTACTCAAATGAGTCTTCTTGATCACACACGCTGTTTACCGTATAAACCTTTTTCTATTTACAGGTACAATCAGAAAAATGTAACCAGAAAACAGCATATAACTTTAAACTTACATTGATTAGTAATATAAACAACACACCTATGAGGCTGGACAATGGAATAAACTGTGTAGGTGCCAATAATGTTTATCTGTCAACAACATTTATCTGTTAATTCTTTGACAAAACTGCTGCTTTTTGTTTAACAGTGTTAATGTGCCTGAGAGGCTGCGCTTTCAGAGAACTGAACTGTAGAACTGAACAGAGAACTGGAGATGGAAG
>JAOVVB010000037.1:21269285-21280497 GCA_028570985.1 Heterobranchus longifilis
TTTACAATGTAGAAAGAAATAAAAATCAGGAACGATCATGGAGTTAGAAAGTGACCCCAAACTTTTGAACGGTAGTGCGTATTGTGTCGAGGATATGATTAAAAATTCAATTAAAAAAAATTAAAATAAATAATTGCCACTATAGTTGATGTTTCCGCTTAACTGTAGAATCATGCAATTTCACGGATGCTTTGCCTACTTAAAATGAACCACTGGTCTGAACTGGCTTTTATTTCTATATTTAAATTTGCACTTTGCTGCTTGTCTCTTAACCCATACCAGATCCGTCTGACTGGAGGCCGTACACAGTTGGAAGGCCGGGTGGAGATTCTGGCTGATGTTTCAGGGGAGTGGGGCCTGATCTGTGGGGATGACTGGACTTCTCGGGAGGCCATGGTGGCATGCAGGCAGCTGGGACTGGGACATGCCAGCAGTGGCCTTAGAGTAAGAATTCACTGAATCCTGAAAAGAGCATGTGTAATACATCAGAGGTACCCAGTTCAGTTAACAGAGATTTACTGTGTTTGTTCACTTTAACATGTCTGGATTTAATGTTCAGACCCTGTAATTATTTAGGACTTTTTTTTTTAAAGCAAAAACTTTTGCATAAATTTTTGAAAGATGTATCTGATTTGACCTTATCGAAGATAAACAATTTATAGATCACTATCTTAAAACCACAGATAGAACTGTGCAGTGAGATGTTGCCAGGAGCACAAATAGCTTTAATGCACCAATTAATCAGCGTATGAAACGGGAGTGGGTGTCTATAACAACATGCTGGGATTGTAGTTATCTCAGGATAAGAAACCAACCACATACAGACTGTGGTGCAGTACAAAGCAGGTTTCATTCGTAGATCCAAGCTGTGGACTGACAGATTCCAGATGGAGCAGCATACTGTAGACTCTGACACAATCAAGTTCAGTAATGTGGTCCTTTTCATAACTGTGAAACTTGCTGTAGTACAATATCACAGAAATATGTTCATTCATGTTTGAGTCGGCTCTTTAGGTGAACATGGAGAACGGGTAATGAGTGAAATATAAATCAAATGTCCTTTGAATTACCATTATAAATAGTTCTGGGAATGCAGAACCACGCCAAAATACCAAGGACATGCATTTGGAACATGTGTTTAATATTTTGCATCGGATACGTCTGTGGCAGACAACATAGCAAAAACAAAAACAACAACATAGGGCAGGGATAGAAGAGAGGGGATCCTAGCATAAAATGATTCTGTTGAATTAGAACCTCATTTAAGTTACCCTCATTTAGGAATTTCATTTAAGTGAACATTGAGAAGAATGGGCAAAGGTTTTCAAGCTGATAGTATAGGCAACACGATGAAATACTGTAACATCTTGTTACAACAAAGGTATGCTGTAGAGCATGTCTGATAGCACAGTATGTTTAACACTGAAAAAGTTGAACTGCAGCAAGCAGAAGACCAGACTAGGTTGATCAATCACATTGGAAAAGATTGAAAAAATGTTGCTTGGTCTGATAAATCTCAATTTCTGCGAAGACATCCGGATGGTAGGGTCAGAATTTGGCTTAAAACATGAAAGCTTCCTGCCTTATATCAACTGTTCAGGCAGGTGGTGGTATTGTAATGCAGTGGGGATATTATCTTGGCTTATTTTGGGCCTCTAAGTACCTTAGTATTGTTGCTGACCATGTTGACCACAGGATAACTTGTGTCACCAAGGGAAAATCATGTCACTAAGGTAAATCATCTCAAACTGGTTTGTTGAGTTCACTGTACTCAAATGGCCTCCAAACCAGATCACCAGATCTCAAACCAAACAGAGCACCTTTGGGATGTGGTGGATTGGGAGATTTGGATGGATGCGGAGCAACATTGGGGTGCTATTATGTCACTATGGATGTATGGACCAAAATCTCTAAGGAATGGTTCCAGCTCCTTGTTGAGTCTATGCCATAGAGAATTGAGGCAGTTTGGAAGGCAAGAGGGGGTCCAACCCAGTACTAACATGGTATAGCTGTACCTAATAAAGTATGCATCCTATGCTGGTTATACAGTTAATCAACCATTAAAAGAACACAACTATTTTATTTTGCTGTTTAAAGAAAAGGAAGGCACAGATGAAGATTCAATGATTAAAAACGTTCTAAATGTGTCAATAAAACTATGAACCCTCTGTGTATTATTGGTATCCAAATTCCCATAATTAGTAAAACCGATCTATTACTTTCATATAATCATTGAAATAGCAGGGCATGACCTTGTTTAGTAGAACTGCAAATCAGTTAATATTTACTTAGTTATACATTTCATCAGGGAGCTCAGTGAATTGCCCTTGCAGGTATCGCAGATCTGTTTGGTTGGGGCAGGACAGAGAATGAGGGCATGGTACGATCTGGCTCCAGATGGAGGACAAGGGAGGCCATGGAGGCCTGGCAGTATGCACGCCTTGGCTATGGCCAGCATGCAAACATAATAACGGAGGATATCTACGGTATGAATAAGCATTCTGAATTGAGATGTCTGTTAGGTTTGTAACAACAAACAAATAGACAGGATTTTATAGTTGAGAATGTGTATTCAGTAATATATGGCAGAAACATCTAAACACAATCAATCTGGTTTAATGTGCTGTTATTAACAGACTGCCTGTGCGCCATTATTATAATAACAGATAAAGTCTCTTGTTTTACTGTATAATTAGCATCATCGTCTTTGTTACTAAGGAAACCTGGTACTGGGAAGGCAGTAATGTGACTGAGATGGTGATGAGTGGGGTGAAGTGTCGTGGAGATGAGATGACTATAACTGAGTGTCAGCACCATAGCGTTGTCAACTGTAAGAGGGCAGGAGCTGCATTTGCTGCTGGAATTATCTGCACAGACTGTAAGTAATATATGGTTAAGTAATAGAAGTAAAACCTGGTTTATGATTCTTTTTTGGAGATAAATGACAAGGCTGTGTCTTAAAGGTTGTAAGCAATAACCAGTGAACATATCCTCACCTTCTCAGCTGCATCAGACCTGGTGCTGAATGCCCCGCTGGTGGAGTACAGCGTCTACATAGAAGACCGGCCACTGCATTTGCTCTACTGTGCAGCAGAAGAAAACTGCCTCTCGAAATCTGCAGTCAACGACAATTGGCCGTACGGGCAGAGGCGTCTACTTCGATTCTCCTCAGAGATCCACAACGTGGGCCAGGCCGACTTCCGGCCCCGTTTGAGCCGTAATTCCTGGGTGTGGCATGAATGCCACAGGTAAACACAGGGCAGATAACCAGTGCTGCTTGTTACTCATTGTTCAATGTCATATTAATGACAATTCCAATCATCAGTTTGAGCTGAATGTACAGATCCAAAGTGTTTACATGGATTCAAGCCTCATCGATAGTGTTTGTTAAGATTTAAATAACACAGAGAAGCTTAGTACTACTGTACATAATATTCTAGTCACATTTTATGCATTGTGAGTAAGCATTAAAGTGAATAAGTGTAGTTTTATACCTGGACATGGTTGTGAGAGCAGCAATAATTCCTGTTGTAATTTTGCCAGCTGCACTCACTACGTGTGTGTGTTACCCCTACCAGGCATTATCACAGCATGGATATCTTCACCAACTACGACCTGCTGGATCTCAACGGCACAAAAGTGGCAGATGGTCACAAAGCCAGCTTCTGTCTTGAGGACACAGACTGCAATGAAGGTAAGATGATTATGGTGCTTTTGATATGCAGAGCCCCAGGCTGCACATCTGGGCCTGATTTAGCATTTTATGGGCGCAATGTAAATTTATGGCATCTGAACGTGAATCATCAGCATGCGCAGAGAAAAGGTGGCACAATCCACATATATCAGATAACACGTTTCTTCTTATGGTTGGACAGTTTTCAGGATATACGTCTACAGAAAATGAGAAGCCAGGTGATTTGTTAAATTTATTGCTCCAGGTGTTTCAAAACAATACCAGTGTGCCAATTTTGGGGAGCAGGGCATCACGGTTGGCTGCTGGGACACGTACAGGCACGATATAGACTGCCAGTGGATTGATATCACTGATGTTAAACCTGGAAACTACATACTGCAGGTAAGCACTAAGAACATACTACAATACACACCTATATTTTTGGAACACAAGCTGAAATGGCATAAATAGTGTGCTCGGAGCCTGCACTCTAGTGGCTGATATTTGATACTGCAAAAGCAGAGCAGATTCCAATATATAAGCATATATTATATAAAACTGTCATTTTAGGATGTTTAAAAAATAGTTTCCATCCATCTAGGAACCTCTGTAGTCCAACTAAGGACTATGGAGGCCAACGGTGACCATTGTATTTATTCCCATTTTTATGTGAACATATCATGGGCAACTTGGGTACTCCAATTAACCTAATCTGCATGTCTGGATTGTGTGAGGAAACCGGAATACCCGGGGGGAAAAGAAAACGACCACGCATGGGGAGAACATGCAAACTCCATGCACACAGACCCCAGGGCGGGAATCTAACCAGGACCTTGGAGGAGCAAGGCGACAGTGCTAAATGTGGCAGTGCCGCCAAAAAATTAGTTTAAGTAATAAAGCACATAATGTTGATATATAGTAAAACTAAGTACGTCATTCGTTACAATGAACTTTAACTGATCACAGTCTTTATATCTTTAGCACCTTATTCCTTTAAAATGTAAATAATTTGGCTGTTTTTCTCTTTTAAAGGTTATACTGAACCCTAATTTTGAGGTAGCAGAAAGTGATTTCACTAATAATGCTATGCGCTGCAACTGCAAATATGACGGCTACCGGATCTGGCTGCATAAATGCCACTTAGGTAACTACCAATTCGATTGGCATGGATAGGATTTCAACATGTATTATCTACCTTACATGCAAAACAGTCAAATAATTTTATTTCATCCTTTATTCTTAGGTGATTCATACAGCGAAGAAGCGGAGAAAGAGTTTGAACTATATCCTGGTCAGCTGAACAATCAGATCTTATAACATCAGCCACCAACAGATGGAAAAGCTTTAAGCCACTATGAGAATAGCTTTATAATGTACTCATCTATTTATTCTTACTGAACACCATTCTCCCACAGTGTCCGCCAAGTCCTAATCAGATACATCTCTGTATCAACGTCTGGTTACGATGGACAACCTTTTAAACTAACAAAGTGACACGAGAGCTTGTGATTTTGCTCTCAGCCATGTTGAAAACCAGTCGAACAACAGGCCTTAAATGAGCTCTTTGTCTAAAGAGACGGAAAAGTAAATAGCTAAAGGGAGCAGCCCAATTAAGTACTTCCTCAGTAATGAACCAGTCCAGGTCAAATTCTTTTGAGTCTGTATTCTAGAGAAGTAAGCCTTTAGCAAATTTCAACATTTTTAAGAAAATGGTTATAATGTATGCATTGATGAAACATTGAATATATTTTTCAGCAAAATGTCTCAACTGTCTATCCTTGGTGTATGAATGGAGTAATATATAAACATATACTTAATATATATGCAGATTTTCACATGGGCATGTGAACACTAGCCATGTTTGTTACATTTCAGGCACGTGGGTACATCTTTAAATTCAATCTGTGTTTCAACCCCGACAAAAAACTGATATTAAAACTATGAAAGCAGTATTTGTACAAATCATAATCCACATTGGGCATCTGAACCAAAACTGCGTAACTAAAGACAGTTTAAAAAAAAAAAAAAACCTGCTGTTACTGGCTTGATCTGGCTTGTCTTTGAGCACTGGATGTGCTGCCAATTTTTTATGCATTATCTGGAAGAATCAGCCAAAACGATTCAGCACATAAGACCATAATTATTTCTGCCCTTAAAACTACATTCTTGCAACACAAGTACTTAAAAAGTACTATAGCAGAAATTTGGTAGTTGGTCACTCTGCATACATGTTTAAGTGGTGGAAATGTAAACTCAAAATCCTTGACCATTTTATTACATTTTAACTTTTCCCTAATTAAGTGTCAAACTGACCCACATAGCAAAACACTTCATCTTTATAGTTCAACAACTGTACTAAGGTTTCATGGATTAAATCACTTCAACAAATACTGAGACCATAAATATTTAATTGCATGTTTTATTGGTATTAGACAGACAGAACATTGAAGGAACATTAAAGTGAGAGACAGAATATGAAAAACAGCTCAACTCAAAATTGGGTGGGAAAAAAAAGCAGAAAGTTGTGACCGGAACACAGAAAAAAAGACTGACAAAACATGTATTTAAGCTATCTCCTCTTCTCCCTCCTCCTCAAACTCCCCTTCATCTTCAGCAGTTGCATCCTGGTACTGCTGGTACTCAGACACCAGGTCATTCATGTTGCTCTCAGCCTCTGTGAACTCCATCTCATCCATACCCTCACCTGTATACCAATGCAGGAAAGCCTTGCGCCTGAACATGGCCGTGAACTGCTCGGAGATGCGCTTGAACAGCTCCTGGATAGCAGTGCTGTTGCCAATAAATGTGGCGGCCATTTTCAGCCCACGGGGTGGGATGTCGCACACAGCCGTCTTCACGTTGTTGGGGATCCATTCAACAAAGTAACTGCTGTTCTTGTTCTGCACATTAAGCATCTGCTCATCCACCTCCTTCATTGACATGCGGCCACGGAAAACAGCAGCCACCGTGAGGTAGCGACCGTGTCGTGGATCACAAGCCGCCATCATGTTCTTGGCATCGAACATCTGCTGGGTTAATTCGGGGACAGTAAGTGCACGGTATTGTTGGCTGCCTCTGCTGGTTAGAGGGGCAAAACCAGGCATGAAAAAGTGCAGACGTGGGAAGGGCACCATGTTGACAGCCAGTTTGCGCAGGTCAGCATTGAGCTGGCCAGGGAACCTCAGACATGTTGTGACTCCACTCATGGTGGCAGAGACTAAATGGTTAAGGTCACCATAGGTTGGTGTTGTGAGCTTGAGAGTGCGGAAACAGATGTCGTATAGTGCTTCGTTGTCAATGCAGTACGTCTCGTCTGTGTTTTCTACCAGCTGGTGGACAGACAGTGTGGCATTGTACGGTTCCACCACTGTATCAGAGACTTTGGGTGAGGGGACGACACTGAAGGTGTTCATAATGCGATCAGGATACTCTTCACGGATTTTGCTGATGAGCAAGGTGCCCATGCCTGACCCGGTACCACCACCCAGCGAATGGGTGAGTTGGAAGCCCTGCAGGCAGTCGCAGCTTTCAGCCTCCTTACGCACCACATCCAAGACTGAGTCCACCAGCTCAGCACCTTCTGTGTAATGGCCCTTGGCCCAGTTATTACCAGCACCACTCTGGCCTGTGGAGAGAAAGCACCGATTGTTATATATGAATCCAGCAGAAAACAGTAGGCAAATTCACTTAAATTTGACTGCAAGACCGATAAATCAAAATCAGATTTACTCCTTTGCATCTGTATAGGAGCCCAAAAAAAAAAAAAAAAAAGAGAAGAAAAACGATTAGGGCATTGTGTAATATTTACCAAAAACAAAGTTGTCAGGCCTAAAAATTTGCCCGAAAGGCCCAGACCTCACAGAGTCCATGGTACCCGGCTCCAGATCTACCAGCACGGCACGGGGGACATACTTCCCACCTAAAAGGATGAATAATAAATTTTTTAAATCAAAAAAAAAAAAGTTATAACCATCTTATCTATAATTGTCATTTGACATATATAATGTTAAAAGGGGGGAGGGGTCTTACCCGAGGCTTCGTTGTAGTACACATTAATTCTGTCCAGCTGAAGATCACTGTCACCATGGTAACTGCCTGTAGGGTCAATCCCATGTTCGTCACTTATGACTTCCCAGAACTGGGGGGGGGGGGGGGAATTATTTTATTTGTGAGGGGGAAAAAAAAAGCAATGTGTTAGTTTTGGCTTATAAGCTTAACCATGAAATAAACCAGGCTCACCGGACCACTGAACAAGAGCAGGAGAAGCCTTACTCAAGTCACCACTTGAAACGTTATACGCGCATGAATAATTACTCCGGCAACGGCATACGTTTGTTTGCCAATTCTCTAAAGACAGTTTAAGTCTCTAAATTTATTTTTAATGTAACATACAGGCTGAAATAAGAGTAACACGGTTATTCGGACAGGGAAGAAGTTTCCGGCGTGGCCGCTCTCCCTGAGATTAACCAGATATAACCGGCCATGTTAACTGCAGGGCGCGCGCGCTCCGGCCAACACCCTTCAGCAGCTGCATTGTTTCGCCATTACTTCACTCAGAACAAACCGCTTGTCAGGGGAAAAACAACTTCTAAAAAATTATTTATTACCGTTGAGCCTTTACACCGATCGGCGTTTTACTAAATGTGAGATTTACTACTGAGCCCGATAGTTAAAGGACTAGTATAGTGACTGCATTGTTTTTCAAAAACGTTAAAAACGTTTAAAAGTTACAAAAGACTGTAACCGAACCGGTGACACAAAAATATATAATTTTGTTACATAAAATACGAAAATAACGAACTGTGGACTTTTAAACAACCACCAAGCGCTAATAGACCGAGGCCTTCAGGCAGTGTGAGAGAAAGGCCCGAAATATATATATTTAAAAAACGCGGATACGCGCTAAAAAGGCAATTTTTTCACTTCTTACCTTGGCACCAATTTGGTTACCGCACTGTCCTGCCTGCAGATGAACAATCTCCCTCATTCTGTATGCTGTAGAAAAACAGATCAACTGAAAGAAAACTCGCTTGACTCCGGTGACAATGAAGCCGTAATTTGAGATGTACGTCTAGTTATCCAGTCTGCTGAAATCACCCAAGCTTTCCCGTTGGTCGCTTTATGTCATGCTCCCGCCTCCCTGATGATTTAATTGGTTCAGGCTTCTCGCAAGCCAACTGACAAATTTATGACTATTGGCTGAAGTGGCGTACACTCACTTGTGATTGGCAGATATTATTATTATAGCCAAGTTTCAAATTTTTTCATGTTTTTATCTTACCTTTTACTTCAACGGTGATATTCAAACGGTTATATATATATAATATATATATTTATTTATTTATTACAGCCATGCACATCGCAACACATACTTTTTTATAGAGTACATTTATTGAGTTCTAGCTATCCTGCATGATTGACAACTTGTACTGAGTTTATTATATGAAAGCAAATTTTATTTTAAATAATTTTATGGAAGCATCATTATTTGAATTACCTCAGGCTTTCAAAAACGCATTTTGAAATGTAATCACTGCTGAATCGTTAATTTTGAATTGTCAATACTACTAAATTTATTAAACTGAAATATTTGACTTTGAAAAGCAATATTTATGAACTTTATGTGTAGTGAATTTTACATGAAATTCTAAATTGCCCATTTTAAGCTGGGAAATTTTAAAGTCTTGATTTGAATATACATTTAATTTAATATTCTCAAATTAAAAAAAAAAAAAATCACCTGCCTAATATTTAAAAACGTATATTCAGTGTGTCCTATTTCATGAAGCTCAATTTAGATCTAGAAACTGATCTCAAGTAAAAATTCTTTGAAATATTTTTCAAAGATTATTATAATTCAAATAATTATGATGCCAATTTCGTCATGGCACCTCCAGGTGCTGGATTCGATTCCCGCCTCGGGTCTGCGTGCATGGAGTTTGCATGTTCTCCTCCGGGTACTCCGGTTTCCTCCCACAGTCCAAAAACATGCAGGTTAGGCTAATTGTCATTCCTTAATTGCCTGTAGTGTGTGAATGAGCATGTTAGTGAGTATAGGTGTGTGACCTAAGATGGATTGGCACCCTGTCCAGGTCCTAAGTCCTCTGGAATAGGCTCCAGTCCCCGCATGACCCTGTACACAGGATAAACTGGTATTGACAATGAGTGAGTGAGTGAGTAAGTGAGAGATGATGCCAATTTGCTTCAATGGTAATAATAATAATCATAATAAACTGGCCGATAAATAATGTCAGCTTGAATCTCTTACTGTATGTCTTGTAGCAGCTGAAAGTAGAATACTCTGACACAAACTAATTTTATTACAGTATAAGCATTTATGTAAATAATATTCGTGAAAAGCTTACAGTATGTACTTTGGGGTCCATTTAATGTATTTCTACAGTTAATGGCATCACTGGATACGAAAGTAAAGACCCTAGTTAGCACGTGTTTTATAAGATAATGAGATTTGAAATAGAAAACTTAAAGTTATTTTTTGGTTAGTTGTCCTCGTAAGTTGTTAAAAGATTTGTGGGAAATATTGGTCACCAATGTGCTTGGCAGACTAGGTCATGTATGTTAAACAAGCCCTGAGCGTAACACTGTTTTTGTTACAAACACCAGAGGTCCATCAACACAACCAATCTATATCCTTACAGCAAAACCTTATACTGGGTTAATACGGTCCCACATAATGCCACACTCCTGCCATCTAAGTTTTAACCTATCATTTAAAAGTGATCATGTTACAATAAAAATGTTCCATTGGTACTGGGGTGTGGTTCAAAGTACCGAAATATATTTTTTCCATAGCAGAAAAAACATTAAAGGGCGTTTTCACACTAGTCACGATTGCTTTGTACTGTGCCCAGGAAAGTTTACTCCCCCTTTCCCAATCTCCATGTCGTTGAGTCTAAACAGGTTAGATTGGCTTCCATATGTGATTCAATTTGTGCCCGAGTACACTGTACTGTGCCCGAGACCACCTCTTCAAGCGGACTTGGGCGTGTTTCCTGAGGCAGACTGATCAAAATGAGCCTGACTTTGGGGTCAAGTGTTCTTAGAGATGATCCCGAGTCCCTGATGTGAAAACACCCTTAATACACTAAGGTCAACATAAGGTAAGTTTCAGATAAATTTAAATACGCTGATTTCTTTTCCTTGAAAAGAAAGGAACATGGTAGTACCTTCAATGAACTGGCTGTCAATTAACATGAAGAATTTATCCACAGTCAAGATTTTTCTCTAAATCCAGGCCATGTTTTTCTATGTAACCTCGACAAAATGGGAAGGAAAAAAGAAAGACACTGTAGTCTTCATCTAGAACATAAACTTCTTTTTATGTTCTTTCATGTGCTGCTCAGGGATGCTGTAAAGAGGGAGAAAGTCAGGGTGATTCCAAGGGACTTTAAGTGACAGGGGATCAATTCACAATTTGTTGCTTTGTCAGGATTGGGCAACAGTTACAGTGCATCCGGAAAGTATTCACAGCGCATCACTTTTTCCACATTTTGTTATGTCACAGCCTTATTCTAAAAT
>JAOVVB010000037.1:21311736-21325036 GCA_028570985.1 Heterobranchus longifilis
ATGGGCTATTTGGGACCGCCATTTAGCCTGATCTGCATGTCTTTAGACTGTGGGAGGAAACCGGAGTACCCAGAGGAAACCCACCAAGCATGAGGATTACATGCAAACTCCATGCATACAGACCCGGGAATCGAGCCCGGACCCTGGAGGTGCAAGGCGAGAGAGCTAACCACTACACAACCGTGCTGCCTACAATCGATTTTAGGAAAATATAAATCATAATATGGATCTGTGCATATATTTGATCACAAAGCTACAGTTAATTACAGATAATGTATGCATAGTTTGGGATTTATGTAGAATTTAATATTTGTTTACTTTATTATACCTTTGAGGTGATAAATAAATGAGCAAACATCCTCTTAATGAGATCATTTTCCCCTTTATTTGCTGTTGGCTTGACCAATCAAATATGTTTGAATACTAAATAAGACATTTAATAATTAAATATCGCAGTTTAAATTGCAATTGAAATGTGTCGAAATAATCACAATGCGATTAAAAAACAATATTATTATTAAATTGTGCAGACCTAATAAAGTTTTTCTTGAATTAAGGCAACGGCACCCAGCAAGTCTGGTAAGTAGCATGTGAGATTATGATAGAGAACAGGGCTTCAGGTTATGTTCAGTCATGTCAGAGCACTCAAAACATCCAGGTCAATTAAGATTCATACGTTGACGGGCACATCTTCCATTTTACTGGGGAGAAAAAAAGGCTGCATTTTAGTGAGAAACATTAGCTAGTTATATCATAAGCGGTATCGGAGGGTTAAAACAGAATACTGATTCGCTATGTACTGATCTCTGTTCTGTAGGTGTTAAATGTAAGTCATAACATCAGACCTAAAGCATTTAAGAGTCAGAGAAAGAAAACATTTTAGCAGGCGCTCTTTTATGGTTGTTCTTTAGATGTTTGTACTTTAACCCTCAGGCCTGTTTTGAATATCACTGTGTTGCATCCATTATGAGATTCACTCACATGCAGGAAAACTCCCAGGGCTCATTCTTTTGGTTTGAACTTTATGGCACTTTCAGACAAGATAAAGAGTGAGACATGGAGAAGAGAAGATGAGCACGTTTACTTGATATTTCTGGCAGAGCCCTAGCTGAGCAAAGATTGCAAGATCTGACATTCTCCAGGAAATTAACTGACCTTTTTCCTTATGATACGAGTTTCACTGCATAATATGAAACTGAGATATTTGTACCCAGACTGTAACAAATCGTAGTTACCATATAAACTAGTCAATTGTAAAAAAAAAATAAATAAAAAATCTTCATTTGCACATTTGAATGCAGCAAAGGCCAAAGCAGTGGTTTCATGTTGCATCATTCATTAGTATCCCTGTACAGTTATGGCCTCACATCTCTGGATTGAAGTCTGATAATAGGGCATTTGAGTAATCACTCACATCCCTCTAGCAACAAGTATGAAACGGATATGATGTGAATTGCTTTGATACAGATATCGAGTAACTTCTGGACATATTTTGTGGAACACTTTCAGCTGAATAAAATTGATACATTCATTTTACTTAATAAAAATGTACATTAATTGTTGTGCTTAGGTAAACATTATGTCATGTTTAGTACACATGGACCCCCAGTACGATAGTATCACGGTAACTAGGTGCAGATGTGATTTGTATTGCAATCCTGTTAACATCTCAAATTTTTAAATACCCTAAATAACTTACTTTCGGCTGTTCCCTTCAACAGCGGACTATCCAAACGTAACTTTGGCACATTTCAACCCTCCTGTTTTATCCAGGCTTGGGAACAGCTCTGCATGCAGTGGGTGGGTAGCATGGGGTGTGACAACCCACCCATGGCAGGGCTTGAACCCAGATCCTCAGAACCCCAAACCAACAACATAGAGTCTTAACCAGCTGAGCTGCCTGTCAATGTGCGAGTAGATTAGTGTGTGTTACCTGTAAGTCTATAGACGCCAGCCAACCACATCTTATCGAACTGCTTGCCCACGTACCATTGGGAACTGTGTAATACACTCAGAGGAAAGCGCTATCCACTCCTTCTGCTTGCATGAGATCACTTATGCCTATGATTGGCCTATATGAGAGCACTAGAGTGTCTCCCATCCCTTCCTTCTGAGAGAGCTCGACCAATCAGCTCTCTCCAGGCCCCCTGCATAAATAACACATTTTACCTTTTACGCATTTTAAAACACCATGTTAGTCTAAATCCCAAAAGGATTCCTGTTCCTATATAATATACACCAATCAGCCATAACATTAAATAACCTTAACATTAAAACCACTTACAGTAGACCACAGGGGGCAGCTCCACAGGGCCTCTGTGCTGTGATGTCTGGCACCACGATGTTCTCAGCGGATCCCTTAGGTGCTGTGGATTGGACATGTTTTTCAGGTATTTCACTTGCGTGCTCAATCAGATCTGTAGATTTTAGAGGTCAGATTGGTGGCCTTGAGCTCTTTGCCTGCTGCGGCCCGTACATGGCGGGCTGTGTTGCACTAGCTGCTCTGGTGCCGTTCTATCGTGGCCAACAGTTACCGTTTTTTGGTAATTTGTGCTACATTGGCTTTCATGTGGAGTCTAACTTATCGGGCTAGCCTTTGGTTCTTTTGGCATCATGAGCCTGGGGTTTCGATGTCCATGTGTACAGTATGGTTGGTGATCAATGTTATTCAGTTTACCTGTCAGTATTGGCAGTGATGTTATGGCTGATCGGTGTATATTCCTTGATGAGTGTTGAACCTAAAATCATATCTTCAATGCAGTATGTGTATAATATACAGTGATATACTTTTCATATATAATGAAAGTGATATTAGAGCACTAAATGTAAAAAGCAGCTTGTTGGTTATAAATTCTTGAGAAACATATTTATTTGGTGGTGTTCTCCAAGTTGCTACTTAATATTTGAAACACACACATGCATGCTTCCTTCTGGAAAAGTGTGATTTATTCTTCAAATGTGGTAAGTGAATGATTTGTTTTCTCGAATAATTTACATGCACTAACAGTAGGCAGGAGATTTTACCGTAATTTCGAAAGCTGTAAAAGTCCAGAGGAAAGCCAAAAAGATGTCATGTTCAGGCAGAGACGTTTCCCGTGGTTAATGCTCTAAACTATCAGAAAGATCTGAACATGTGGCCTTCTCCAGATCAGAAGATGGTTTAAACAGTTGTTTTTTTTGGCAGTGTGGTGTATCCTCATGTAATGACAGATTTTGCTCAGAAAAAAAAAAAAATACACGTGCAAGACAGGGGAGTTGTAACTGGGTCATGAGGCATGTTCTGCATTCCATTCCCGTCTCTGAGATGTGTGCATTCACTAGAAATACACATTGACTTCCTTAATTAACTGTTAACCGAATGCAATATAAATCTTATTATACTAAATGTATTATATAATGGAGCTTTACCTTCTTAAAGATGAAAAAAAAATCACCTAAAAAGTATGGTATTGTAATGTTAAAATACTGCATAGTGCAATATGTCTTTTGTCTCAAAATTATTTGGCATAATCCCACTAAACAGTTATTAACAACATGGGACAGTTCAAAGCCTTCTGACCCTGTGGGTAATATTTGTATTCACATCAGCCAGTTGTATTCAGCTATGCACTGTAGCCTTGTGTGCTATCTTGTCAAATAATTTATTATTTTAAAAAGTAATTATTATGATAATAAAGAAATTACTGTTTCAGTGGAATATTAATGCATTACTGTTTCGGTCGGGTAACAATACACTTTTGACAGAAGCCCTTTAATTAATCATCATTGAAACCCTTTGTAATTATATGCATTATACTGTTTACTAATATAAGGTTTACTTATTCTCTAAGAGCAGTAATAATAATTGGGTAATGAGAACAGACTGTCATGCACATAACTGATTTGATCAGAATTTACAGTTGATTTTATTACTATAATTCTGTGCATTTTATAACTGTCTTTATAGATTTAAAAAAGAGAAGGGTAAATGTTGAATATAGAAAACCTAGTACGCTTACAATAATACAACAGGGTATTTGAGAATAAACAATGCATTATTGCAAGAATGTAAATTATGTTCTGCTCAGTGATGTATTTATTTTGCAGTGTCAGGTATTGTCAAGCAATGAAGTTGCATGGTGGTGTAGTGGTTAGCACTGTCGCCTTGCACCTCCAGGGTCCGGGTTTGAACCTGAAAGTTTGGGTTATACAATCTATTATCCCCTGTAATACTGTAAAGCAGTGCAACATTTGGAAACTATAATCTTGGAATATGCAAACTTTTTTTTCTTTTCTTGAGAGAAATGTTAGAAATGGTTGTTGGGATTGTTATAATGATAGCCTTGTATAAACAAGACAGGCCAAGGCGGGGTGTATCTGTGTATGTGCGTCGTTGTGGAAATGTCTGTTTACAGGCATACCTCCAGGTATAATTAGCCTGGGGAGAGTGGCTCCCTGCTTCCCTGGTGTTTCAATATCAGCCTCTAATCACCAATTAGAACCTGCATATGGCATTCAAGGCCTCAGTGAGGTTATAGCAAAAACCCTTAGGATATAAACAAGTGATAGATCCTTAGATCATTGACCATAGTTTAGTGCAGTATAAATAAGCAACAAACAAAAAAAAATTTTTACATCAAATTTTTGGTTTGACCCTGTAAAAATTACACATTTATTGCAATATAAAAATAAGCTTTATTGTAAATGTAGGTAGTTGCCTTATTTAAAGTTTGTGATTTGTATAATCCTTCCTTACGCTTCTGTTTGCCTATTTTTGTTGTCTTGTTTTGTGTAATAACTGACAGCAATTTAAAATTTCCCCAGAACTAATTTTTCGGTCAGTCAGTTCAGTCAGTGTATCTCAGCAATGCAGCTTACAAAATGTGATTCATAGCTTCATAATGGAGTTTTGTATCCTTGCATGATTGATCCCATGAGGTAGATGAAAATTGGATGAGGGAACTGATGTGTTAAAAGAGAAAAAAAAAAAAAAAACAGAGTGCAGTCCTGTAGCTGCAAATGTTGTCCCTCGTGATTAGACCTAACCATACCCTGTGTAGTGTATATTTAAGCCATTCTTAAATCTTGATCTTCTCAGTTGTATTTTTGTTTGTGTGGCAGGGCCCGTCTGCAGGACCATGTCTCTGAGGGCAGATTGTGAGGAACCCAAGCCTGAGAAGCTGGCAGACAAGGCCAGTGAAAGTGGAGCTTCCTTGAACGAATTGTCCACCTCCAGCTCAGAGACACACTCAGAGGCCACATCACCTCAGGATGGAGACTCCATCTTGGTGCCTCGTGAGGAGGTAGTTGGAGGCTCTCTGGCACCCTGTGGAGCCCTGCATTCAGTTTCTCGTCCCCCCAGTACCCTCACCCTCGGTAGGCCACCAAAGAAGGGTGCGTCCGTCCAGTGGATGGAGCTTCCCGATAAAAGGCGCAACAGTGAGCTTTTCCAGTCTTTGACCAGCGGTGTTGAGCTACGTGAGGGTGGACTGGTGCGCAGAAAGACTCTGGAAAGACCCAGTGCTCAAGAAGAGATGAAGCAGTGCATTTGGGATTTCCGTAAGATTCGGATTCCACAGGCTTTTCCAGAGCGGAAGCGCCAATGGCAGTCAGAATTGCTCCAGAAATATGGGCTCTAGAAAAGCACGTAGTCAGAATTTCTGTGATGTGGCTTTTTTCTGATTTCTTGTTTTTTTTATTGGTTTCTAAACAGGTTATTTAAATAGGTGCCATATTTCTCAAAAGGAAGGCAACAAGGCTGTTTAACATGGCTTAATGAAAGTTGGTAAAAACCACTTGAACTATATTGTAGCTCCATGTGCACACTTAAAGCAAAAAGGGAAACAAACCAAGCATTGTTTTTTTTCCATAACTTCCCATTTAGTACAGTAGATACTGTTGCTAGTAAATCAGGATCAGTCAAATTTGAAAAAAAAACCACATTGAATATTCTCTTTTATTGTTGCCTTGTCTTAAGCACTTGCATCAGTACAGCGTTTATGTCTTCTATATGTCCTGTACAGTTCCATTGTGCAAATGTGGTCATTTTATATCTCACAATGATTTCCAAATTTTTACAGAGTTTCATGAAGCCAGCATGGGACAAACATATACGTGTAATGATATTTCTCATACATAAAATTCACATTACAGACTGCAATGATTTTAATGTTGAATGATTTAATAAGCTGACTGGATATATACTGGATGGTATCTACAATCTAAGGTCCATATGGCTTCCTGTTTAATATGTGGTTTTAGTTTGTAATGTGTTCTGTGCATAACAATGTTTGTGTATATTTCTAAAGGAATATGTTCAGAAAAAATAAATAAATAAAATATACGGTACAATGCTAGTTTTAATAAAGCACCAAGTCTTACATTTTAGGGCTTTTGATAGATGCCAAATCACTTAACAGTATGCTTACAGTACAATTTACAATAAATGCTGGATTGGGAAGCTGAGAAGTCTCTTTCCAGAGCACAGGTTTGAGAAGCACAATGGCACTGCTGTCTCTTTGAAACCTTAGTTGCAGTGTTCCAGTAAGTTTCCACCAGTTAGTGTTAATCTGTTGTAACGTAAAATACAAGAAATTGACATTTCTTCTGTAATAAAACGTGTCGTGTAAATGGAAAGAGAGAAATAAGTTTGTTTGCTTTGTGTATAATTTCTTAAATGTGTGATACATTTAAATAAACAAGGGCTGATTAAATGTTTCTGAAAGTAATTTATGGTTGTTTGAAATGTTATGGAATTGCATTTTTTAAGACAACTTACTAATGAAATTTCCCCACCGCTGTATGATTATGAAATTGAAAATGGCAGAAAAAAATGTAAACAACCTTGGATTGGTTGTGGAAAAGATCCTGTGGTTCAGAAGTGTCTAATTATTAGCCTGCATGAAGTAAAGAAGACAACTAAGGAAGTTTTACTAAGGTAGTTTACTAAGGTAAGGTTTAAGGAAACATATTATTAAAACCTGTAACGATAGTAGTGAAGATCTTTATTCCAAAAATGTGATGTGAAATGCCCAGGATTAAAAATCACCTCAACAGGTTTAATCGTACAAAATCAACTATGTTTATTAGTAAAATAATAGTTTCAGCAGACACAATCCGACAAGAGCTGACAGGATTGGGACTAAACAGCTGTGAGGCCATAAGTGAAGAATGTGGAATTATTTTCACACAAATTATTTTCTAGAGGAATTTTTTTTCACACAAATTATTTTTAAGAGAAATAATTTTCACACTAATTATTTTCATGAGGAATTATTTTCACACATAAATTGGCAACCACAAAGTCATGACTTTAAACTCATTAAAAGTGCTGGAGAAGACTTTACAGAGTGGTTCAACTCTCCCATCAAAAAATGTATGCAATTCAGGATTAAACTAAATGTTGCATACGGTTGTTGAAACAATGCTACAGCAAATGAATGCTGTGATCAAAGATAAAAAGGTCCAACAAAATATTCAAATGTGCAACAGGCTGAAAAATATGCATAAGTTGTTTGGATTTAACTAGCTTTAATTTTTGATTATCAATGTTATTAATGTTCAGACATTACATTATATAAATCCCTAGTCCATGAATGAAACGTGTAAACCATACAAACAGACTGTGGTTAAATGAGGCGCATGTGCACTTGTTTATTAGGCGTTTTAATTAGTATGCTGGAGGCTGTGACTGCTAATGGAGAGGTGGTGAATTATAGTGTGACAAAATGGCACTATTCTGAATGTGATGCCCTTCCCTGGATAAACTGCAGACAGGTAATATGTGATAACAGCCTGGTAAGTCCTAGCTTGAAAGTCTTACTATCTGTAAATCTGTGAAAATGCTGTTCACACTCTAATTCCTGGTTGAAAGACAAACAGCTTCATCCGAACGGCAGTGCCAAATGGAAATTAAGAAGATGAATTAGAGAATTCAAGATGCTCAAGTCTGCCAAAATGAATCGAATGGCAACAATTCGCAGAAAATCTGTGCTTATCGCAGGGAAAAACACATCCGTGTGAACAATGCAAGGATACAAATGTGAAAAACATGAATTTCTGATGATACTCAGGCACATATACTGTAAACCAAAGTCTACGTTTTATCAGACCTGATGCTATAGCTCACGCATGCCAGATGTTGCAGGATAAATTGAATCCCTCTCCATCATTTACACCTAATTAGGGCAATTCAGAGAGTGTGGTCAGCTAAAAAGAGAGTGTGTCTTGGCAGGTTCTTGCTTAGAGAAACAGCAGATCCTCAATCCCACTGCTTAGGAATCAAGAGATGGCTTAAATATACAGTATACGGGACAACCAGACAGCGGGATTGTAAATCATGGCTCTCCCACAATTGTGTACCGTAAAATCAAACAGTAAACGTGTTCAAAGGATATTCAGTATGAGCATATTTTCATTACACATGATATGTGTGTCTATAAGTCTTTATACTTACATCAACAGTAAGTATCCAGGTAAGATCCAGGTAAGATTAGAGAATAAACTCTATGGGAAGTGCAATCTTGAAGCTCTGAGTGGAAGCATCACAAAGATTCTCATGCTCAAAACAGCTTCAATCCTGCCGCATTAAGGACACATCCAGCAGTGTTTCACACTATAAAAGCTTATGTGTAGTGACCTGACTGTTCCACATGGCTGACTTACAGATAAAGAAATAGTAGCAGTCCTTATGAGCCACTCAAGAATCAGTACAGTTTAATACAAGGCTGGCAGGACATGAAGTCCATTGATAGGGTGTAAAATACAACTTATGCACAGTTTATGGGCATTTTAGCATTCATAATAATTTGCAAATCTATTAAACCAGGCAGCTTATAGAAAGATGAATTAAAATGCATATAAATGCCTGTCATGAGAAATGGAAACAATAAACTGTTAATAATAATTGCTTCACTTCTCTATCAAATTGGCATTAATATTTTATTTGGATTGACAAGAAGATTTAAGCATGCCAAATTTCAAACCTCATCTATTTTTTTTTTCAACTTTATGAGGCATTATAATTTCCTGTTTTAATTACAATATTTATATTTTCCCCTCAAGCATCAAATAATTGTAGAACTGTCATATCAACATCAAAATCATTGTCAAAACCCACTTCCCAGAGTACAGAATGGGCTACAAACATGACCACTCTGTCATCATAGACGTTCTCATGCTCACCTGATTACTGATTGTGTACATCTCACCCCAATCACAGCCACCCTAAGTCACTACATAAAAAGACTTTAGTATGTTCTGTGTGTTTTCAAATCACTCATTACAAAGATTTTAGTTCCTGCCTGCTTTCAAATCTGTTTCTGATTTCATTGTCTGGCTTTGCTTTGCCTTACCTTACCTTACCTTACCTTACCATGCCTAGTTAATGCACTTTGTGGATTGCCTGACCTTTGCCTTCATCCTGACTATGACTCCGACTTTTGTGTATTGGTTCCTAAGTATAATAAAACCCTGTTGGCCATGCACCTGCGCCCTTCTCTGCAGTGATGGCAGGAATTTGCTGTACACGTTACCCATTTAAGCAATTTTGTCCTGAAAAACATATAGGTACTGTATAGCTTTGAGAAAACGTTTCATTTCAAATTGGAAATAGAGAATGGCACTTCTGCGGATATGATCGAAATGGTAAAACAGAGGGTTGAAGATCATTAGTAGAGCACTCTTTAGATGATTGGCCAGCCTTCTCTGAAAAGAGCTAGTAATGTCTATTTTCTTGTTGTTTGCATATCGTAATGATAAGAAAATTGCAATGGAATACAAACCTCTCCTGTTGATTTAGTCTCAAACAAAATAGCACTTTTTTCTGGTGCAAATTTATTCAGCTTCTCGGGGCTTCCAGTTTTCTTTCAGCCTAAAAGATGATGTGCAGAAATGTCAAATGGAGGAGATTTATGAATTTTCCTGTCCACTGTTGCTATTATGTAAATGTGGACAGTGTGAATGTGTGGGCTGAGTGGCATTTTTGAAGCATTTTTGAAACATTAGAGCATTGAGGAAGAAATAACAGTGGTATAGAATGTGTGTTTGTGTATATATATATATATATATATATATATATATATATATATACACACACACACACAGGTGCATCTCAATAAATTATAATATCATCAAAAAGTTGATTTATTTCAAATTTCAGAGATTCATTGCACACAGATTGATATATTTTAAGTGTTTTTTAAAAATATAATTATCTTTTTATTTTGATAATTATACCTTGCAGCTAATGAAAACCCAAAATTCAGTATTTGAATCTTCTCTTTTAGGGTTTAAGTCAGGTGAGTTTGCTGGCCAATCAAGCACAGGGATACCATGGCTCTTGATCCAGGTGTTAGTACTTTTGGCAGTGTGAGCAGGTGCCCAGTCCTGCTGGAAAATGAAATTAGCATCTCCATAAAGCTGGTCAGCAGAGGGAAGCATGAAGGGCTCTAAAAATTCCTGGTAGATGCTGCGCTGACCTTGGGCCTGATAAAACACAGCTTGTGCACTCTGTGAACAGCCAGCCTACCATTTACATGCTCAGGAAACCTTTGCAGGTGTTTTCAGTTAATTAGCTGATTAGAGTGTGACACCATGAATCTCCAACATTGAACTTTTTCACAATAATAAAATCTTGGGGTTTTCATTAGCTATAAGGTATAATTATTAAAAGTAATCAACACTTGAAATATATCAGTCTGTGTGTAATTAATCTATATAATATATGAGTTTCACCTTTGGAATTAAATTCCTGAAATAAATCACATTTTTGATGATATACTAATCCATTGAGATGCACCATTATATATAAGCAAGTGTGTTATGATATAGAAATCAAGCGTGTTATGGTGAGATGAAATCCTTTTCTCTGACAAAACTTTAATCACAAGTCTTTTTTGAGCCAGCTTTATTAGTGTAAACGGGTGTCAGCGGGTGTTTTTCCATATTGCATTGATTAGTGCTGCTGAATATATGCTCACATATTGACAGGTGTGACTTAAAGTTGGGCAATTATTAGTTAAAGTGTTAGCTTGTTAGTCCACACCTGTCAATATGTGAGCAAAAAAAAAAGTCAGTATTACAAGCAAGGATTCAGTTATATAATCTTGATCCTTGACAGATAATGTGGTTGGAAGTCAAGCTACTCCTTGCACATATAACTTAATTAGGTACAGAAATCGACCTAGACCCGGAAATCAGCCTTTGACCCAGAAGTCAAACAAAATATGCAACAGTAAAAGAAGTTGTAACAATATGGCGATCTCGTCTGCCTTGGGATAACACCATAAACACAAGAAATAGTGTGCATTTCATTTGTATAACATTTAAAGTGTACAGGGCATGCGAAATGTTAAGTGCTGTCAAGCTGTGTATGTTTTCACCGCTTGGCATGCTACCAGTTTGCCAATAGCTAACTTGTTTGTCGAGTGTTTTGGTCAACCATTAATACAATACTACCAGGCTGAAAAGGGGGCATACTGCCACCTATCTTAGCAGAGTCAGACACATTTCAGGCAATACATCAACTGCCATGCTGGTTTAAGGGGCAGGACAGTAGTCCAATTAAATGGTCTAGACCAGTGATAACCATAGCCTGACTTAACTGTGCACATAAACATACTGTACTGTACTGACTGTTGGGTTTCTGTGTATAGTGTATATTGACCGCATTAAGCTGGTAATGAGTATAGGGCAATGGGAAAGGGGAGAGGTGTGAGCCCCCTACAGGTCAAACAATTCACACTAACATTAACATTAGTATAGAGATACAGTGTAAGGGTCACCACAACTAAAGCTTAATTCATAGTAAAACACGATATACAACTTCAACAATAAAATTACTGTGTGTAAACCTAGTATGCTAGATAAATCAGGAGAGCCATTAACCACTATTGTTAAGTGTCAGATCACAAATAAATTGAATGAAAAACACGAGAAAAGAGTTAAATTCAATATTGTATAGATTGGTAAAATCTCTGTTACTGGTGTGAACTCATTGGCTATTTTATTCACTATATTTTTTCTTTCTAATTGAATATTTTGTCAGTATAGTATCATTAATTCATTCTTTTTCCATGATGCTTATTCTGTGTAGGGGTGCTGAGGGGCTCCAAAATATGCTGGTAAGTGAATTGTTTATGCTAGATTGTCCCTAGGTATAAATGTGTGTCAATGTTGTACCATGATGGACTGGAATTCTTTTGCCTTGGCACAGCCTTCAGCATTATCATGATCCAGATAAAGCTGTTAATGAAGAACACTGCAATTATGTGACTTACTGTCAGGCAAAACACAGTATTGGTGCTGATTTTTATGTATTTTATGTAATACATATACAGTTATACATAAAATGTTAAAAAGAAGCTACTTCTAAAGTTTATAAGAAGATTTTATGTGACCCAAAAATGGACATTTTTCAGCATTATATTGCCTCGCTTGTGGAATTTTTTTTTTGCCACGACACGCTTCAAACAATAATCATTTAAAATGCAAATTATTAAGTTCTACTTCATGACTGGCATAAAAAAGCCGGACTGAGGTGCAGGTGATCACCAGACTTTTGTAGGAATGTTTAACAAAAGGAGATTAGACAAAACATACCAATGCAAATTAATCTAAAAGTGGTATTTTTATGTAATTTTATGCAATGTGTCAGAAGCAAATTGTAGGTTTGAAGTGTACATTATATGATCAGCGTAATTCCAAGATGATAAAACATTTCTGTTTTCCTATAATAAGTCATTCAGTTCCATTTTTGACAGGTTTGTATTATATAAAAGCAAAAGTCCAATGGTAAAGAGACACCCAGTGCACAAGCTGAACAATTTTTTATTGTTTATACATTTCAGTATATACATTTCACAACTTTTAGGGTGAATAAAAGCATACTGTACTGTAGTAATATTACTGTGGTAATATTGCACCATTGTAATCTGATTATAAGGATTGATGTTTCGTTTAATTATTCATCTGTGTAACAGATTGAAATCACAGTGACAATTAATTTTAATAATTATGTTTGATACCGAATGGTAGTAGAAGCTTAATGTGGGAGCCTCCTAGTGACTGGGAGGAATTAGACGCCACTAAATTAGGGAGAAAATCGGGGGGAAACCTCGCCCCCCCCAAAAAAAAAAAATTATGTTTGCTAATGTTTTAATAATTAAATTAAAAACAAAAAATATACAATGTATTATGAAATAATGAGAACAATGATGATTAACTCAGGTCTGCAGATGATGCAAGTGGCTTGGGTCTGTGATACATCATGTGAGCAGCACTTACACCATATTCTGTTACCAGACTTTAACTCTGCTTTCAA
>JAOVVB010000037.1:21331981-21355849 GCA_028570985.1 Heterobranchus longifilis
ATAGCTCGTAACTGAATATGAAACCTTACAGGGGATGGAGAGACTCTGGCCTGGGTGGACTGTCATGGCAGCAGGCTGAGTTAGCTCTTCACCGTGGACATCTGTGGAGGAAAACACATTGTGATATCTCAGACAATATGAAATATGCTGCACATTTAATATCATTTAAATAAATTAATAAATTTGATAAAGCAATCACAGGAAGCAGCTGCCAGCAGGAGCAAAAGAGATGAAGACAACATGGTGTGTGCTGTTTATCCTGATGTTTTCTCTGTTCTCCAAAGTCTAACAAAGATTATTACATAAATAGAGTGATATCCAGTCCCGATGCTTGTATTTGCATACAGTATGTGCTGATGAAGGGAGGAGTCTGCATTTAAAATATTTAACCCATAAGAAGGATGAGAGTATTTTATTATTTTTTTGATTCCTTGAGACATGAGGCTTGAGACAGGTCTGCCCATCCTTCCTGTCTGTGGTCTGCCAGTTAGGAAATTACAAGATGCACTCACACAGGTGCTTCAGCTTAGTGATGATTGTGGAGGGAATTGCTGTAGTCGACAAAGTGCATTTTAACATAATTCCCCTTTCTCGTGTCCAGGTGAGTGAGTGATGTTTGAAACAGGTGTGAGTTGGCATCATCATTAGAGCATTTTGGGCAGTAAGCAAACTGTAATGGATACAATGTGTCCGGCAGTGAAGAGATGATGAAGTCTCTGACCAGCCGCTCAAAGCACTTCATCACTACTGAGGTCAGGGCTACAGAGTGATAATCATTGAGGGAAGCAGGATGGGGTTTCTTCAGAACAGGAACAATGATGGACTCTTAAAAGCATGTGGGGATCACTGACTGGGTTAGGAAGATGTTGAATAGTTTTATAAACAAAGGTGCTAGCCTGTATGAGCATACATTTGTATAGGCGGTATAAAAGAAATATACAGTACACACTGCAAGACCACAGGTTAAGATTTTTTTGTCTATTTAAGGAAAAATAATAATGATAATTAATAAATAAATAAAAATTGCACCATTGTTTAAATGTTAAAGCATAAATGTTTCATCTAATTTTCACTATACTTACAATAACCCTATCATTTCACATTGTTTATATAGCTTTATCCTGTACACATGCTGCAATATCCATGGTTCACTAATGGTAGTGCTCACCATTTCATTTCTGGACAAGTCACATTCCTCAGAGAAAATGACCTCACCTCTGTCCTTAGCAATCCAATTCCTGTACCTTTTGCAGAATATCATCCTGTCCCTGATGTTTTTCCTGGTGAGAACAGGCTTCTTTCCTGCAATTCTTGAAATGTATGAAAACAGCTCTGCCATCTGTCCTGTTTCATGCCAACAGTGAAGCATTCATGTGTGGGGTTTGTTCTCAGCCAAGGGTGTGGACTTACTCTAAATTTTGCCCAAGAACACAGCCATGAATAAAGAATGGTACAAAAACATCGCCAGAGAACAACATCTCCTAACCATTCAAGAACAGTTTGGTGAAAGGCAATGCCTTTTTCCAACATGATACTTCTTACTGCCATATAAAAAAAGTAATAACCAAGTGGCTGGTTATCCATGGCCAGGAACCCTCCCAGACCTTAACCCAATTGAGAATTTGTAATCACTTTTTCAACATGTCCGAGGCGGGTGGACAAAGAAAAACCCACAAAAAGAATGGACTGCCATCAGTCAGTATGTGGCCCTGAAATTGATTGGTGGAATGCCAGGGTGAATTGCAGAGCTTTTGAAAAATAAGGATCAACACTGCAAATATTGAGCATAAACTTAATGTAATTTTCAATAACAATTTTTGACACTTACGAAATACTGGTAATTATACTGTACTTCAGTATATCATAATAACATCTGACAAAAAGATTTTAGAACACTGAAGCATCAGACAAAGATAATATTGGTGTCATTCTCAAAACTTTTGGCCATGGCGACATCTGCTGATGATGTGAGAAGTCAGGGCATTAATTTTAGGGAAGATAGGTGGCCCACTAACAGCAAAATAAAATGTGTATTAACATTCTTTTTGGAGTTATATGCGTAACCATCATGGGCACGTTTTAATTCACAGAAAATTGTGTTTTACAGCATTCAGTGGTCACAAAAATAAATAATTACTGAAGCTTCTCTTCTGCTGACTAACTAACAAATAAATTGTTTAATGGGCATGGTGTAGGTGTAATGTAATAATACATTCATTAAATAAAGAGATCCGTTTCTTGTTCTGCTAAGAAATTGTTCACATAAAAATTACACTTACCCTAGGAAGTGTAATTTTAGAGGAAATTGATAAATGGAACCATTGCGTGTGTGTGTGTGTGTGTGTGTGTGTGTGTGCATGCGTGCGTGTGTGAGTGTGCATGTGTGTAAAAGGGTGATAATATTATAAGTCTCTTGAGAGGGGGCAGTGGTGGCTCAGAGGGCTAAAACACTGAGTTACTGATCGGAAGATCGGCGGTTCGATCCCCAGCTCCACCAGGTTGTCACTGTTGGGCCCTTGAGCAAGGCCCTTAACCCTAACTGCTCCAGGGGCGCTGTGTCATGGCTGACCCTGCGCTCTGACCCCAGTTACACTGGGATATGTGAAGAAGGAATTTCACTGTGCTGTAATGTATATGTGACAAATAAAGGCTTAACTTATCTTCCCTTTGTACAGTAAAAACACTCAACTTTCTGTTCACAAACAGATGTTTGCATTTCAAGAAGCATTTCACTCAGCTAAAACATTGTATTTCTGCTATAAAGTGTAGGTGTAGTGTCCGTAAGTTTGTTTTTTTTATTCAAATCTTTCAATGATCTTAATTGTCATTCAGATGAAACTGGACAATTTAGATTTCACATGAATATTGCAACATGAATTTGACATGGTTACAGACACTACAGATTATTTTTGGGGAAAAAACCTTAATAATGCACAGAATGCTTTCAATTATTAAGCAATATTTACTGGTCATATGCTTTTAGAAGCTTACACCAATTTTATTATTAAACCTCATGAAGAAATATATATATATATATATAAGAAAAATAAATAAATAAATCAGCACCAATACAACAAATACATTTTTTATTTAATTTGAAATGTAACCAAATTTGGAAATATATTAAGTAGCAGTACTTTTAGTTTAACTTTGGGGTAAGGGGTAAGTTTAAAAGAAAGTGCATTCTTTTTTTTAAACTTACATAAAATTTGTTTGATAGCTGGCAATATCATGTCTAATCTATAGCTAGTTAAGGAGCCACTAATACTGCTTTACTACAGTAGGAATGCCTTTTTAAAGTAGAAGTTTATCGAAGAAACTCGAAAGAAAGTGGTGAAAAAGTGTTCAAACAAGCAGAGTGTCCACCTGCACCAGAGCGTTGAATTGCTAAGTGGCTCAGTTCTGCTTCATGCTCATCTTCCCTAACTGAGAACTCCACAGAGCGAAGCCAAGGGAAATCAGAGTAAACCTTGGATTAGCATCTAATGCACTGCAGAAAACCAGCTTATTTTCCTCTTCATCCAAAACCTCTCTTCATAAATAGGTGTCTGAGTTGTATGAATATTCAGAAAAACACTTCTTCATGCTTCTTAAGTAAAGTGAACACTATTAAGTAACCATTGTTCTGTGCTCACTGAGCAAAACAGTCAGTCATTCAGAAAGCATTCCAGCAGTCAATTTCAACTGCTTCACTCAGTTACTTAGCATTCCCAGTGGAACATTGTGATTTTCTCACTATCTTTCTCAGGTGCACTCGCTCACACACACACACACACACACACACACACACACAGATATCCACAAAGTGATTTCACAGGCCTGTGGTCCAGGCCCTGCTCAATGGTTGTTCAGGATTAGGACGACTTGACTGACAGGAGCTCCTAAGTAAAGAAGACGGGAAAGATGGCAAGAAATGTGCCACCTCTTTCTTCTCCTCATTCTTTCTTTTTTGTGTAAAAGCATTTCTTTTACAACAGAATGGCTTAGCATCTGCGATGTCATTCAGTTGGTAATTTTTATACTGTCTAAACTGTATCATATAAATAGCATTTTCACATTTTGCTTCACAAACCAATGATAAACACTAAATCTAGAGACAAAGATCTTGGGGAAATGGTTTAGCAGTTGTGACCAAGATGTTTCTGCACATTGTTGAACTTATTTTTATTAATTGCTGTTTTGCATTTTATAATCAAACATCTTGACAGCGATGGGAATTATAGCAATTATCTCTCTTAAATTAAATCTGTTCATGCTCTATTATGGCTTTGCCCTTTGCAGTGTGAACCATATCACATGATCTTTCACAGTCATCAAAAGTTGGTATACTCATCCATGGAGAATTAAACCTATCAAGCTCTATATGTCATTATAGGCAGGACTGGAAGTGAATCACAAAGCATTTTGAAATAAGACATGACCAGTGGTTCTATCCAAACTCATATCATAATCATAATCATATCAGGCTTCCAAACATCTCAGATGATTACAAAAAAATTCCAATAGACTTATTTATGTTTGATTTTTAACAATACTGCAACTGTATACACTTTGATACAATACAACTTCATAAATGTAAATATTTATACACATATAAGTTTTTATTTTTAATATAAATGTTATTCACATGTTTGAATCTATGAATCTTTGAACTTGAATACTGATACTTCTTTAATATATTCTTCAGAAATGTTATATGCACCACAAAATTAAGAATAAGCAGAGCTTGAGAAGGCTATCAGATGATCTTGTTTATTAATACAGAGAAACTTTCAGTAGTTCAGAGAGACCATAAATCAATTAATTAAAAAAAATCATTGCTGGAAAAGGACACTTTATCACTGTCAACTGTGGGTGGCATTTCCGCCTCATAACTCCAGAATCCCCTGGTTAGATTCCTCAGCTTGTCTTACCATTCATGTGGAGTTTGTGTGCATACTCTCCCCAATGTATGTATGAGAATGAGCTGAGAACACAACATGGGTGTGATGGTCTCTGATTACAATTACATACTGCGGGACATCTGCAATATGGCAGCCATTTCGTACTCATTTTAGAGAAATGATTAGTAGAAGTTGTATGTGCACATACATAGAGACATTTTTAATAACGTCGTATCAGCTTTGCATGTATAACACCACTAGAATTTGTAAAAATGTATACAAATTCTTTATTCCCATGCTTGGTGAATTTCCTCCATGTACTCTGGTTTCCTCCCATACTTCAAAGACATGCAGATTAAGTTAATTAGCCTTTCGAAAAAGCCTGTAGTATGTGTCTATGTGTGTGTTTGTGCCCTGCAATGGATTGATCCAGGTTATACCCCATCTGGGATATGCTCCAGACCTTCCATGACTCTGAACAAGATAAGTGGTGTAGGGAGCACTGTGACCTTGCACCTCCGGGGTTGAGGGTTTGATTCCCCCAGTGCACACAAGAAGGTGTGCTGACTATGTTATTGCACCAGTGTTCTCAGGAAAGGCAGTGGATTCAGTACAACCTTGACCAGTATAAAAATGGGTACTAATGAATGAATGAATAAACAAACTTCAGTAAGCATTTACTGAAAATTATTAAATCATCTTTCCAGAATCATGCATAGACCATATTTCTCCAACACAAGTCTAAATTGTACAAAGGCAGCAGTTAAACACAATAGTTGCACTGGTTACCACATTGATAGGGCAATTTAAATTGCATTCAGCAGAGACAAGATACAGTATGCACATGGATGCATAAAAACACACCTGAGAACTTAGTGAATGTAAACCATGTGATTATATTGTGTTAAACCCAGAATTATACAGGAAATGAACTTCTGATTAGAACTACAGTGACAGTACCTTCTGGTAGAGTGATATCCTTGGTCTTGAAGATAGCAGGAGTAGATGGTAGGATTAATGGGATTTCCTGATCAGAGTGGGTTCCTGATAGAACCTATACTTAGGAAACTTAGGAAACCAAAAAAAACCTGAGATGGCATTTAACTGTAATATGTCTCCACCCCTCATGCACAACTGCTACAGTACATCCTAGAGAAATACATTTTACAGTTCTATGTACAAAAGCATAAACTATATATAGCGTAAGAAAAACATAATTATTTCAATAGTTATTCTATAATGAGACAAACAAAGTTTAAAATCATTCATATAATAAATATTAATGCATCAAAACCTGTCTTCTCTGATTCTGTTCTGCCAGGGATCACATTGCTTGGAGCATCAGACATCTTTCTCACAGCAGAGAATGTAAGACTTCATTTCAAATGGGCCCTGTGCCATTCCCCTGCTGCTAACTGAGCTCCAGCAGAGAGAGATAGAGTGAGATGGGGAGAGGAAGAGAGAGGGAGAGAGACATCATTTAAAGGTTGAGTATCCAAGGACAAATGGGAGGGCACCAGTCACGTATCGTGTATACAATAGTGTAAAGATGCTTCAGCTCAGCTAAAAAAAAATAATAAACGCTTCAACTGACATTGTTCTATCCTTCTGTCCTGTATAAATTATGGCTTGCATCATTTAGCAAGCTGTAAGGATTTGCAACATTACATATTTCACTGGCCAGCTGTAGAATCTTTCCTTTTACCCTACGAGCAAATTTTGCACTTGCCATCTTTTTAATATCAAACCAGATCCTGGAGTAGAAAATACTGCATAAACATATTCAGCACCCTTCCCTTGCCAGTATACCTCTTTCAGATTCCCAATCGCCCCCTGAGTGTCTTATCTATTCTCCCCCAGCTTTCCATTCTTCTATTTTACTCTCTGGGGTCAGACAGGCCACGCACACAGAATTAAAATGCTAAATATTGATCACAGGGTGACAAAGGGCACAGAAGCTGGGTTTGCAGGGTGCTTCAAATGCCTCTAATGAAGCTGGCATTTTCTGACTGCTGCAGGATGCATGAGGCTGCTGGCTGTGCGTTTGACATCCTGTTTTGAAGCTAAGTAGCCCATCCCTCTTGCTTTTTATATGGGGGAAAGGAGTCAAGGACTAATCTTTTGGCTTTAGGCGCAGATAAAGAGCGTTAAATTGAAATGGGGGGAAGGATGTTTTTTTAACATGTCAAGAGAAGAGAAAACATTGAGGAGAATCTCATCAATGCACTAAGGAAATTAACTGCAGAGCAATCCCTCGTGGGCCTGAATGTGGCATTCCAGATCTTAATAATAACTAACTTATTTTCACAGTCTTTACGTGTTGCTCTGAAAGAGGGGAGTTGATTTACTATAAATGTTCAACACAACGCTTAGATGAGCTTTTTGGCCGAGTTGAAGACGTTTCCTTGGATGCCATTGTATGTCGTTTGTTTTTCAAGAATGGCAACTGTCTGATTAAAACACAATGTTATTTTGTCGTCTGATACTTTGACCTTTCTATAGCAAGGTAAACATACAGTAATCGTGAATTAATAGACAACCTATATAACATTGGTAGAGATAGGAATTAAACATTAGAATGTACAATAATAAACTTTGCATGATGGTCTCTGATTACAGCTACATGCTGAGGGACATCTTGTGTGATCTGGCTGCCATTTTGTGCCCCTTTTGAAGAGATGATTAGTAGGATTTGTCTGTACATTTCCACAGAGAATCATAGGAGAGAATTGAATATAAAATCATGTCAGTTTTGCATGTATAAAAGTCTCTAAAATTTGTAAAATAAATAAATTAAATAAATAATGATCATAATAATAAATGCAAATTACATTTGATGAATACCTTAGCAGCTTCTTTTTTTTTATAGTTGGTATAGGAAAGTAAACTGCATGAGCATGAAAAATTGTCTCATAAGTAAATGGGTACAGTTATGGTTGGTCTTGCATAATTTCACATTTCTATAATATGATTTAACTTGTTAACTTGTTTAGTTTTTTTAATAAATAGTCTATTCACTAAGTTTACAAGTTATTCCTGAAGCATCTTTCTGTGCATCTACTGCTCTAACACCTTAGATATTCACCTAAGTATAAAAAGCAAGAACCCAATACTACAATGTGATTGAAGTGTAAAACCTAAGATGCCATTACCGTGATTATAATAATGTATTATAATAAAGTAATTTGGTTTCACACTGCTATATGGAGAAATGCCCTCATTTTACTGAAGTCAGATTTTTATTACTCGCATGTGGCTTCTCAAAATCTCACATAATAATGTAAATGTCTTTACATCCCAAAGCAATAATATACCTATCAAACATTTTAAACACAAAAGATAGCATTATACTTTTCATAAATAATTTACAGACATAACTTTAAATGTGCAATGTTTAAAATGTATCCAGTAATTCAGTACAGCAATGACAGATTTTTTTTATTGAGGCAGCCTAATAGCTTGAGAGGTTTAAAATCGTTTTTGTTTAGTCAAGGTTGTTTTTAACTGATGTGTACAGGAATGTAGGTTTTGTATTGGATGGTAAGAGCAAGATGCCTTAATGTGCTTGTTTAACTAGTACTGTATATAGTGGCACGTGTGTTTGCCTGTAAAGGATCAGTTATCATTTTCACAGGGCAATTTCTTATAAGCTGTATAGGACTTTGTTGTTTAGGGCCAATGGATGACGAGAAGGCCTTATGATTTTTAAACTGATATACAAAAATGCCAACTTTAGCTGGAATATTAACAGATCAGGCAGATGCAGAGGTTCCATTTTTTGGTGAACAAATATCAACTAAAAGTTAGCAAACTAATTTAAATAACTAAAATAACTAATGTAAAAAAAAAAATGACAATGATGTTCATGTCTATCTAATAAAAGCAAAAAGCAAAAAAAAAATTACTTTTATTGATTTAACCGTTAATTTGTATTCTGTGCTCTTGCATAACTTGATGTAATTAAAATGTTTTAAAAAGTTAGTACTTACTTGCTAGTGTAAGAAGTTACTAATTATTATGACAACAGTAACATATTGACTTTAAAGACAATACACCTGGAAAACTACAGCAATTAGTCAAAACCAAAGAAATATTAAGAGCCTCATGCTATATTAAGTTGTGTAATAATAACTGTTCAGGAGCCAGATCTATTTTGGGGTGGCATGAGCATTACAACTAAGTGAAAATGATTCAGGTGCATTTTCTTCAATGTAAATTCTTCTTTTAATTACTTGTTCTGTATATATATTTGTTTAGGTTGTTTTTTATTTTTGTTGTTTAGTAAAATGTCTCTCTTCCTTGATAGTAAATATTGCAAAAGTCCCCAAAATGTTCAGTAACAGCAATACATTTTCATAACAAATGTACTTTCATACTACAGAATTTCTTCTGATCTGTTGATCAATCACACCATTACATACAGTACATATATTACATTTGTGTGCACAGGTATGCAAAATGGTAAGCACCAGGTTTTTTTTTTTTATTGTTTACCTGAGCAGTGTTTAATAGTCTTTTGAATGCATGCCATGACCCTGTACAGGAAGATGTTTTATCCATGCACCAACCACAAAAGTGAGCTAAATATTGAGGACCAGTACTTGTTTTTCAGTATTTCTGAAAGTATTATAATTTTTGCCTTTCCCCACAGTTATGAAACTTGAAGCGTGGTTATGTCCACGAACAAGAGCATGAGGACCAAGTGCTAGAAATCAGCTTTTTACACTTCACCACAAACAGACATGCAATCGGTATGTAAGAATTTTTTCCTTTCAAATTCTGACCACTTTATGTTGTGACAGACATATCTTCCTATTCAGTTGCAATTGATTTTTTTCATCTAGAACCAGATCTGGCTTAGTCATGCTGAGAGAATTTTTCCTGTTTCTTCTCAACTCATGAAATAATTATCTAGTGATCTGTGAGCTGAATCAAATGTTTTAAAAGAAGGAAACACATTAAACCTGGCAGAGCTAAACGCTGTACTATTATTACTGTATGTAGCCATAGACCCATTAAAATGGTACATCGGCATGATTATTTGGAAGCTTTATATTTATGGCCCACCATAAAATGAAATCTTTTTTAAAATAAATAAAGAAATAAATAATGTCACATAGCTGATAAACTGGCATCAAAAATATTCTATCTCAGTGTTTTGCTACTGAAAGAGAGCTCTATCTGATGGTATATAATCATACTAGTTGCGGTGTCATCACAGAGTAATAAGCTGTAGATGTTGCTTCATTTTTCTTCATCCCTTTTCCTATCTAACCTCTCTTTGCTTAGTGTATCCTCTAATCTATAGGCTGATCTTTGGAGACTTCTGCAGGATTAGGTGATTCCAAAGGATCACTTTCAGATCTTTTTCCACTCCACATTTCATCTGGAAATCCTAGCCTTTTCCAAGATTGTCTCATCAAGTTCCATTCTTCTCACAGTGTTAATGCTCAGAGAGAAATACAACTTGGATAGGGCTGTTTTTCAATGAATTATTTACCTGCAATAAGTCTACCGGAGGCACCAACAAAGACACACACCCTGCAGGACTGAGCACAATGAACACAAAGCTGGCCTGCCTCTGAAATACTGCACCCTTTTGAATGTATGGATTTTCCCAAGATTATTGCATTGAACTTTTTTAGATGCACATAAAGGCCGACTATGACACTTTAACATTGAATATTTGTATTTTAATTAAGACTACAAAGAGCTCTTTATATCATAGACTAAATGGATGATCTTTGTGGTGCGTCACATGATGTGAATTCTCTCCTTATTGGAAAAAATACAGCCTAACTTTTTTTTAATCATCCTCCTTTCCTTGTAAATCTTTCTCCTTATGTTCTGCATGACATTCAGCACCTTCCAGATCGATTCATATTTCAAATCCAAATCCCCACTTATGTGGTGCATGCTAATCAGATGGTTGCATGTCATACATTTGTGATGGATTTATGTGCAAAAGCTGATGGCACTAAAAACACAAGAAGTGCATTTTAATATTTTTGTCTGATGTATTTCAATAATGCCATTATAGCCCAAGCAACAGATCCTTGTATGCCATTTGAATGGCTTTGTTGAGGGTCTAATGTGAATATATAAATAAACATGAAGATCTTCTCCTTTGCTCTCTAGTAATAGTGGCCTTGCATTTTCTTCCCCATTTATTAGATTTGCATTCACCCGCTTTCACTGACAGGTCTTGACCTACCAAGAAATAAAGTGATTCTCAAATGTCTTTCACATCAGTGAAGACTCTATCATCTTTCTTTATCCTTTTCAGGTCTTTGCTGGCTATGCTTGGCTGGAACACCAAAGCTGGAGTCATAGCTGAGATATTTTGTGTCATTCAATGCACCGTCCTTCATCAGCACCCATAATGGGCCTTAAACAGCTGGTGACAAAAGAATGCAGCAACATGCACTAGCAACAGATCCCTTCATCCTCTCCCATCTGTTCCAGCCCATTAGCCCAGGAGATGGTCTTGGGCCTCCAATAAATACCTTCCAGAATGGTCTAATCCCACTCAGATCTCCCCAGCTCCCTCCGCATGATGACAAACACAACATGGCATCTTCCAGGTTCCAAATTTCAATCCGTCCAGACCGAGTGCAGTGGAAACAGGAGCAAGCATCCAAATATCCAGTCTATTAGCATCCGAGCTAAAGAATCACAAAACCAGGAAATGAAAAACTAGGCAAATATTAACACATGAGCAGATGGTGCAATGCAGGAGATACAGAAAGAAAAGTTGGAGACAAAATCAGACTCAAAATTTCATTTGTAGGACAAAAAGTCCCTTAGAGATTCAATGAGCTTAAACAGTGGTAGTGGAAATTAAGATGAGGTATGTGTGAAATATGGAAAGCCCTGAGAGTAAATGTGGAGGAAACTGACAAACCAACACCATTCAAATGATCTGAATGTGCTAATAAGTCATCGTGTGTTAACATGACCCGGGACAATTAAGGATTCTTTCATTCTCAGACATAGTCTCTCAGGGAACAGACTGAAGGCTGGTTTGAAATGCAGTAACAGTTAAGGCTATAACACTGGCGAAATATTTATAAAAAGGAAAATAAACTTGTATTAGTATGTTCACAATGACGAACAGTTATCTAAAGTAAATCAGAGTAAAGCTGGCATGCTGGGAAAATGAGTATTTTATTGCCAGTAGGCAGTGATTACTCTTTTAATAACTTTGGTGTCAGATTGTTTGTGTTTACATTTGGCTCGTCTATTGTGCAAATGTACTCTACAGGTATATCATATGAAATGAAAATGCTTTTTTGTCAAGATTTAGTTCCCTACCCCTGATGCGTCATGGTTCTCAGGGTGATCACACCACATGCCTGTGTTGTCTTCTGGAATTCATTCTATACTCCATCCTCAATCTAAGACTGATTAATTACTACTATTGTTTGCACATTGATAATGAAAGTATGTGAACAATCCGCATTCTTAATGCTGTCTAAACATTGTTGGAAGCCTCCCTCCTGCTTTCCTGCTTTTTTTTTTTTGGCCTCAACATTTGGATTCAATGTATTGTCCTTATTTATTGCATGGATACTGTTTTTGTGCTATATACTGTTATATACTGTAGGAAGACCACTTATTAGTAAAATCAGTCAGAAAAAAAGGCTTCAATTTGCTACAGAGGATAACAATAGGACTTTGAAACGATGGAAATAGGTCATGTGATCTGATGAGTCCAGATTCAGATTATTCCAGACAATGGTTTGCCATGTAGAGTGCCCACTGTACAAGACTTTGGAGGCAGTGTTATGATCTGTGGTTGCTTTGGAGGCAGTGTTTTGATCTGGCAGTTGGCCAGCTCTAGACCCATCAACATTATTTGGCAATAAAATGAAGTCAGCTGACTACCTGAATGTACTGAATTACCAGGTTATCCCATCAAATTCAAATTAATCTAAGATTTTATTTGTCACATACACACAGTATGACATGAAGTAAAATGCTTATACAACTGCCGATGACCTAAAAGTTAAAAATAAGAAAAATAAGAGTTTTCAATAAGAAAACAAAGTATGAAATAATAAAAAAAATTACAAATTATAAATATAGAAAAATATGGAAAACTGTACAAACCATGTCCAGTCATTGGCAAAATAATGTGCAGAATATGCAGAATAATGTGTAAAGTCAAAGGTCCATGGTGTGCAAAATGTGCAAATGGGCAGTAATGTGTAATGTGCATTGTGATTGGTAGTTAGATTGTTTTGTGTTAGAAAGCAGATTAGTCCTATGTGGTGTGGTAATTGAGAGTCCGTATAGCCTGCGGGAAGAAGTTTTTCCTTAGTCTCTCTGTGTTGGTCCGCAGGGACCCGAGTCGTTCTCCTGACCACAACAGAGAGAACAGTATATTGTTGGGGTGTCTAAGGTCCTTCACGATCTTCCTGGCCTTGGTTCAGCAGTGCTTACTGTAGATTGAGTGCAGGTCAGGGAGCTCAGTGCGAATGATGCACTCAGCTGATCACACCATCCTCTGTAGGGCTCATCTGTCCTGCATGGTGCTGTTCCCAAACCAGGGAACTCCAAATCAGTGGAGTTTTTTCTTTCCTGATGGCATGGCTATATGTCAGGCTGACAAGATTTAGGCTGAAATTGAGGAAGGGTCTATTCAAAGTCTTTGGGATGTGCTATAGAAAAGTCTACGAAGTGTTTTGACTCTCTTCATCAGTTCAAGATCTCACCAAAAACTAATGCAACTCTGAATGAAAAGTAAATGTTATGACATTGAATAAGGTTGTTGAAACAATTAAAATAAAAATTATCTAATTAAATATTACTGTGTGTGGCTTTTGGCATTATATACTGTATATATATTTTTTAAATGCAGTAAAGCTATAAAATAAACATAAATCCAAAGCATATTATTAAATGTATTTTAACACAAAACAAAGGAAAAAGAGCAAAATATGATACTTTGCAGTATCTTACCTGCAATATAATTTTGCAGAATAGCTTGCTTGTATTCCATAAGCTCCTTCCCGTGTCTTCTGCACATGACCAGACAGCAAAACAGAGCTCTCTAATTGTTTACACTGAGGCCTGCTTTGGCATTTTCAGTAGGCTGTCAATGTTAATAGCTCCATTAACTCACCAGATCTGGTCACCCCTCACTAATTTATTCATGATCATGCCAGAAACACAGCCTTTGAAAAGTGCAATTGACCTTTAGATTGGCTTTCTGTGGTGAAGCACGAAAGGAAACAGGCACCAGGATGCCACAGTTGGAGTCATTACACATTTTAACACATTGGACACCATGCTAACAAGCATCAGTGGCATATGTTCAGTTTGCTGAATGTACAAACACCTGTATTGTATTCATTTGTATTAAAAGCATTTTATTTTCCCTGAACATCTGTGGCAGTTAATTAAAATGCAACTGCATGTAGAAGGTGTAAATGCAATGAAGCATTAGATGAATTATGCTTAGTACATATAATTAATAAAGGCATAGCTTAATAAAATATTAATGCAACCTTTTTCCTCTGTGCGGTGAGCCTTGTCTCTGTTGTCCCTGTGTTTTGGTAAATGTAGTGCAGGCTTATTCCAAATGATTTCATGAATATTTAATGTTACACCTACAGTGCATACTCCTCAGAAGACATAACAGTAGTTATATTATATTTTACACTATACTGAATGTATCGAACCATTAAAGAAATTAAAAACATTTCCAAGACCTAAAGGTTGCTTGAAGTTGATTGGCATCTTCTAAAATGAGCACATATGGATGGGTGACAAATTTGAGGAAAAAATTTGGGCCACTATAAGGCACCAAGCAGCTTTACTACACCTTGGCAGAGATTTTACTAGACAGTCTAGACTGTGTAGGTGCTCAGTCATAACGTTGTACTGATTCAAAAAGAACTGAATCCCAAAAGAACTCCAAAACTAAACTAAACTAAACTAACCTTTGTTTTGCTATATTATGTTAGCCTTTCTACATTTTAGGCTGGAGATGTGTTTATACTATTTATAATGTATATACTTACTTAGCACCTGCCCACAACAAACTTCACCGAAAAACCGGAAAACCGGTTTCCTAAACATGATATTAGTGTGATTGATTGGCCAGACAACATCCCCGCCTTAAACACCAAGGAGTATTTTAAGAAGAAGATGAGTAACACCAAGCGGCACAGTGGTGTAGTGGTTAGCACTGTCACCTTGCACCTCCAGGATCTGGGTGCAATTCTTGTCTCTGTGTGCAGTTTGTACTGTATGTTCTCCCCGTGCTTGGTGGGTTTCCTCCATGTACTCCGGTTTCCAAAGATCGTAGCTTAGGCTAATTGGCGTTCCCAAATCACCCATAGTGTGTGAATGTGTGTGTGTGACCTGTGCTAGATTGGCACCCTGTCCAGGGGGTAACCCGCCCTGTGCTCTAAGTCTCCTGGGATAGGCTCTAGACCCCCGTGAGCCTGAATACAGGATAAAGTGATATAGTGAGTGAGTAAGTGATGAGAAACACCAGACCCAACAATACAGATGAGCTGAAGGCTGCTATCAAAACAACTTGGTCTTCAATAACACATTAGCAGGGCCACAGGCATACAGTACCTCTCCATGCCATGCCACACTGCTGCAGTAATTTGCGTTTAAGGAAACTAGAAGATGTGCTCATGACTTCATTCGCTCGTAAGAGTGTTTTAAAAAATGTACAAAGCCATCTGTTGAATTTTGGAAAGAACAAAAGGAAGGTGTGAGATCGATACCATCAAAATGAAAACAAAAATGCATGAAATTTTTTATTTTATTTGTAAGGAATTCAAGAATTTTGAATATACGTATTTACCTATATACAGTATATGTACAGTCTTTGAAAAATAATGTTCATCAGCAGCTCCCATGTGAAAGGTAGCTTTGTTTCAGCTCTTAACTCATTTACATGAATTCTGTCACACATTACACATGCCTGTCACTTTGCATCCAGTACAGTGTTCGGAGTCAGACTGCTCCAACTAGTGTGCTTGTGTTTGTGTTTTGGAAAAAGAGGATAACTGATCTGTAGATTTTCGCCTGAAGCTGAATTTACATGGAGATGAAAACCACATACACACTACAAGTATACCACATGCACGCATATCAGCCTTAACATGATAACCACTGACAGGTGTACTAACATTGATAATTGGCACCTGTAAAGGAGTGGGGTAGATTGTGCAGCAAGTCAATAGTCTTTCGAAGTTGATATGTTGGAGAATTTGTGTAATCTCACAAGGACCATATTTTGCTGGCTAGATGACTGGTCAGATCAACAGAGTTTTGTTGTGTATTTTTGGTACACACTGCTTAGTTACTACAAAAAGAGGTTTGAGAAAGGACAACCTTAATGATGCATGTGGGAAATGAAGGATTGCCTGTCTGGTCCAATCCCACAGAAGAGCTAATGTAGTACAAATAGCTGAAAAAGTTATCTGGCAATGCTGGCAGTGCTTGCTTTGCACTCTAGTCTAGTCTAAGACCTAGTGCCGGTCCCACTGCCTGGCTTTTGAGGACATTGTGCTGGTGCCAAGCTCCTGCCTTAAGCCTTTGAAATGGCCATTGGCAATTCAGCTCAACATTTTTTAAGCTTAGTTTTTGTTTAATGTTTAAATAAACTCACCCATCTGTGCTCTCAATTTTATACACTAAAACACCCCTCCAGGATACACCAGGATAGAGACCCAGATGAATCAGTGAAATCTTTAGCAGACGCTTAACGTTTAATTCTACTTCTTAAATATTGCTGTTTAATATATACATACTGTATATCTCTTAACTATTACAAGCAAATGTGTAAAATCCAGGTGTTTCATATACAAGGTGACACAAAAAAACGGGAACCTTTTTACAATCCAATAAAACTAGAAGTGATAAAAGAAAGAAATTTTATTCATAGTGTTGAGATTCCTCATTGACCGCTGCAACATCTCAGCTGGGATACTGTGAATTTCATCCCGAATTCTCTGTTTTAACTCGTGTACACTTTACTCTTGAGGTAGCCCCACAAGAAAAAATTCCTGTTATTCTGTGTCACCTTGTACTATATATTATATAATTATGTTATAATTATATAAACATAATTTGGCATGAAATAACTTCACACCTCACCATGAAACTGCTTATTACTCAACCATCCAATTACTTTTGAGCCTGTGAACATGGGACGATTAAAAAAAACTATTCCAAATCAGATCTCATTGCATGGATGCAGCGTGTTGTCTGCTTGGTATGCGACTGGGGACAGTTCCACTTGACCATGAAGAAGGCCCTGGCACGAATGGTGCACAACTGGTGAACTGGCATGAGGAGTAAAGGTTACCCCATCCAGAGATCGCTAGTTCGATTCCCGGATGATGCTATAGCCTCTAGCAGCCAGAGAGAAAGAGAGAGAGAGAGAGAGAGAGAGAGAGAGAGAGAGAGAAAGAGCTGACTGGCCGAAGCTCTCTCAGCGAGGTGAGATAGGAGGCACTTAGCGCTCTCACATCAATCACGGCTCTACTGCCAATCATGGGCTTCTGTTAGCTCACGCAAATGAAAGTAGTGGTTAGCGCTGTCCTCAGAGTGTGATACGCCGCCCCCAACAGTGCGTGATCGAGCATTTGAAAAAGATGCAGTCAAACACAGAGGAAATATGTGAGAGTCTTTGACCCTTCCTGACTGATAATAGCATTAATGTGGCTACTGGGACGGTGGGAATTAGAAATGACTAAATTATGGAGAAAATCAGGGGAAAAAAATTAAATAAACTGCTGAAAGAGTTAATGCTGGCTATGACAGAAAGAAGTCAGAACACACAATGCAGTTTACTGTGTATGAGGCTGTTTAGCCAAAGACCAGTTAGAGTGCCAATGTTTGAATTTGTCTACTGCTGAAAGCACCAACAATGGGCATCAGAACTGGGCCACAGACCAATATAAATTATAAAATTTATAAAAAATCTCGCAAACCGCGTTACTTGCAATCCGAGGTTTCACTGTATATAAGTTCTCCAAATATACCATGATCCCCTCCCTGTTATCCCCTTTCAATAAGAAAGTGGCCTGGTCTTTTAAATCGTGTTTTCCTTTACATTATGTGGATATCTGCGTGTGTTGCGTTCCTGGGGAAAGAGATGGCACCAGGATGCACTATAAAAAGGAGGCAAACTGGCACAAACAGTGTGATGCTTTAAGCAATGTTCTCAGAGCTGTTATCACAGCACAATGGGGCATAAACAATATAGCACCTGGCATGTATTTTAACGCTATGGCCGATCAGTGTATTCTAATCAACAAATATATTTTGTGTTAGAAAAAATGTATGATGTCTAACATGATAAGTATCTTCCTTAGCTCCTGTTTCTACACAGCAAGAGAGACTGTAAAAAAAAATCAAATAAAACATTTAAATAAATAATTTGCATAATAATTAGGGTAATTTTTATTATATTATATTATATAGGAATCTAATGAAAACCATAAAAGTGCAACCTTAAACAGCAACCAATAAATCTGGACACCTTTTAAGCTAGAGTAATGCAAAATAAAACAAAGTTTAACTCACTCTTGTGCAATAAGCACAGATTTTTAATAAAGAAGCATTTTTAAATAAGATACTTACACATCTGTTAAGGAGGAAGGAATGTTGTCTTCTACCCACTTCAAGTCTTCATCCTAATAAAAAAATAAACAAACGCCTACAGTCAGCTTGCATGCTACTCATTTTAAAATACAGTACAAAATTACTGGCACTCCAATTAAGTAGTTGTACTTAATGAACTGAAAACTTTTTTTATTGCATTAAATTAAGTCTAGAATTTAATTTTTTTTTAAATCAAACATGTCTGTGTCAGAATAATTAGGACTTCTGCATTTAGTATGTTGTACATCTTCCCTTTGCCTAAAATAACAGTGCTGAGGTTTCTATTACATTTCCTTGAGATGAGATGCAAGGTAAAGAATTGGAGACCATTTCTAAATAGAGTGGAACCTTGGATTGCGAGTATAATTCATTCCGGAAGCGGGCTCATACCAAAAAGATAATGGAAACTCAAATTATTCGTTCCACAGCCCCAAAAAATAAAATACATAAAAATAATTAACACAAAATATTAAGTAAAAATAAAACTAATTAACCTGCACTTTACCTTTAAAAAAAGTAAAAAATAAATCCCGTCAGATAAGTGTTTCCGTTTGTGTGCGCAGGCGCTGTGTATGTGTGCGCGAATCTAAAGTAGGCTCCCCTAGCAGGATGCTCTGTCTCCCTGTCTCCACCTGTCTCCACCTGTCTCATCAGCCCCTGCTACTGCCCCTTGCTCTGAGTCAGCTGGACCCTCATCTTCATGTTTCACATTCATTTCTACTTCTTTCTCTTCTCTCATTTCCTCATATCCTTCCTCTGGGTCCTTCTCTCTCTCTCCTGGTCTATACTGTCTGCTTCTGTACTTCTCCTCATATCTTTCTCTGCTGCCAATATTTAAAAAAAAATGTTTTTTTTTCATTTAATTTTCTTTTTACTATGAAAGGGTCTCGTGGTTAAAATACACACATTTCATTAATGTACACAGAGGGAAAATGAGGTTTACACATTATAATAAAACTATAAGTCTAATAATGATGTAACAGAGAGATTGTGGTGGTGGCTCATGGTCGTGTGTCTTTCTGTGGCGACGGTCAGGTGAGTGCCATGGAACAAGCATGTGATGAAAATATATCCAGTCCAATTAATATTTTGTCTGTCTTAGTGAGTTGGAGAGCACTATAAAGAGTGAGGAGAGGGAGGTGAACTGGTACGTCTCTTTTTTTTGCATTGTGGTTCTATATTGTTTAAAAAATATATATATTTAATAGAAGCCTAAGAACACATCTTAACCAGAGGTGCCCATAATTGTGAAGGGCGCTGTAGTAGGGGGACATTACCTGTCCAATCTTCTTTTGGTCGTGTCCAATGAGTAAAAAGTCTTAGTTTTACAATAAGAACAGAACATTTTATATGTCTGATCCCATCCAAATCTAAAATAAAATCCCAAAAAGAAATAAAAAATAAAATGCATAACTTTTTAAACAGGCAAACAGGAAATGAATGCTAGGGAGTTGTAGTCATGCTAACTCACATGTCTGAATGCAGGGAGAAATGGCCAGCAGTGAGACGATGAAGCATAGACCCGAGTTCACCCCCAGGAAGATCTTGTTGAGAAAGCAGGCCTCAGGATGTGTGTAGTATAAGGCCATAAACACCAGAGCGCCCACTGCCACAGAGAAGAGCACCAATGTGACCAGGGCCAGCGCTGCATACCACAGCTTGTTGTGGTCTACTCCTGCACTCCTACAGAGGAGCAGAGAAGGGAAAAAAATGCTTAATTACCTGGTCATAAAAGCTTTTAACAGAGATTCTTACTTTTTTGTAGATTCTTTTCTTGTGTAGTAGAACAAGAATTACATACATTTAATTACATAAAAATTAAAATTAAAAACAGTTTAATTACATACATTTATTTGACCGATTTGGCTTATACAGCAAATATGTGCTATTAAATTTGTTCACTGGAGCCATTACATTTTTTTTTCTTCTGATAATCACACAGACAGAAATAAAACCAGTTACAGCGTGTTAAACCATACGTTCAGCTTTAGGAACGCTGTGGGTGAAGAATTTTTAGTTTTTATGTTACATGAAGTGAAGAAATGCGCTCTCTTCCTGTTCACTCAGTGCCTGCTTTATTTTACAACACACTGCTTTATTCTGCTGTTTGGTTTTATAACACATTTCCATTGCATTGTTTCGCCACTGTCTGTTTGGCTCTTACTAGCCGTCCTTCTGCCTCCTCTTCTGAAAGCCAGAGGTATTAAAACAATCCTATCTAGGCCACGTATGTTTATATATACTAAAATTAAACAGAGGTTACCCAGAAGCACTTGGTACTGCTGCAAAAGTATGAATAGAAAACCACGCCTTGATTAACAAAAACATGTTTAATCATTCTAGCTGACGTTACACTTCTCTAAAACAATTAGGAAACTGATATCTGAGGATTGTGTAGTTAACATCCCCATCTCTGTATCTTAGTTGCCTGGAAACCTAACTGATGACAAACAAGTACATAAATTCCCATGTTGGAGATGACACCACAGACTAGAAATCTCTCTGAAACAGAAAGTTGTAGGTTTGCAATAGGGTTGTAACTTTTACACATTTTTAGCTGATAGTTGAACATGTTAATGATGAATAATTGATTATTTATTAATAATAATAATAATAATAATAATAATAATAATAATAATAATAATAATAATTTTAAAAAATAAAAATTTTCTCACTTAAAGTTTTAGTTAATCAGTTTGAGAAGCACAATTCCAAATAATTGATTACGTAGACAAAATTAATTAAGCAAATATAAAATGTAAATAATATAATAAAAAGGCTGTCGAAAATCCTGCTCATCTCTCTGTCTAACGAGGCTGCTAAATTTACATCAAATCATGCACATCACCTGGACTGTAAGTGCACCATCTTGCACTTGTACATCTTGTACATGGTGTACAAGGTTATAGATGTGTGAGCTACAGAGAAATATTATGCACAACAAACATAACCAGTTAGTAAATGTTTGTTCAAAAAGTGTACTGCAAATAAGCGTTTTATTGTTAATGCCCTAAAAAATTGATTATCCATGGCTTGGAAGCATCTTAATTAACTCTTGGTGATATGTTTGACAGTAAAGTGGTTGCATCTTTTGTTAGCAGAACAGCCTTATGTTCCTGCTTCTGAAAAGGACACAGGTCATCATGCACACCAAATTATCCGCCAAATAAACATTATTTGTGTCTTTCCATTTCGTAAATGACCATCCTCAGCCTCACACACTAAGAGCTTTAAAACAAACCAAACTATATTATTAGGTGTAACATTCTGAAGCTTCAGTTTACAACTGGGATTTTCTGCCTGGTCATTACAGCTGTATATATTCTATGATACTAAAAACATATTGTACAGAAACACTAGACCACCCAGATCCTCGACTACACACCATTTCTCACTATGGAAATTATGACTGGCCAGATTAGACTACCCTCCCTTAACTCTATGTAATGGGTTCCAGTTGTGCTTACTTATGTTTCCCAGGAAGTAAAAAAATTGGACACTGAGATGGAAACAAAAATGTAATCATGGACATTTTCCCTGTGAATGATTTTCCTTCACTGAGCATTTCTGAGAGAGAATTAGAAGAACAATGGCTATGATTGGTAGTGCCAAAGTTTCATTTTACCAGTTCTGGTTCCATCTGTGAGCAAACTGCACCAGGAGCATAAGCTGTATTAGGAGGAAGAGGAAGCCCCCGGCAGCTCCTACATAACGCCACACTGCAGGGAGAGGGAGGGGGTGGCGGGGTTGAGAGAGAGAGAGAGAGAGAGAGAGAGAGAGAGAGGAGAGAGAGCACATTGAGCCATCATTATCAACAGTTCCTTTATTTCCTGACTCCCATAAACAGTCATCTTTCCATGCTGACGACAGCTCTCCAGACTGCTGCTCAGTTCCACTGACAACTACATGATTCAAAGTTCAAATGGCTACATAGCACAGAAAAAAACAAGCGCAGTAAATTGATTCTGACTTCTGAAAGCAGGACAGACTTTAATTCCACATTACATATAAGAACTGACACAACTTGCACAATAACAAACAACAAAACCCTGTACATGGATTTCCTGTGTTGGAAAACAGCTGACACAGGAAAATGATAATGTCACTAAACAACATGGTAAAAGCTTAGGAAAGGTACATGTGGTTCTCAATAGCTACAAGTAACAGGGAGTGAACAATAGAACAACAAAAATTAAAGAAAATCTATCCTCTACCTTCAAGAAACTTTTCTTCACCAGGTAAAAAGAAGCCTCCTGCACAGCAGGCTAGCAAAGCCAAAAACTTCAAGAACCAGAATCTGTAAGGATAAGAAGATAACATAACATTAAAAAAATAAAAATAATGAAAAAATAAAGAAAGAAAGAATAAAAGACCATATTTTTAAAGACCAGCTGCTTTGCTTTACTTGCCAATCATACACAAAGCTATAACATAAGTCTTATAACTTTATTCCTGCAAGAGAAAATGTCTTGAAGTGAAAAATATCTCTTAATTGTTAACTCTAGCAAAGGCAGGTAATTCACACTGTGCTTTCCTGCACTCTAACCACTTCCTCTTCTGTGTCACACCATTTGCATACAAAACAAAGATCTGATTATTGCTTAGTGAAGAGATCTTGTCAGGACATAAACCATTGCATTTGAGGAGAACAAAGCTTGCCTTCTAATAAAATTTCCTCTTGACAGGGCTTTTAATTAATGCAACTATTTAGTGCAGTGGGAGTGAGTGGAAAATGTCATTTAAGGAGGAGCATGAAACGAAACAGAAAAGAGCCCATGGGGAGTGAAAAAAAAAAAAAACAGTCAAATGTTACATGGCCTTTTGGACCTCTGTTGAATCTGAGATGCCTGCAGGGGGTAAGAGTGAAAGAAGGGAAGTTTGTAGAGAAAACAGTACTATACTGCTTTACCCGTTGTGTACGGCTGCCCGACATCCTGTGCTGCTCCGTATTCGGATCGTGAACACGGAAAAGAAGAAGAAGAAGCACGCCATGCCAAAACAGACTTTGTAGACGGCCGAGTAACCGACCAGAGCGCTGCAGTTCTCTCCGGCATTCAGCTTTTTACAAATCTCTGAGTAAAATGGAAACTGAAACAGAATGATAAATTATTGCTTGTACGGAAAAACAAACATATTGTGTACATGAAAACAACTCTGTATGAAGAAAGAAATTACACAGTACTGAAGCATAATTGGCACTCTGAAATATCTTCATAAAAGATTCTATTTACATCAAACTATCAGTTTAAATGTCTATAAAACTAACTATATACAGTGAGGTCAATAAGTATTTGATCACCCTGTGATTTCGCAAGTTCTCTTACTTAGAAATCATGGAGGGGTCTAC
>JAOVVB010000037.1:21364831-21377258 GCA_028570985.1 Heterobranchus longifilis
TGTGTTTTTGTGTTTCTGAGGTTGTTGACACTTACTGTATGGAAGGTGCATCTCTCTCTCTCTCTCTCTCTCTCTCTCACTCACTCTCTCTCTCTCTCTCTCTCTCTGTGCTGCACAAGCATTAATGTCAATGCTATCCTAGCATCAGAGCTGGCATAGATTACAGTGAAACGCACTGAGACCAAAAAAAATCAACTGGGATCTTAAGTTGAACCTGTGGTGAAACTGATTCATTGCTTTCAAAGGGAAACATTCGCACGCAAGCAAAATTATCTGCTGACCCTTTTTGCCTACATCAAGTACTGTCCACACTTTGGGAACTGATGCCCTGTGAATTCTTGTTTTGTGTTGTCAGTGGAAAGATTGTGCTGGACATGTGCCCTTTTCAAGAACAAGAATTAACATAATTCTATTTAAATAGGGAACATATTTATCTCAGACAAAAGCAATCACTCGAAATGCCTAATTAATTAATTAACTAATGAATTAATTTGGTATGAAGCTGTACAAGCATATATAATTTGCTTTCTGACCATTTAACCAACCCCATGCAGATAATATATACAACACTTCGACATTCAGAGACCTCAGAGACTAACAACTGGAGGAAATTTTGCAGTGCCACTTAGGGAGAATAGTGCTTACTGTATGAACAAAGCACTGTCTTGTTCAATATTTTCTTACATCTTTGTGTATCTAAATCTAATCAATGTCTTACTGATTGTTGTGTCTGCAATGAGATCATGAAGTCTAGGATGAATCCCAAATTACTTCTTAGTCCCTAAATGGGCTGTATAGGAAATAAAAAAAGAAAAATACAGGCTTGTACATCATGCAGTGAGGAATTTGTCAAATCATATTTAGTTAAACAACCTATTGGCAATAAAAAAAAAAGTGATGTGAAAAGTAATATTATAATGAATAATGTGATGTTTCAACTTTTTTGAAATGCATATTGTAACAATATTTCAGCATGTCTTAAGTACTTCTAGTGCTCTCACTTCTAATATGAATTCCACTCAGACATTTAAAAGTACTTGATTTCATTGCAGAATTCCTCATGTTCTTGCATCACAGGCTGGTCATGAACTCTTCCACAGTGGGGTAAGTGTCACTGTCTGCATCTCAAATCACGTACTTTTACTCAACATACTGTAGCACACCAGAAACATTAGTGTGTCTGAAAACACAGTAGTCAAATATTAGATGAAATGTACTAAGATGACATAATATAGTGTTAAACATTATAGTGAGATCTAGGAAAGCACATAAACTAAAAAAATCGAGGATCCTATGAGTTGGTAGTCAACCAACTGCAGTTATATGGCAACCATTTTGGACAAAGCACAAGTAATTATTGTACTTTCTGAGACTAATAGTTTCCCAGAATGTTTCAAGGTTGTAGAAGCAATTCGTTGTGTCACTGTTTTCTGTCCAAAAACATCCCAACCCATTTGAATGCTCTACTAAGTATGCCAAGAGGATGGTGCACTATGAGTCGCAGTGTAGTGTGCTTTACTTCATTTGGGACACGCAGTCAGTGTTTTTCAGCCTCTTGCCCTTTTCCCTGGATGAGACAACTGAGACACAGAAATCACGCTACTATAAGTGTTAGGCTCTCACAGTGATGAGTACGAAGATTGTTTGGAAGATGAATAGAAATTAATCAGGAGCTGAAGGTGAGTGCTGCCACAAAGAAGAATGTTCATCTGCAAATGTGTGTCAAGAGTTCATTATGTGCCAAAACTGAACTGGTGTAAGAGTCCTGAAAAGAAGGGAAAGCACTGAGGAAAATCTTCAGTCAATCATTTTTTTTATTATTTATTTATTTTATTGTTTTTGAGACAGTTGGAAATCTCAGCCCAGAGATGGAGGAACTGCAAAGCGAGGGCCATAGCATACATGAGCTGAATACAGAGATTGGGGACCTCCTGCTCCAAATCCAGGAAGTTATAACCGGACTGGGTCTAAGGATCAAACAGAAGGTCGTGCAGACTGCCAATGTTCTGTGTATGCTTCATCTTCTGGTATTTGTAGCCATTTTTCTCTATGTCGGTTTCTATTATACTTTCATGCCCACCGCAAGCTTCATCACTCCTGTGCACTTCCATTACAGGTGAGAGTACATCAATATGCCTTACAGTTGAAATACTCAGTTAGTGTTCAAACATTTTGCTGGGCATGATTAAAAACTTATTTTCCTGATTATAACTGTAAGAAATGTCAAACTCATTGTATTGTATAAATATACATACTTACAGTAACTTACTTGTAGTAGTATTAGTAAGGAATTAAATATTATGGGCATGACTTTATGGGAAAATATTCAACATCAGGGGGTTGGGGTGTGACCTTTGGTGAAACAAAGCTAGTGTTTATTCCTCTTTATTCCTTTCACAATTTGTAAATTATGGTTGTTGAGTATGGTTATGTTTGCTAAGCATGACCATATTTTTTTGCATTTAATTTTGGATGTTATAAGAGAAACATTTAACTTAAGTAAGAGCTGAACACAGTCCTTTCTTTACTTGCCTTTACTTTTTTTTTCTTTTCAAGTTAATAAGACAAATATAAACTATGTCTGAAATTTTAGCATTACATCTTTAAACCTCTGACTGCTACAAAAACCTGACACTGGAGACTTTTGGAATTTAATCATTATAATAAGTGTTTCATTATCCAGCAGAAAGCTCTCAAACTCTGTCTCCTCCGTTCCTGTGTCAAACTTTTCCCTGCTTATGAGCAACAAGAAACAGGTGACCTCATATTTTTCACTATATATACAGTATATACAGCATATACAGTGCTGTGTATATATATATATATATATGCATGCAATTTATTGCATATTTATTGCTGTTCTTTAAATAGTTTTTATCCTCTTTATAAATTTAAATTTTATATCTTTTGTTGGACTAAATGATGCAGGTGATGACACCTGGTCAGCCCTATCACATCACACTGGACCTGGAAATGCCAGAATCCCCGACCAATATGGAACTAGGAATGTTCCTGGTGAAGATGTCGTGTTACTCCCATGATGGACAGACTGTTGATTCTTCAATGCAAACTGTGTGTACATATATAAAACACATGCTACACACACACACACACACACACACACCACTGCTGGTACTGTATAACAAACAATGCAGTACTCACTGAGAATGCCTTTTGCTGAACTACATTTTTTGTGTATGATTATAGACAATGCTTCACTATCGCTCATACCTGCTGCAGACCCTGGAGACTCTAATGTTGCTTCCTTTGATGCTGATGGGAGTTAATGAGCAAAAGCAGCATGTCCTGGTTGAGCTTTACTCTTCTTATATAGACAGCTCAGTAAGTACTGGCCTGCACTCAGACACAGGGAGATGGATATGGCATAATAACACGTCATGTAATATGATCACATACCTATATTGTTTTAAATGTAAAAATATTTTCTATTATCGGAAAATCATTTGATCAGGGTGTGTTCTGACCATTTCACGTTCCACAAAACACAAATGTGTGCACTTTTAATCCCATATCCATACTAAAAGAGATCCCGTACTGTAAATAACACTACAATAACAATACAATTTTTAACATACTGTAACATTCCTAAATGAACAGTACTGTCTGATAGTTTTTAATAAATAGTAAAAGTGTGCACTGGAGCATCATGTATTTGTATTAGTTTAGGTCTATACTGTAAATAATATAATTGCCTACGCCAGTAGGAGATGCAGCACAACCCTAATACATGGACCGCACTTTGCTAACTAATTATGCTCCTCTCAGTTGGGACGTAGCGTTAGTGATTATTCAGCTGTAAAGACTACGGTGTAATTGATGAACTTCACGACTGTGTTTTGACCAAAGTTGCTTGAACACACACGCCACAATGTTAATCTGCTAGATATAGAAAAACAATAGTTCCTTCATTAATTGATTTTGTCTACTACTGCAATATGCTAATTTTGTAAGTGGTCACTGTAAGAGATTGGAGTGATACAGATCTACTCTGAAAATTGTTCAACTTGCCTTGTTGCAGGGAAAATATCGAAAATATAAATTGGAACTATGCATTATATATCCTATACAGCATGCAATATGTAATCGGTATTATGAAACTTCTTGCAAAAAAGTGTCAGGTTTGTTATATGGTAAATATACTGTATACAGTACCAGCCAAAACTTGGGTTGATTTTCTACATTCCAGGACAATACTAGATTTTTTAAAAACTATGAAATAACACACATGGCATTAAGTAATTAAGTAACAACAACAAATAAAATAGCAACAGTCAGTTATTTTAAGACATGAAGGTCAGCTGTTCTGGAATAGTTCTCGCAAGAACTTGTCAAGTGTGTTTGCAAAAACCATCAAGCCCCATGATGAAACTGGCTCTCATGAAGATCTTCCCAGGAAAATAAGACCGAAACTCTGTTGCAGAGGAGAAGTTTATTTAGAGTTACCAGCCTCAAAAATCTACAATTAACAAACAGCACCTCAGATTAGAGCCGTTATGAAGGCTTTACGGATCATAAGTAGTATACATACCTCAATATGAACTTTTTAAAGGAGAGTATTGTATATTTTCGATGGTTTACAATGCAGAAAGAAATAAAAATCAGGAAAAAACACATAATTAGAACTTTTGACTGGTGGTGCAGTCTTTTGGTCATAAACCAAGAAGAGACATTTAAACATGCTAAATGTGATGACATCTTTTTAACTCTTTTAAAATGAACACCACTGTTTACACTAAATTAAATTTACATTAAATATTCTGTGTGGAAACAATGGCCTGTATAATTAACTCAAAGGATATTCATAAAAACAATAAATACATAATAAAAATCATTTGATCACAGACGGTCTTACTGTAGTATAAGGCAATTAGTATGATGATCCCAGACAAGGTGGCTTGAATCTCACTGCAGTTATTCCCATGAACATTCAGCAGGAGGAATGTTCATGGACCCGGCACTGAGAAAATGTTCTACCTTGTCATTCACAGACAAACTGTCTTCTTTAAAATGTTTGCACCATTTACTGTTTTAATGTAGCTAGTTAAGTATTAAGTAAGGATTACCAAATTGTGCTGGGGCTAGAAGTCTTCTGTAAATCAATCATTCACAAGAGAGTCCCAGTTTGACTTGATATTTGACTCAGCCTTGTATTTCCCTTTAATATTAACAGTCTGAGATTTTATGAAATATGTATATACAGTATGACCTGTTTTTGGTGGTTATATTAACACTCACTGAGAGGGTGGCAAACCTTCTTGAGTTACACCATGTGAAAGCTCAGCTGTGTAACATTGTGTGTATTTTACCAGAATTTCTCCATAATAATAAGTAGACATAATTAAAGCTGATGAAAATCGGATTCATAAAATTTCTTAAATTCTTAGTTGATTCTTCAATCAGATTATAACTATAGGTAGCATCCATATCTTTCATCAATGAAATAGATAAACAAGATTTTATGCTGTGTAGTATATAAAAGCAAGACTGTATGCATTTATTCGATTTTATGCAAGTTTGTGCTATTGCTGATCTCCTAGTTTACTCTGTTTGATCTTTGGTAGGGTGGCACGATGGTGTAGTGGTTAGCACTGTTGCCTCGCACCTCCAGGGTCCGGGTTCGATTCCCAACTAGACTTGGATCCCGTCTCTCTGACATGCAAATGGAGTTTGCATGTTCTCCCCGTGCTTGGTGGGTTTCCACCAGGTACTCCAGTTTCTTCCCACAATCCAAAGACCTACAGATTATACTAATTGCCGTTCCCAAATTATCCTTAGTGGGTGTATGTGTGTGTGCCCTGTGATGGACTGACATCCTGTTCAGGGTGTATCGCACCTCGTGCCATAAGTCCCTATATATATATATAGGGATGTATATACACATGTTATATATATAACATGATTGCAAAAAAACCTAGCCTAGCAACCAGATGCTACCTAGTTATAATCTGACTGACAGGAATTACATGTCTACAATACAAAATGTACATTTCTTTCATCTGCAAACATTAAAATGGTAATCTGACTGAAGAATCAATCAAATATATAATATAAAGATATAGACAGTTTAAACTGTAATCTGTAGTTAGTTTAGCTTACTTCTACCTTAATGTCCTCATAAAGCCCTCATAAAATTAAAATATGCCAGCGTTTCTGAATGCAGGCAAAGTTGCACCTTTCAATTCGGTTCAAGTTCATTAAATTTACTTGGAAAATTGTCTTCTACGTTGTTGTTTTTGACTGTCGGATTATTTCACTACTTATTTTTAGCATATAAAATATGAGATTAAAATTTATTTATTGTTTTACGAAATTGGGAACAAGCAGAATAGACCTATAAGTGTAATAGATTTTGAGTTTGCACATTCTGTTTCGTTGTTCCTCTCTCTTCCTTTCTGTCTGCAGTATAAGCCTGCCACTGGAGCTGTTATAGAAATCCACTCTCAGAGAGTTCAGATTTACAAAGCCCAGCTTTACATTCATGCTCACTTCAGTGGCATCAGGTTTGTGTGTGTGTGTGTGTGTGTGTGTGTTTGAGTGTGTGTGTGAGAGAGAGAGAGAGAGAGAGAGAGAGAGAGAGAGAGAGAGAGAGAAATCTATAAACACAGACTGAAGTTTCGCACTACAGGTATGTCCTCTATTACTTCCCGTTCACATCAGCTGTGGTTGGAGTGATGACTAACTTTATGTTCCTTACCGGCATCATCCTGATTGGCTTTGTGCAGGACAGCAGCTTGTGGACTCGTCTATTTGTACAGTATGTACTGTGAAACCCATGACATTATCGCTCTGCATTATGTCTGCACTCTTTTATTTCATCATACTTCTCCATGGGCTTGTTGTTAATTACAGTTTGAATAAACCTAACATGAGGAGAGATGATATACAGGGAAATGCATATCAGTATGAGAGGAACACACACTGCACAGGTAACTAATCTACATGTATTTATTAATATACACATCACGTTAAAAAATAACAGAACCCCAAAACAGGTGTTTTTTTAATGTTTTTTTTTTTAGAAGCAAAGACACATTTGTTGGATCCATCCAAAATAAGATCCAGTGGCATCAAGGATTCCAGTTCTGACAAGATGGAAGGCAATTTTGATGCAGAAGTAAAGGAGACGGCTAAGACAAATGATCTTTCTGACCTTTATGATTAGCAGATTTAATGTGAGGACTGGAGGAGCAGAGGGGTTGAAAGCATTGATTTCTGATTGATGGATTGTCAGCTTAAGCTCCTAAGGCCAAACAGATGGAGAGGTTTAAATAATAAAAGCAAATGTTATGAGCAGCAAAGGGAAAAGCAAGCTGGTGTTTTATAGTGTGGGTTTCACTGCAAAAACTGTAAATGCTGACCCTGATTTATTAAGCTAGATATAAGTGAATTTACTAAGAACTTTTTTAAATGAAAATTCCATTTGTTCAGTAAAGGTTTATGCAATACTAGATGATGAGTTTGAACTATTATTAAAATATAGGTAAAATAATGTTTATTTTTATTTGTGTAGACATAAAAAATATGTCTTGAATAGAAATTCCTTTTCTATTTTATCATCATTCTGGCTTTCCTCTATAGGTCGGCTTTATTTCATGGGATTTTGTGGGCATCACTACATGAAAATGAGCTGTGACATGCATGTGTTTTGCACATCATAGGCATTTATTAACATGCATGAGAATGAAAAAGAATCCGTGTTACCATGTTACCTTTTGTAAATCTGGCAAAAAATTGTACTTTGTTGTGGCCTAGAAAAAGAAGCACACAAACTTTTAATCAATGAATCCCCGGGGTGTGCATGAATGAATTAGAAATAAATTGTGTTTAACTTGACTGACAAAATGCTCTCGTTTGTCACACTCATTAGCCAATGTACTCGCAGAAAATTAAAGATGCTCATTGGAACTGAACGTAGCTCTTCAGAAGTAATGGTATAAAAAAAAACATTTCTGCTTTACAATGAACCTTTCACGGGGGAACATTTTATTTAAAGATGACTCTTTGAGGCAAAGTGAAGAAAGTTTTCAAAAGAGTCTTTTAAAAAAAAAAAAAAGCTAAAATGTTTTTCAAGGAATAAATTGTTTCTTTTATATTGCAATATCGAGTATGTTGAAGAAATAAATGAAAAACAGTAGTTAGCTATCATTTCATTTATTTTTAAAATTGACCTACTGCATTGTGCCAAAAAAAAGACAAATGGATTTTAAGAAAGTGTCTTTTTTAAAGTCCCTTGTAATTTTTCAAAAATACTGCTTACAAAATAAAAAGCTTTTGTTTAGCTGATGGGTATTCAATGTTACAGACATGATCAGGTCAATCATTAGAAATTTTGGACAGCAGGACAACATTTTCCAGGTTGGGCTCCTCATCAAGCACCCACGCAACCCTAGCTCTAATACAACATGAGTCATTTTAAATCAGTGGCATTAGCCTTGTAGTGACACACAGGTGAAGTCACAAATGAGCATTTACAAATCCAGTGTTGCAGTCCCATCCAGGCCATGCTGTGTTTTACATACATCTACTTAATATGATTATAAAGCACAAAGGTAAAATCAGTATTTTAAAACACAATAAAAATATTAGTGAAATCTGAAAATGCTGATTAGAGGAAATTAAAAGCAAACAAATTATTGCAAAACATTGGATGCTTGAGATGAGATCAAATTATGGCTGGATAAACACATTTATTTGTCATTTATTAATTCAGTCTTCAGGGCAGCTTTAATGAAAGTGTTGATCAATAAATAACTGTCCACTGAAATAATGCTAATAATAATAATAATAATAATAATAATAATAATATAAGCATCAGCTGACCCACATATATAGATTATTTTATTGTAACCACCTTTACAGCTGTATTTTATGACATGTGATACTTTTGCTTACTAGTGTTCAATGCAAGTCACCTAACTTTTTTTGCAGCAAAGTCTATGCTAATGTCCTTTCACTGGATGAAAGTCCATTGAGCATTTCTTGTCTCATTGTGGAGCGCATATAGTTTTTATTATAAAGCGCATACAGTATAGTTATTTACATTTTAGCATTTGGCAGGCACCCTTATTCAAGCGACTTACATTTCTATTTCATTATACATCTAAGCGGTTGAGCATTAAGGGCCATGCTTAAGGGCCCAACAGGTGCAATTTGGTTGTGATGGAGTTTGATCCCGGAACCTTCAAGACTGTAGTCCAATGCCTTTACCACTGAGCTACCCCTACCCCAGTTTCATTTTTCTGAATACAGACATCTCAAGCCGCTTTCACCAATAACGTGACCGACTAAGTGTGCCAACTTCACCATTTTCACAATAACAGAGGGGGGTTTGGAACAAATGACAAGTTTGACTCAGGACACAGGACAACTTTGTTTAAATGGCACAGGACACATGCGTCTCAACAACAAATTCATGGAGTTTGCACATAAAGTTTGCATGTGTTTGCCATACTTGATATGTTTCACTGGGTACTCTGTCCACAGTCCAAAGAAATGCAAAATGGAGTTTTCAATACCTTCTATTTTAAGACAGATGGTAGAAGGGGAATGGTTTTGATCACCAACTATCCTAGAAATGACAAATCACATTCAAAAAAACTTACAATTCTGTTTAGCATTTCTCTATTAGCAAATGAAAAATTGAGCCAATATTTATACATATTCAGATCCTTCCCTAGAAAAGGGAGGCTAAGCAGGAAAGACTTTTAGGAGCCACACATGTGGCATAGGAGACATATACTCTACCTAAATATTTTAGGAACAAAACAGAAGGTACCATACAAAATGCTGTTGATAATATAAGGGACTTTATTTAACATAAGCGTATGTAAAATTAAGTCTTCTGCTAATGTGTACTGCTGTTAACTCATGGAACACTTCTATTCCATTCATTTGTGTCTGAAGAGTCAGATATTCAGCTGTTTACTTCACATGCAGCTGCTACATTGGCTGCATTACACTGCCAGATATAAAAAGGAGCCAGATCAAAGCCACAACTCTGAAAATATATGCTGCCTGTCTAAAGAAGAGTCGCACATGATAATATTTCATTCAACAGCCTTTGGCTTTGATTACACCGTGCAACATGGTGGCCAATTTATGTGTGAAAATGATTCCTTATGCTCCCAGAACCACTCTTCTACTATTTGAGTCCAACTATTTGAGTTAGCAATTTCTTACAACAAGAAGTCCACCAGTCAATGTTAGGTTCAATATCAAAACAACAGACTAACAGTGCCTCTAACATCAGCCTTCGCCATTCAGCCAAATGCCAACTAGCGTTAGCTGTAGACGAGCTTATTTAGACATGGAGGTAATAAATGTCTAAAAAAATAAAATAAAAAAAAAACAAGCAATAATTCAGCAGTAGTAACTAATACCTTGCAACAACTTACCTCAATGACAGCTCTTGATAGACAGGATCTAATGCAGACAGCCTCGGGGTAAAAGCAGCATGGAAAAAAATGGTGGTCTGAGAGATGGACATATCTCCAGGAAGTAGGTGAGGCAGGCAAATGCTTATTATCATATTTAATGATCTTAATTGATATATTTTTATCATTATTATTTTTATTATTATTATTATTATTATTATTATTAAGAGTAGTAGGAGGAGGAGGAGCACCCAACAATTGTATTTTTGAAAAGCGCCAAAATTTGCCTCTTAATGCGACTCAGGACTATGCGGCCATATCATGCTCAATTTGGCACAAAACTCCACAAACCTTGCATCAAAACATTCGGCCTGGACTCAGCATGTCCATCTGCTGCACTCCTCATGGTTGTAAAGAGTGATTATACTGTATGAGTCCAGCAGCCGGACATGCTGATTGAGGAGACGCAAAACTGCATTGCCTAAGGTCGTTAGGTTGCTGGAAAGCTCCAGCAGCTGCGAAAACATTACTTCTGGAAGCACTTTAAGCTGATCCTACTGACATAAACATTTTATATACAATATACAGATTCAACAAAGTGTCACTGCGTTTCAGAAACAATGTTTAGAATTCGTGTATCATGGCGTCAGAAGATATTTAACACTTACAGTAACCCATATGAAGTACAGCGTTTCCACTGGCTCCCACACGCCTACATCCCACATGCTGATGAGCTCAAACAAGCGCTCCAAGAATTCTCCTTCCAACTTTATGAAAGAAAGACAACAAACTCAACTGATACCGTGTCATATCAGGATATAAGAATATAGGGAATACAAAATGAGAAGAGGTGGACCATACATGAAAGCATCACTTAAATCTCCAGATAAAACACTCATGACTGTGTCATAAGCCAAGCTTCTCGAAAAAAAGTGATGTAATCATGAACCTGCACAGAATGAAAAAAGTCATAAAATGCAAATGTTTTCTATACTGTATAATCAAAATTTTTAATAATCTGTCATTTTACACAGGTATTTTCATGCTTACCTGGGCATGTTTACAATCGAGTCCTGAGTAAAAGGCTAGGAATCCTTGGAATTGAATAAGAAAAACAGAACTTTTGGGAACAAAAACTAATTCTAAAGTTACCTGGTTGTAAGCTGCTTCCTGACACATGAAAATCTTATGGCAAGCAGAGTCAGAATATACAGTAATAACACACAATATTAAAGTAGAGTGTAAATACCCGAGGAGTAACAGAAGCTAAACAAAGATTTGTGTTTCAGATCTGATGTGGATGTGCAGATCAACATCAGGTCTGAAACACAAATTTACCTGATAGTCTGGCTAATGTTCTGAAGAGGGTCAGACATGTGTTCCTACACCCAAGTGAATGTGTCTACCTGACCATCTCTAGATGCAGGTCAACTTTTTAAAGGCTTGCTGATTAATGAACAAATATGAGCACTGCAGACAAATAAATGTACATTAAAATTAAAATTCATATCTACTGTACATAAACACTTCATAAGAGCGTAAACTGACCACATATTAGGAAAAGAATTCTGTAACCCTCCCAGATACACCTTTATGAGAAGAATTGAAAGAGAAAAATAAATAAATAAATAAATAAATAATAATAATAATCATCATCATCATTGCATTTAAATGTTTTGTCAGTGGGGGTGGCAAGGGAACCCCTGCAAATGAAAATTAGATTTATCTCAGCATCTATTTCCCATAGGTCACATAAGCTCATCTAATATTTTAAATAGATTCTCTTCATCAGAGTAATAAACACTGTGATCAAATTGCGAGTCAAGTATTGTGTGTTTCTGGATTTACACCAGCAGAGATGATTCCCTGGACCCCTTATCATTCCGTAGAAGTACAGTATCTCCTCATGTCCACTGACTGATAAATCAAATAGAAAATACAGTAGATGTTGTAAAGAAGGGTTTTTATTAATTTCTCAGCTACAGCACTGCAGATATTATTATTATTATTATTATTATTATTATTATTATTAT
>JAOVVB010000037.1:21397545-21419373 GCA_028570985.1 Heterobranchus longifilis
TACCCTGCCTCGTGCCCTAAGCCTCCTGGGATAGGCTCCAGGTCCCCGCGACCCTGAATACAGGATAAACCGGTATAAAAGATGAGTGAGTGAGTAAGTGAATTCCTATAGCAATTAACATTAATAGATGATTTATATTATGCTTTGGTTCCCCGTTTAGGTTGTTGTGATCAAGAACCCCTGTCCTCCACCATCCTTCCTCCAAAATGACCTGAAAGCCCCGGACCTTGAACACTTAAAGGTGAAACTTTATGCATGCAACCATAAAAAAAACATATAAAGAAATGTGATTCAAAAACACATTGTATTCATAAATCTAATCATTTTCACAGCAATGCATGTCCAAGCGTTTTGATTCCTCAGAGCAGTTTCTTGACCTAAACAGCCTCCGTAGTGATCAAGGTACATTCTCTTTTTACTTGACTAGCACCAGCTCACATTTTCCTCATGTTATTCTTTAGGTTTTAAAATGGTAATATAAAAGCTGATCAGCCACTACAAGTGTGTACCATGTGTGTAAAATGGATAATGGTTGACATGATGTCTTTTTCAGATCTGATCTCCCAGAACGTCACTGTGATTTTGAGCAGGAAGAGCTGCATGGAGGCTGTATTAAAGATTATTAAAGAGAATATCCCACAAGTAAGACTGCATTTCACAAACACTGATGAATTCTAAGTTGAATTTTGTATCTGATCTTTTTCCTTATACTGTCTGTATATGCCGTGAAACATATGGTACTTACTTAACTAATGTAAGCTAGCTGTGACCTAAAGATGAATATTATTATTAGTGGCTTAGTGGTTAAACACTTAGTGTAGAAGCATGGTAAAAAACTGACAGAAATCTGTTTAATAGTAAAGGTAAGAGCATGTCTCCATGCATAATGTGATGAGAACTCTCAGGATTGGGATTAAACAGCTTTGTGGCCATACCGAAGAAAGTTTCATTAAATTTTGTCCAGGCAGTTTTGTGTGATGCTGTGACAAGATTTGGCTGGATTAACATAACGACATATACAAGACATTTGTACAGACATACGAACAGAAATTTTTCAGAGGCTCATTCCCAGTCCTCTAATGTATGAAATGTAAAGTGATTGGGTATATATTTTCGGGAAATACAGTCAACCATGTTGACAGGAAATATTGTGGGGAGATGAAAACCAAGATAATTCCTGGAGCTGGCAATGTTTGTTTGACTTTTTGTAGAAGGTAACCTTAGTCAGGAGTCAGCGGGATCGGTCTGCGTGGGTGTCTGCGTGGGTGGGTGAGGGCAGTCAGTGGTATCTGTATTCAGGAGTGTTTGATTGGGTGGGCAAGGTTGGTCAAGAGTGTCTGCTTGGGTGAAATTTAAAAACACTCCTGCAAACACCTCTCTTGTATAATCATAATATGACCCTGCAAACCCAGCAGTAGATGATTTAACAGTCTGTCTCTCGCTAATATGCTGTTTTTAGCTGACTGGTCTAAACCTAAGCAATAACAAGCTCTTCAAGCTGGATGACCTTACAGAGCTGGTGAACATAGCTCCCAACCTAAGGACTCTCAACCTGTCCCATAACGAGGTGATACTTCACAATTCAACACTGTCTTCCAATGATTCATTAAATCAGGACACATTTAATTTTCATTATTTCCATAAGTTGTCATTTCATTATGTACTTAAACATAATGAGTTTAGGCATGTGTTCTCATTTGAACTGAGATGAAATGAGTTTATGGTTTCTCTTGCTATGCTTCCACTGTAGTTGAAATCTGAGCGTGAGCTGGACAAGCTGAAGAGCTTGAAGCTGACAGAGCTGTGGCTGGATCGCAATCCTCTGTGTGATTATTTCACAGACCAGGCAACATATATAAGGTCAGTGCTTTTGACCCTACAGCTGTATTGAACTAGGAAACAGTCAGAGAGGAAAGATGGAGGAAATGTCTCTTTGGTTGGTTTTTTAAAAAGAATATCCTTTAAAAGGATAACCACGTATACGTAAAAGTTTTTATTACTGAGATAAATGGGTTGATGTATGAGTTCATAATCCTTCTTTAACACAATATATGATGTTATACTATTGTTATTATTAGGTAAGACTAAAGGGATGTATAGAAATGTAAAAATTCCTCACTGTTTAGACTAAATGTGACACAATGATGTGTAAATAAAAATGAGTGAAATTATACAAATAGTAAGCAAAAACCTGTAGATAATTTTTATTCTTTAAATCGCACTTGCACAATATACTGCATTGCAGGCTTTTTCCCTTTGAGGCCTTTCTCCAGTTTTTGGAAAACTTTTTATGCCAGCATGTTTTTGGGAAACAGTAAAATCCCTAAGGTGTGTGTAAAAGCAGATTCATCCTGCAGCATAGGAAAAACAAACATTGTTAACAGTTACACATAGTGTAATGAGATGAAGCAGTGCATAGTCATTTTGCACAGAATCAGGGTTTCAGGGTTAATTTTTGTTGAGTCGAAATATTAAACCTAATAATCATAGAATTAATACATTTTAGTGTCCAAAGCACCGTGACTGTCCAAACTTTTTGCTTTGTGGTACACATACTCTCCATGCTGAATTAAGTCAGGCATGCTATAATATTACATACACACTTGTATTTATAATATAAACAAAAGACTTAAAGTATTTATTAAAAACAAGAGTCAGTGAGCACCTAAGGTTGCTGGTTTCTTTCTATAAGTATTCAAAACAACCATGGAACATCAAACCTACTGTAGTTAGGATAAAGAGGATCCTTTTTAATTAGACCTGGAGATGTGTTCCTTCTCAGTTTTTCTTTGCTGTTGGAAAAAATAATGTAAATTTCATATCTCATTTCAAAATAGTAATTTTCATACTTGAGCTGTGTGCTTCCTTAAATCATTTCTGCCCTGCAAGTTAAATACAAAGTTGATCGCTTCTACTATGGAAAGCTATCTTAGTATTTAAATTCATCTAATTTTTACTTTTGTTTCAAGACAGCTGAATGATTTTATATTACAATATATACATTTTCAACCCTCTATTTGGATACAAATATTGGCAAAACAAAAAGGACAATGTTATATTTTAATGTTGATGTCTCGGTCTATTTGTGCCACCATCATGTTCCTCCTCTAACCACATCAGTGCTGTTGGCCAGTTGAGAGGGCTGGTTAGCCAATGACGGGTAAGATCCCACCTTTTGCACATGGGACAACCTAAGGCAGGCACAGTCGTGATAACTGGCCCGAAAAAAATGAGGAATGGATGAAATCCACTGGAAGGATGAATTAAATGTGGAAGACAGTAAAAGTTAAACCAAACTGGTTTAACTAGGAAATAATAAAAACTAGATTATTAAACACACACTGTCAATAGCAAATGTATCTACCGATTTACTTTGGGGAAAGCAACAAGCATTCATCAGAATCATCAAAAAAGTGAAAATTCTGCTCCCATCTAGGCAGTAAAAATTTACGCATGTCTATTAAGACATGCCAGAATTTTGTGCAGTATTGTGGCTAAATATTCCAGAGTATTCCTGCAATTAAATAAAAGCTCGCTGGGAATCTCCAAAAAGAACGGCATGGTTATTAATGAGGAACAATGAATGAGTGTGTAAAAATTGTTCATTTGCAGCAAACTGCAGGTTACAACTTAAAAGTTCTCCCTTTCGCTTTATTTGAAACAAAGCTAAAGCCTAAATATCGCTTCAGTAATGCACTGAAATTTAAAAGAATTATTGAATAGCTAGGAGGTCAAATTTATGGCATGAATTTCTGTCCTTGCATGCCTGTACAGTGTCTGCTTCTAAATAAATTTTCTAAATGATTAAATTGCATATTTATACTGTGTTTGACATACTGTACAACCTGCCTTTCATCAGAGGCTCTGGGTTTTAGTGTTTCTCCACATATTTTGGGGGTAAGTGAACTCTGGGTTTTAACTTTATTGCAATGTAGCAAAATGGGTGTGAAGCAAAGCAGGGAATGTATTATATAATCAAAAATTTAGAGCTAGAATAGCGAGAGTTTAAAGTTGGATTATTCTTAAGCCTGTGATTAAATCTTTTTGCCTTTTGAATATAAGGTCCAAGGGTGACACAGAGGCATGGTGGTTAGCACTGTGGCCACAAACCTTCAGGGTCGTGTTTCAATTCCCACCTCGGGTCTGTGTGCGTGGAGTTTGCATGTTCTCCCTGTGCTTGGTGGGTTACCTTCCATTTTTAATACAACCAGTGTTTTCTATCATAGTGGCGATTCACATTACTGCTTTTTATTATCACCACCGTTTTAGAACATATGAGACAAACTTGTTTCCAACTTCCAGCAGGACGAATAATCATATATTGATCCGTCCATTTATTTTTGAAAGTCTGATTTATACAGTCTTTTTTTTTTTTGAGTAAGCCATGCTCTGCTCGGTCATATTTTTGGTTCTATTTATTTTGCAAACTCTTATCACGTTGATTGGCTCTGTTGAGTGACACGTACAGTATATTCATGCCCAGCTTAAGGGAAAAAAGTGCTAGATTACTGGTATGTTAAATATTCTCGTTTATTAGAAAAGCATCAGGGTCCAGATAGAACTGTCACTCAGTCCAGGTCCGGACCGCAGTCCGCCATTTAGTGATGCGCACTATAAAGGATAAGCAGTATAGAAAATGAATGCGAGGGTTTGAAGTTATTGGTTTCTTCTGCTCTTTATGATTGTTAAAAATATATTGCATATTCATTGTGTGTGTGACTGTTAGAGTGCAAGTGTAAAGGCTTAAACTACAACATTCTTATGCTGTGTTGTCTTTTCCTCTTCGTGTCGACAGTGCTGTTTGTGGACGATTCCCGAGACTCATCAAACTGGTTAGAGCTTTTTCATGGTTTCTCTTTTCCTCAGGTTTACCTTCTCTTTTTCTTATTTAAAGTTACTTTGCTGGTAACTATTAAAAAATTACTCTATGAGAAGAACATGTAACTCATGTAGTTAACTCACTCGAACCTAATGCTCGCATTTTTCATTTTCTTTTTATAAAGGACGGCCACAGTCTTCCTGCGCCAATCGGTTTTGATGTTGAACCGCACACTACAGTCCCTTCTTGTAAAGTGCGTCATTATGCATTTGAAAAGAATTTGCACTAATATATATACAATTCTGTGTTTTAATGCCATGCTTATTGCTTTCCGCATCAGGGCAGCTACTTTGTTTCGGGTGATGTCAAGGAATTCATTCTGCGTTTTCTCCAACAGTAAGTCCACATGCACCTCTCAGATTTTAGGATTAGTTACAGTAGGGGTTTGTCTCTAATCAAAATTAAGATGTATGTAAATACATTACAATAGGTCTTGGTTGTCATAAACCTTCCTGCGCTCCACAAAAACTGTGATGTTTTTCACCCAGAACGCAAGTACAATGTAAGTAATCGGAGCTAAATTCCACAACCCTCGTACCATGCAAAAATGGACATGCACTACTATAGCTTTATGGCTACATCCAGTTAGTCATACGGGTAACTCTGGTTAGCCATACGGATACTTCTGAGGAAAGAAAAGAGTTAAATTTGTACTAAATACAGTATAATTCAACTGAAAGCTGGAATTAATTTTACACCGGGGACAAGGGTTTTGGAATGCATTGTAATTCCTGCACTGTAATTCTGGGTGACAAACTTCACAGATGGTATGCAGAGCAGAAAGATTTATAACAAGCAAGGCCTTTTGTAATGTACTTACGCGCACCTCAATTTTGACAGACTTTAAAAACCCCAAACCCCTATTCCTTTAAGTTATACCATCCCTCTAAGTTGATAGTTGATTCGTCACTCTGAGCACGGTGCCACATAGGGTAATGTTGCCACCTAGCAGCTCCAAGATCCCAAGCAATCCCAAGCCTGTGTTAATGTTTGTGTGGAGTCTTTCATGTGCTTTCATGTCTTTGTGGGTTTCCTCCAGTTTCATCCCATCTCCTAAAAACATGCCACTAGGTGGATTGGTGAATCTAAATTGCTCCTATTGTGAATGGGCTTAAAAGTATGCGTTGTGCATGGTGTGATGTCTGGACTGGTTTTCAGCTTGATTGCCATACACATAGACCCCAAGTTGCACAAGAGAAAAGCATTTAACCTATCGTCGGTAAAACGTGACGTCTCCCCTAATGCTGCATGAGTCAGGCAGTCAGGCAGTGCCACATGTCTTGGGGGAAGCATGTGTTAGCCTTCGCCCTCCTTAGATGGTAGCTGATGGTTTTCAACCTGGAGCATTTGAAGCAAAATGTTATTTCATATGTGCATGTTTTATTATAAATGTTGAATAACATTTTCTATTAAAGAAATGTTTAAAAAGTTAAAAGCGTTAAAAGTGTTCATGTATGCAAGCACTTATTTCTTTGACAAAAGAAAAATCTGAATGGGTTTATAATCTGTAGACTTTCTGGGTGAGAAAATTGCATCCTTACTTTAAATGAGTGATTACTGCATTGCCACACAATTGTCCATTATACCACCTCTAACAGAATCACTCTCCGTTTTGTTATAGATTTTATAGCATATATGACTCAGGAAACAGACAGCCTCTGCTGGACGCTTATCATGATGGGGCATGTTTCTCCCTCAGCCTTCCCTCTTCCAAGTACATCTTTTTCTTTTATTGTACTTTCTGTTTATTATTTTTTGTATTCATAGAACATAATGAATCATGAAGTACAAGAATAAAGGTAGCAAACGCAACTACAAAGGCTCTATCTTTTGAAGAACTTAGGATATCAAATTATGGAGACATAAGTATAAGACCGTACATATTAACTGTCCATTCACTGCTCTTAGTCTTTTTGCAAATGCTGGAAGTCGCATATTTCCTCTTTCCCTCATTAACTCTCAGCGTTCTTCCCATCACAGGTCTTACTTGGGGGGATATCAAAATCACGATCACAACATTACACAAATAAAAGACCCAGGCAAGTATTTATAAAAAGCAAGTGAAGTAAAGTGTACTGTATTCTACTTTACCTGGAAGTGGGAAATCTGAATTATTTAAGCTACAAACTGAGGAAAAAACTTTGATGCCTCCATGAAAGTGTTTTGTTAGCAACACAGAATAGCTAGCCACCTAACATGAGTGATCATGAGATTTAATCAACTAATGCATCTAAAGTAAATACTACAGTAAACGTTATACAGTAGAAGTAAAAGCTTATAAATCAGAAATTCTAAGTTATAAGCTTTTGTTTGAACGCAGGATTAATACATAGGTGTATTGGTGTGATTTTGATGTTTATATCAAAATCCATTATACCTGGTTTTGGATTTGAAGTTTAATAAGTAGTTCTAAGTAGCATTATTATTAGAAGGTAGATTATCCTACTTTAATACACCTACAGTGCCCTAGTTGTGTCAGGATACAACTAAATAAGAAAACAGGTTTTACTGATAATCTGAAACGTCACTGTTTTTGATCTTCTCCACAGTAATGCGGTTCCGTGTATTGAAGCACACGCGACTGAATGTAGTGGCCTTCCTAAATGAACTGCCCAAAACCCAGCATGACCTATCATCTTTTATTGTGGATGTAAACACATGCACAGTGAGTTCTCTTAAAATTTTAATTTATGCATCTATGTATAACTGTTAGCTTGTCACACAACCTAATTCTCATTACAGCTATTGCTTGTATCTCCATAGCAAACATTACTGGTGTTTACAGTCAGTGGATTGTTCAAGGACAGTAAGTATTGAATGTTTCCCTAAGATGACTGTTATTTAAAAAGCTTTTATATACATTTTATTATCCGCGTAAAATATTATCCGCACTTTGGCTGAAGAATTTATTTTTATAAATTTTTAGAAAAGACAAATACATACTTTTTCGACATAATCTCCTGGCTTTTTAATACACTTTGTCCATCTGTCAACAAGCTTTTGTATTCCCTCATTAAAAATGTTTTAGGCTGAGCTGTGAGCCATGAATGCATTGCTGTCTTCACTTCATCAGAAGTGAATCTTCATTCTCGTAGGGCTGCTTACAGGGGAAAAACAGGAGAAAGTCAGAAGGAGCAATATTACAGGACTATACAGTAGGAAGGATGCTTTAACACCTCTAAACCTCTAAACCTTTTTTGTTGACAAAAACAAAAGTGTGCGGACGTGCATTGTCATACAAGATCTCAACACCCTTAATACAGCAGTGCTTTTTATTCAATTAAACGTTTAGGCTTCAGCTCCACAAAAAGCATCTTACAGTCATGAGCACTGTCGGTTCATTTTCCTGATAATGTTCCAGTACTGGCCCCTGAGAATCCCAGAAAACTGTAAGCATCAATTTACCAGCTGATTGAACTTTTTCTCGGCTGCAGAGTTAGGATGTTTCCATTCTATTCTCTGCCGATTACTCTCAGGCTCATAGTGATGAATCCAAGTCTCGTCACCAGTAATGATTCTCTTTAAGAAACTTTCACATTCCTTAGAGTATTGAAATGCTTCTGTTTATGCTCTTCCGTGAGTTGCTTCGGCGCCAGGTACACTCTCAGACCACAAAAAAAATCACTGCACACTGCTTTTCTTTCACAAACAAATCACAAGTAGGACATCTATTTTTGCTCGCAACACAGTTAGAAATGAACTGATGTAACAGCAGCAGTAACATGGCGGCAGTAGCCTTGAACAGAAAGCACTGATGAGACAGCAAGGCCTAAAGAAGTTTTAATATAACCAGAGTGCGGATAATATTTGACTCACCCTCGTATAACAGGTGGCCCAAATACTAAATAAACAAGTTGCTGCCCAATTTGACATGATTTACTTGTTTGCCTATGGATCCAGGCCTTTGGGTCACCCTCTGTTTATATGTAGATGTGTTTTTCTATATACATGTATACTGTTTTTTTTTTTTTATTTATTTATTTTTTTTATTTCTCTTAGTTGACATCAAGTCAAAAGAATCAACTCGTGCCTTCTCCCGTGTCTTCGTTGGAATTCCAGCCATGAATAACGGGTAGGAATAAAAAGTCTTACTGTTTTACTGACATTTACTTATTAAAATAACTGGTGACCAAGTGATAAATTCAAGTTATTTTACCGTACCATTGCCCAGAAAATTGACATAGCTGTAGCATAGCATGTAGCAATGTTGTTTCTCAGGTCCCAAGTTCTATCCTTACCTTGGTTTACAGTCTTTTTTCCGAGTTCTTCAATTTATAAATGAAAGTGTGTATGGTGACCTGCGAGCACATTGCATACCATCTAAGGTGCGTTCCCACGCACAGATATACACACGCAGGCTCCTGATTCGATAATGTTCTAGTGGTTACCGAGATTGAGTATGACGAGTTAGATAGCTAATTAAGACTTAACACAATAATTGAACAAATGCAATTTTATGTTTCGATCTCAGCAGCCTGTTGAATTTAGTATTCTTAGCCACACCGGACAAAGATTTGTCCACTCCTGGTACAAGTTTTATCTTGTTTTTTTTTTGTAAGCATCCAAAAGTAGTTTTAATATACGTGTTATGTGTTTTTGTCTTATAGGATCTGTTTAGTCAATGATGCCCTATTTGTGAGGAACGCCACCACTGAAGAGATCTGCCGTGCATTCGCCACAGCTGCACCGACCCCGTCCAGCAGCCCTGTATCCACCCACTCTTCCTCCCAGCAGGAGATGATCACTACCTTCTCCCAGAAATCTCAGATGGATCTCGAGTGGTCCCAAAGGCAAGTGGAGATCTTAATGGAAATGTATTATGTATATATAGCAGCTGAAATATACTTGTGGCAATGAACAGAACGGGCAGGCATTACCTGCCAACTTAAAAGTAGTCTAGTACAGTACATAAAATTAACAAGAAATACATATTAACTTTTTATAATATGGTATAATATTTTGATTTTTGATACCAATCCACTTACCCTCCTCTCTGTCTACCCATATGTGAAGTAAAGAAATTAAGAACTAAACCCTCAGATGTACACAAATGGCGCTGTTTGTCAAAGCAAGTAGACCTTAAAAACCAGAGCATTTTCAGCCATGTCTGGAATTACTATGTTTTAATAAACATATAGCACTGCGTATCCATGCCGCTTGGGTCTAAACAGTTAATCCTCCTGGGTTTTTTAAAGAAGAGTCAGTTCACTGTGTAAAATTTTATTTCATAACAGAACGTCAGTACGCCCCTCTTATTCTTTTTACGGCTGCTGACATTCGCTGCATTTACAGTCTCTCAGTACACCGCTCTCACTGTAGGAGAATAAACGGATACAGGAGCAGTTAGCACAAGAGAGAACTGTCCACTACTAGTTAAGCGATTGCAGATGGCATCATTCTTCCGTTCTTCAGATTTTTAAAAAGGATGGGCAAGTGTACTTTGGCGACCTGTCCAGTTATGATTATGCTTAAAGCAACTTTGGGATTGACAAGCCAAGTAGATTATCTAGAGAAAAAAAAACAATTAGGCTTTCATATCTTTAATGCCTATTTTTAATGTCATTTATTTTTGTCTCAGGTGGCTGCAACAGCATGACTGGGACTTCAACAGAGCTTTTCAGCTCTTCACAAACCTCCAGGTGAGACTTAATGTTTCAGTCATACCACTCATACCACATAATTTATGTGGAAGGTAATATAATAGTGATATAATCTCATGATAAATGTGTTGTGTTTAGTTATTGTGTTTATGATGCGTTTCTATTTTGCAACAGGCTCAGGGGATGGAACCTAATGTGGCGGGAACCTAATAGTCCTCCATTTCACAAAGGAGATTGCTGTGTTTAACAAGGAACATTGTTTTCCCATTATTTAATTGTTTTAGATTCTTTGGTGTTCTTGTTTCTTAATGTTATTATAGTTGGATTATTATTATTATTGTATTATAGGCTGGAATGAGAATTAAACATTAAGAACGCTTCTGTTTTCTGTTACCATTGTGTATTTATGATTTTGTGTCCGTTCAGGACAGCACAAACCTTGTTAGATAAACCATTAAAACAGTAATAAAATTGTGGTTATTGTATATCCCATGGCTTAAAGATCTCAGGCACTGTATCATAATTCTGTTTTTCTATACAAAAATAGATAATTAAACAATCAGATCCATAAGTTTTTCCCAATGCTTTTGCTATTTCTCTGATGGGGTTATTTTGTTTTTTCAGCCCAATGATAGCTGCCTTCGCTTAACAATTGCTCATGTTAACAATTTGCTTGAACAGCTATCAAGTGCATTGTTCGTTTGTTTGTTTGTGAAAATGGCTGTACTTCCTGAATGGTTAATTTCACACTTTTGTCAAACCTCTTAAACTAAAGCTGAAAATGGTGACTCGTGATCTTCACACATATAGTGACATTTAATTAGTTTAATTATTCATCTTCTATGCTGCTTATCATTGTACACGGTCACATGGAGCCAGAAGCCTTTCCCAGGAAACTTTAGGCACAAGGCGGGCTGGACAGGGTGCCAATCTATCGCAGGGCACACATGCACATACCACAAACTGACACTCATTTCACACACTACATGCAATTTGGAAAAACTGCATGTGTTTGCACTGGGGGAAACTGAAGTACCTGGAGGAAACCCCCCAAGCACAGGGAGAACGTGCAAACTCCACACACCAACCCAAGGCGGGAATCAAACCCTTGACCCTGGGTGCAGGGCCACAGTGACACATCTTGAGTGTTTCATTTTAAATTTTGTGTGGCCATGTAAAGAGGCCAAATGGCAAAATAAAAAATGTTTCCTTTCTAAATGTATGGGCCTAACTGTGTCTGTGTGTGTACACAGCACCGAACCAAGACTGAATAGGAGAAAGTGAGAATTTGACAAGAAGAAGGCAAGAATGAAGAGAACTGTGAGAAACGGGCAATAAGAGTGAGGTTAAAACGGTTGCTGATTCTAGATCAAACCAATGTGGACAGAGAGTAAATGAACAGGAACTCCTTGAACAGTAACCTGAGCCTTGGTTCCAGTGCAGGAGATGTGAGGCAGTGATGCTGCTTGCTGCGCCATTATAGGTGATATCAAGAACAAAAATAGTCCTTAATTCGTCTTAAAAAGCAGTTTGAATTGAATTTGTATATTAATAATTGTGGACTGACTTGTGAATAAATAGAAGCAGGAGGCTGGTTTGCTCAACTTGTAAGCACGTTATTGACATAATGTGAAAAACTTGTTTTCTGACCTTCTCAAAATGGCGTACCGCCTTTTCCGTGACGTGCCTCTGTGTGACGTAATGACGTTGCTGGTCTCTATCAGGGTTCAGTATGAAAACAATAAACAACCCTGTCAGGAGGAACGCGGGGGGACCTGTCGCTGGTGGCAGAAATATACTTATTTAGGAGTAAAGACTGGTTCTGTGGAACGACCTGTTGTAAGAAGACCGTCGCTCTTTAAAAACTACACCGGACAGATAGCTGTCCTGTCTCGAACAAATTCAGAATCTTTGTGTCAAAGAGAAGGAAGTTAGCTAGCCAGTGTATGCAGCTAGCCCCTTCAGGCTGACGCTAGCCTCCCGTTTCACCTCTGCATTGTGCCTCGTGAGTCAGTGCTGATTGTTATGCAGTTCCCGGAGGACTGTTGTCTCGGTCGTTTTCTTTCTCCTCCGCCACCTCGTCAGTCCCTCACCCTAGTCTCTCTGGCCCTATGTCTCGGTGGCTCTTCCCTTGGTCAGGCTCGATAAAGAAGCGGGCCTGTCGCTATCTTTTACAGCATTACCTCGGACACTTCTTGGAAGAACGTTTGAGTTTGGACCAGCTGAGTTTGGACTTGTACAATGGCAGCGGTGTCATTACAGAAATCAACCTCGACGTGTGGGTGAGTGAGTGAGTTTACAGGAGCTAGATTAGCGCCCTATCCATGAAATACATCTGAGTAGTGTTTCGCAATTTTCTAGGAACGCTGAGAATAAAAGTCCTCATCCTCATCATGTGCCTCGTACAATGTTCTTAGAAGAACCAAGATGTTTTTTTTTTGTTTGTTTTTGTTTTTCAGGACCTAGAACTAATAATTGACAAAGTCATTTCCAGGACCTGGGCGCTTTTTGAAAGTCATGTAATCGTAATAAGTGATGATTTGTCTTTACCTGTTCTCTCTTTCAGTCAGTAAATGAGCTGCTGGATTCTCTCGCAGCCCCTCTGGAGATCGTAGAGGGTTTTGTTCAGCGTATAAAAGTAACAATCCCATGGGCAGCGCTTGTCACTGACCACTGCACACTTGAAGTCACTGGGCTACAGATAACATGCAGACCCAAGGACAGAACCAGTGGGTTAAATGCACCTTGGTGGCATCTTCCTAGTAATATATATATATATATATTTTTTTTTTTTTTGATCATGTGGATTGTGTTAATTATTCGATTTCTTTTTATGATTTCTTCATGTAGGTGGTACATGGGACTCCCAAGGCTGGTCCTCATGTATGACTTCCAGCATGCAGCTGGCCCAGGAGTGTCTGAAGGACCCACCTGAGGCATCGGAAGAGCCGCCTGCTCCATTGGAGGGGCTGGAAATGTTTGCACAGACCATTGAGACAGGTGTGCATTCCCAAAATTTTATTTAAAAGTGGCATTTTAAGGGTTGTCAGTCAGAAATTATTTAACTGTAAACCTCTAAACTCTCTGAGATGTTGAATTCTCCGGTCTGCTTGGGTTAGAAGATGCTGATTTATTTTCTTTTACTGCAGCCCTGCCAGTAGTGCCAATTTGCAGACAAATCACAGAAGTATATTAATGCACACATAATCATGTGCAATACTTTCTGTGGTAACAGCTCTTTTACAGTAACTTCTACAGCAGGTGCTTCAAATATTGTGAGCATAATAATAAAAACACTTTTTTTCTTTAATAAACAAAAAATTTTAATTGGTGATATGGTTTTTGATTTTCCTATGAAATAATTTTATTTATTAATTAAGGTGGGAGAGAGACTTCTTAGTGGTTAGCACTGTTGCCTCACACATCCAAGATTAGGAGATCAGATCTCATTTTATTATTGTGTGTGGAGTTTCTATGTCTAAATTGCCTGTTATGTGGATGTATGAGGGTGTCTGCTTGTGCCCTGTGATGGGTTGGCATCTAATCTAGAGTGTGCCCTAGAATGGGCTCCAGGTCCCATGTGACCCTATACCATTGCAATTTCTGGTTCCACATTGTCAAGTCAAATTTAAGTAAAATGTATTAAATTAAAAAAATACACAATTAAAAAAAACTGAAGTTGACCAAATTGTCGTACAATTATAGGAATAAAATGACCAGGATTAAACAACATAAAATTAAATATCAGAACATATCACATCACTACATTGTTGATTATTTTTCTAGAACAGCACGGACCCCAATGTTTTCTTCCTCACCTATCCAACCTTGATATATTTAATCTCTTGTGACCCAAATGTCCTCATATGAGATCATGAAATTTTCTCCCAACTGCTTTGTCTTTCATATGAAGACAGTCAGGTAAAATTCTTTCGTCAAACTACTTGCAGTTAGAAGACACTCATTAAATTCAGAGTTATTAGCTGCTGATAAATAGAAACAGTGGGCAGGAAATGCAGTGTAGTCAACAGTAGAGTCCAGGTCTCAGGAGGTTAATAATGACTTTGCATCTTGTTAACAGACTCGACCATCAGTCATGTACTCGTATGCAGGCTTTTTAATGCCACTTTAGGAATAAAACTTTATCTACTAAGGGCAGAGTTAAAACCTCAGTAGGTCACCTTCCTGTGACCTTATGCTTCAAGTATAAAGTGATTTCTGTACAATGCATTTTTACAAGCCTTTTATATACAAATCAATGTTCATAAGAAGTTTATAAAAACTCTATCACCAAGTATGACTGTCCTATGTAGAGAACTATTTGTTTCTGAGGATGCACACAATCACGTGAAGTAGCCGAGACTTTGCAGTACTGCCAAAATCTGTACATGTCATTAACATTGGGTATAATACTGTATTACATTAACATTAACATTGGGGCTAAATACTGTATGTGTCTTATGCATATAAATGTACTTTCTGTGCTCTACAGTTCTGCGACGTATAAAAGTCACATTTCTGGACACTATAGTACGAATTGAGCACCATCCCCTTGACGCTAAGGATGGGGTCGCCTTAGAGATGCAAATTAAACGGTAAGAACATAGGACCTGTGTGAAACCTGCAACATTGATTCTCCTTGTCACCAGTCTGAACATCTATTAGTCTTGTTATATTGTCTGGCATTACACCACTACACCATATAACAGCAACAAAAAACATCACTGTTCAATAAGGGGTTAGTTGTTCTAGCAGCTGAACATCTTGCTTGTAAGGTAAACCTGAGTCTGTAAGTCTTGTACTACAGGCTGGAGTACTGTGATGAAGCTGTGAGAGACTCCAGCCAAACAGTGCCTGTAGATATCCACCAGCCTCCAGCCTTCCTGCATAAAATTCTTCAGCTCAACTCAGTACAGCTGCTTTATGAGACTCTTGGAGAGCCACAGGTGAGAAGACATTTTTTTATAAATCTAGTTGTCAATAAGAACTCTAAATCTGTCTGACATCATATCGGTGTTATACACCTCATTTTAGCAGGATTCTCTGATTACACAACTTTTATACTATAGAAAATAGGCTTTTTCTTCAGTCTGAATTCTTATGGGATCAGTTAGAATAATAACTTTTTAAAATATGTTCTGTTTTCAGAGTCTTGTTAATGAACACACTGAGGACTGTGATGATGAAGAGAATGATAGCACACCCAAACCGTTACGGCCACATCTTGGACCTCTAGTCATTGGAAGCTGCTCTGGTTTCATGGAGACTACTGTTAAAATCAAGCAGAATGACATGCTCCCTGGGCCCAAGGTTTGCTTTGTGAAATAAAATATTTATTCTCTCATTTTACCTGAGCAGATTTGATCCCCTTCCTGTGCAACAGATATTAATTGAATGTTATTTTTAAATCCCTCCCCATTTCCATTCTTTTAGCTGGAGCTAGATGGAAAGGTGGGGTGTCTACACTTGTTGCTCTCTCCCAATCAGATTACTAACCTAACGGACCTCCTGACTGCTCTTTGCATTGAAACAGGTAACATTCTTGCCAGTATGATTCTACAATTAAAGAACAATGACTAATGTAGTTCACACATAATATTGCTTTTGAATATTACACCTATAAACACACAGCAAAGAGAATGACCAAGTTTCATTAAACATGTCTTGTGCGTCACATTTTAGGAATATTAATGATTTATATACTTATTGGTTAATTGATATTAAGAATTGAATCTATAAAAAATATGTAATGTTTGTTGTGCATCATATTTATCCACATATCTATTAACTTGTACAACCCATATTTGACATTGTATTTTTAGTGGTGAAGTTTTTGAGTGATGACCGAGAGAGGCAAGCTATGTTTTCGACAGCTTTTTTTTTCCCCCTAATACTGTTAGTTTCAAATATTTTTGCTTCATAAATTTGTATTATAACTGATCTGTGGGGATTGCAGTGTTTTCTACGGAATTAGATTAGGATTGAGTTTAAAAATCATGTCAGAAATTGTTTCAGAATGTAATTTAAAAATGCCATGAAGTAACTAAAAACATCTAAAAGGTACTAGGTAATCTTGAATTTTCATGTACAAGTATAGTCTTGTAGAAATATGAGGGTAATCATTTTTTATTATAATTTAGGATGCCCTGTTTAGTTTAAACCTAACAACCCAATAATGGGTTCGACTCTAGGCTTAGCGCGTATCTCTTTCATTCGCTGTAATTATTATTTCTAAACAAATTGAGCAAATAATTCACTCCGACCACACGAGATGAAAATGTGTAAAGGTAAAAAGTAGTTTACCTGTAGGAATATAAAGAAGCAGCGATGTTTTTCCTCCTCAAACACCTCCCAGGTGTCATAATTTAACAGTGAACGGCTTTGAACAAACAGGTGCATGCAGCTTCTGACATGCGATTTTTGACCGATTAGCACTTGCAGCGTTTCGAGACTGGTCTGGTCGCAAGACTGGTGTGAGAGCGCTCAGTACAGAATAGTTTATATGTGAGACTGATGAGTCGGCCACCGCTCATAGCCAATCAAACTAAAAACCATCCAGTTCATCTCATCAATAAAAATAAAAAAAAGAAAAAAAGAAAAAAAAAAGAAAATCTGCCTGACTCGAGTTCCTCCAGTTGGGCTTGAGCTTATTACCTGTATTTATGTCAGTAGTGCTCTGTCACACGGTGCTGTAGAAACTAATGAAATCGTAAAGGATGCCAAGGCCCAGTTTCTCCTGTCTGCTATTGTTTACTGTTCACATCTCATCGCACTGAGGACAAGAGAGAGTGTGACATGCAGCCAGCGCTCGTTTCTGGGTCTCTTCCCACAGCAAATGTTGTAGCACTGACAGGGGAAGCTCACGTCACTCTTATGTGAGATAGGGGAGAGACAGAAAAATATGGCAACAAAACCAGCACAAATTTTTTATTCAGCAAAAGGCAAGGAAATAAAAAAAAGGTTCTGCCTCTATGGGTCCATAAAGCATGGCCATTTCATTAGTCTAAGGTTTTTCTTGTGTCCTTCTACCGACTGAACAGTGTTGATAAAGTTGATCTTTGATCATAGCCCAGGCTGAGATAAAGCTACTTGTACACCACGATTCATTTATTAGTGTATCACATTACACAGAGCATAGTAGTACATTTTTCCTGATACCTAAAACACCTTAAATTCATGTCCAGCAGCTGTAGTAAATATACATCACTTTCCATTTTCAACAGTGACACAGTAAGATGATGAAACATATTGACAACATGTTCGCATTTTACTGCCTTAAATTACAGGAATTTGTTTTGCTAATAGACATGATCTAGATGCATCAACATCAGGGTCATTTCTGACTTTCCATGTTAGAGGGAGTTGATCATTTTGACCAAATGGACGTCCGTACGGTAAACCCTTCAAGCACATTCCGAGCGCACCTGTACTCAACAGTACAAATTAAAATCAAGATCAACTTTTGTGAACTCCTAAAAAAAATCTGCCATGATTTCTTTCAAGCATTGTCAGTTCCTGCTCTCGTAGCACGTTATCAACACAACTGCATTGTAGAACTGCATGTAACTCGCATTAATTAGAATAGCAATGGATGCTTTCAGCTATTGAGATAAAGTTTGAATACCCTTTACACGGCATAGGCATCTTCTGAATAAGTTAGCACTCATAATAACAAAGAAGCCATTACACAATCACTGGGGCTTACTCATCATAGTTAATTTCCACCTCTGCATTCATATTAAATGGCCATCTGTTCTGTTTGTCTTGGTAGTTAGCTGTCAGAGACTGGTAATAGAGAAGCAAGTTTAGCGGAGCACAGGCACCAATGAAAAGCATACATATTCATTCATTATGACAATCACGGAACAACCATCTCCTAATTGACCATCTGCCCTCTTGTTTTGGAACGAACCAGGATATAGAGCATCATCTTATGAATAAAGTGTGGTTTAAGGGTTTAAGGGATATGTTATGAAAAGTGGGAGATTTATTTTCCCTACAGCAACCAGATGTCAATTATTGTGCAGCGCAATAAATATAGTATGTTTCCCTGCTAACAGTGACGGCTGGTTGGGATATTAGATTGAAAGGCTACAATCAAATATTGTTATAAGTGGCTCAAGTATTAACCTATTAGCAGTAAACATGGCATTAAATCGCAATGTCTAACAGATTACATAATATTTATGATGCGGGGCAAACTAATACATACATGCTATTACGACATATGGGCAGCTGCATACATAATTCAATTTCCTGAATTCCTGGATGGCATTTTTTTTTTTATCAATTACTGCTGATGATGTATTACAGAAGTTTCAGTAAAGCACTAATGGAGATAACTGCATGATAAAATCTAGGGTGGGTATTTACTTTTTCTAATCACCCCTCACTTTACTGATAACTGCAGTCTGGGTGAGAAAGGAAACTCTTCATCATACTGTAACAGTCTGTATGTATTTCCTAAAAACATTTGTTTACTTGGTTTCACAAGAATTGAAAAAATATAATCTGCCTTAACACATTTGTGAACAGCACAAATTTTGACGGGAGTGAAATAAAATGACACATTACTCTGATGTGTTTTTCTTATCTTTGAAAAAAGAGTAGTATTGTATTCTGTGTTTTCCCAGCTAAAGTCATTACTTTTGATTCCAGTTCATATATATATATATATATGCAAGTCTGTGCACATTCAAAGTCCTTTCCATATAAACATTCTTCTTTGTTCGTTATCATTTAGGTCCGTACATGTAACATATTCCTACAGGAAAACATACAGAGTTCCTAAAGACCTAGTCCCTTGAGGTTGTATAATTTTAACAGTCAGTCAGAAGCATTGTCTGTCATAAAGATTATCCTCCTTATCTGAAACATCAGAACTGGTGCCTGACACAGCAGGAGTGCTTTCTTCGCAGAGCCTTAATCCCAAATCCCTTCACCCTTCTTGTACAGATGATTGTTCTGGCACTGGGGAATGTGCAATAAGCTGCATTTTAGATTCTCCCACATATTTTGTGAAAAAAAAAATCCTCTGACCCCATTATGATCTGTCCCCAGGATCATTTTAGTTTTTGTTTGTACTATGTGTCTCTATGACATTGTGACCTGGGCAAAGCCTAGGACCGCCCAAAAGAATGGCAAAAGCTCTGCGGAAGTCTTCATTGAAGGCATATATAATAGGGTTGAGAGAAGAGTTTGCCCATCCAAACCACATGAAGATATCAAAGGTGGCTGGACTGATGCATGGAGGGTTATGCTCGCAAAATGGCACCATGCAGTTAAGGACAAAGAAGGGCAACCAGCAACACACAAACACTCCCATTATAACAGACAGGGTCTTTAGCACCTTGGTCTCCCTTTTAAAAGACATCTTAAAGGAGCTCTCTGAATCCATATTGCAGCTGCTGCCCATGCTGTTGTGTCGAAACTTGGCACTCTCAGCAGCCCTTTCCAGGGCAGAGATCCTCTTAATCTGCTTCTGAGCTATTCTGTAAATCTGTGTGTAGGTCACAATCATGATGGCCACTGGGATGTAGAAGCTGATAAGGGAAGAGGAAATTGCATAGGCTCGGTTGAGGCTCGAGTCACAGTTGTCCATTAAGGGTGCCTCGTGAGAAGCATTCTGCAACAGGATGCTCACTGGCTGTGCTTTGTGCCAGTTCAGCTGCACTGGGATGAAGGAGACGAGCACAGACAGCGTCCAAGCTGTGCTGATCATCACAAATGCCACCTTGGGAGTCATCTTTCTCTCATAGCGGAATGGGCTGGAAATTGCCCAGTACCGGTCTACACTGATAACACAAAGGTTGAGGATGGATGCTGTCGAGCACATAATATCAAAAGCAACCCAGATGTCACAGAACGATCCAAAAGGCCAGAAGCCAACAATTTCTGTTACAGCCTTCCAAGGCATGACCAAGATGGCGACCAATAGATCTGACACAGCCAGTGAGATAACGAAGAAGTTGGTGACTTTGGATCGGAGATGGCGGAATTTAGTGACTGCTGCACAGACTAGCATGTTCCCCAGCAGAGTGGAAAGAATAAGGAGAGACAAGAAGCAACCGGTGAGAACTCGTGTCGATTGGTCGCTCTCCAACAAACCACTGTCAATCACTGTTAAATTTAAATCCATCACTGCCAGTTTTGTTTTCCTTCCAGAAATCACTGCATCATAAAAGGCAGGAACACGCTGCAAGCCTGAAAGCAGAGCCTGATAGATGATAAGCTGACTGGCATCCTTTTCCTGTGCTCTAATTGAGATTGTGGTTATTAGTCTCACATCCGAAAATATCATGCATTTATTTCCCACGATGTCGTCTGGACATGTTGCGGCATCAGTCGATTTCCTTGCTGCGTCCAAATTATGTTCTTGCAAAGCAAAAAGTCAGTGTGTGTAAATGGATTTCTTACACATTCATTAAAAATACCACCTAAATCATTAAAATATTGTTATAATTATTATTATTATTATTATTATTAGTCTCACTCACCCTAATTTTTCCTCTTATTCTCTGTGCACAGAAACGTTCTGTTTTCCAGAAAAGCCATCCAGAGTCATCATCCAAAGCGTTTCAGTCACACGTAAAATAAAGTGAAGAATCTTGCGATGTAAAGCGCATCATTTCCAGAAGTTAAGATTTGTGCAGGTAAAAAAAATAAAAAACTATTGTATCCCCAAGACCCAAGTACAGTCTCCTTAAGGACAAAACGCAGGCACACACAACTTGTCCCTATTGATCATCCATCTTCTTATTGCTTTCATCCGTTCCATTCCATGCATCTTAAGAGAGAACTTAAAGCACGAGTTCGAGAGCTTGCGCGCGTTTTCTAACTCATTTGAGCCAAAAAAAAAAAAAAAAAAAAGAGGCTCGGTGCAATGCCGCTCAGTTCGGGTGAAGATCCATGCACGAATAAAATGATGTTTTGCATTAACTCTAAACGCGCCGTGTGGTTTCCGCTGTGTCCGTGTCCGTGTGTGTGTGTGTGTGAGAGAGAGAGAGAGAGAGAGAGAGAGGTCCAAACTGGACTGAGTGACTGACACGCGAGCCGCGCTTGCGCGCTGACGTCGGATGGCGAGAAAGCGCCGTTCCATCGCGCGCACACTCAGCTTCAGGTTTCATCCAGCAGCAAAGTAAACCCCAAGGACATCCTCCACTGGCCCCAATTCCAACAGCTTAAAAAAATTAAATTAAAAAAAATAAAATAAAAAAAAATATATATATATACATATATATATATATACACTACTCACCCCCTACTCAAGTTAGGGATATTGTGAGAGACTTAGTGGATGTCATACATACGGTGTTTGTTTCACTTTAGACATTTTTGGGATAGGGAGGC
>JAOVVB010000037.1:21423900-21446038 GCA_028570985.1 Heterobranchus longifilis
ATATCATTTTAATAGTATGGTGTGTGTATATGTGTGTATATGTGTGTATATGTGTATATGTGTGTATATGTGTGTGTGTGTAGTATATAAATACATGTATACAACATAATTTATCCTTTATTGTTCCTCAAAAAGCTGTTCACACCCAGCAGCCACTACATTAGTGCCTAGTACACACCCAGAGCTCATCTTTCACTCTTAAAGAAGGTACTAACTATATAGTGTGTGTGTTTCTTCAGCTGTTGCAGTTTAAAAATGCTGGTCACTTTACTGTGGGAGCGACTGCAAGACCTTGTGCCCAAATTCACCATGTCCTGACAGAAAAACAGCAGCGCAAGGTGATTTATTTGAATGTACTTGTCCATTTGTACTACCCTACTATAAACCCACCACAGTGCTTCAGCAGAGCTAACCATGTACTGTTGCTTGTCTAATGGTTTTGAACATGAACCAGCTTAGGTGCTACAACAGATTCCCTGTTGTGGTTTATCCACTTATATGCATTTATACAAATTGTTTAGCTAAAGGCAGCTTATTGGAATAGAGACTGGCTACAAAGCTATGAGATTCAGTCATAAAGGGTTTTTCCATAGATTTCATAGATTTTCACAGAGGTTACATTTATAAGAAAGTATGTACCTGCACATTTAGAAATATTAGTTCAGTCCCTCTGTTTTATAGTTTCAAAGCATTTTCATGTTTGTTCTGTTCTGCAGAGTGGATCAAAGCAGCGAATAGTGCGCAGAGACAGCTCGTTACGTGTAGAGCTGGGTGAGCTCACCACTGAGATAGACTTGGACATACTGGGCAGACTGGACAGCATCACACAGGCCCTGAGCCACTGTCCTAGCCAGCCGAAAAAGCCAGGAAATTCCCAGGTGCTGACCTGAAATTCTGTATGCTTTGTGTGTGAGCAATGGATGTATGTAGGCTGTAACTTTTTCACTCGACTATATTGCTTCCTTATATCTTTCCACTAATGTGAATTTATCTCTCCATAGACTCCATTGCTGGAGCTGCACACCTCTCTTGTTCTCCTCACTCCCCACGCTGTGCTGAAGCTTCGTTTTCCCATTCCTGACCTCCGACCTTTAGATCAGAGAAGACCTGTTAATGAACGAGCTGTGCGTAAGGAGCTCCTGAGTCTGGAGATGTGCAATCTAGAACTGAATTCTCATCAGGGATCGGACCTCCAGCAGCAGGTGCCATCCACCTCCACAACTAAACTCACCAAGCTGCTGGAGGCAAGCTTCAGTGACATGCATGGTAGGGAGAACCTACTCACTTATACATTTTAATTAGACATAATCACTTTTCCTTTTATCTTTAATGAGAAAACTATATGCTTCTAATTTGACCCCCTATAGTGCCTGTTGTTCATGACGTGTGATTGTTCTTTATTGTTTCACTCTCTCTAAGGAATGTATGAGGGCTGGGAGGGAGGCTCTTTCCCTTGCATCTGTGTACAAAAGGGCTCCAACATGCAGAACCCAGACAGCATACCCAAGTGAGTCTGTGTGGGCACTGACTGTATATAATGTAGTTTTCTTAGAAACATAAAACTATAGTTATCTCACAGTAGGCACTGATTGGTCCTAAATTACTTTTGAAACCACTATTGTTTTTTGTTTTTCTTTTTTCTTATTTTCTTGTAGAATTGTGGTGTACGTAAGTGGAGCAGCAGACTCGGATGGTCCAGGGGGTGTAGGTGTGGGTATGAACAGGGATTTGGGGTTTGGCTTCGTGTCTATGGAAAGTCCCTGTGAGCTTAGAGAGAAGAACAGCTCCCCCTTCTCCTCCAACCGCACAATGTTTGAGACCGAGGAGGTGGACAACTTTATCATTTTTCTCATTTTATCCATGTCATTTTTAACCTTTTTCACTCCTGTTATTTTCAACTAGTCACTCAACTATCTTCCACTGCCTTTCTTCCACTTGTCTTACTTAGATGGTAATCCCGGCAGATCCTGAGGAAATGAAGGAATTCCAGACTCAGTGTGTGGCTCAGAGTCAGTATGTAGTGGATATCACACTCCCTGTGGCCTACATCCTTTTACCCAGCAAAGAAGCCTTTCAAAGCATCTACAACAGGCATGAGCTTTTGCTCTTTATTTTTTATTTTTTAGTTTATTTAGATATATTGCCCTGCAGAATTATTAGCGTGCTTCATAAAAATAAACAGTAATTAACATTTTTCCACTTTGTTAGTCAAAGGAATTATGTCCTTGTTGTTTACAATTATTCTATTTCTGTTGTTCTGTATTTGTTTTTTAAAAAGTGTATATAAACTTAATAAAAATATTCAGTCTGTTAGATTGTTCTCAAATGATAATGCAAGCAGGGAATCATATGCGCAAGTGTCATGATCTCACCCTTCACTTGTCTGTGCTGTTCTCGTACTAGTGTGACTGTGTACTCTTGTTCTTGTGACAGCCACATATTTGTTACCGTTTTTCCTCATTTTCATTTTTTATTACATTTTTATATTTTCCTGGTTATGAGTTTCTTCTTTTGTCTGAAAATAAACAGTATTGGAATGTTTTTGTTCAACAATTATGGATGTTATGTGCTGTACCTTTACGTGTGTCCTCCTTCCTCAGGATCAATAATGATTTGCTGATGTGGGAGCCCCCACCTCCTCCTCCTCCTCCTCAACCCCCTTCCAAGATCACTCACAGCCCTGTGCAGCAGCGCAGATCAGACGACGACGAGTTTCAGCTCTGCAAATCTGCCTTCAGACTTGGTCAGTCATCTAAAGGCAAATAAAAGATCAGACAGTTTATCAAATTGGTGATATGCTTTAAACTGGTTCTCAAATAGAAGAACAACATCTTTGGACACTGCTAGGGCACGCAGAATGGTTTAGAGCGGGCAATAATGATCGGTTTTGTTTTTTGAAATTCTGCCATGAATTACATTTTTTTTTTGTCTATTTACATTTAATCTTACTGTGTGAAAGTATTCTGTTGTGCCTAAGTCAAGTATGACCATCAGTGTACTTATAAAAAAAACTGTTGGTAATTAGGAAACTTGTTAAAGGAACTATTTATGGAAACTGAATATTTTTTTATTATTATTATTATTACGATAGATTTTTTTTATATGGTTGCCTTGCACTGTAGTTATATGGATAAGTAGAATGCTCTTTCATTACAGTAAAGAATAAATATTTAAATTAATATCCTTGCCGGGAGCAGCCGAAAGACTAACAACATTTATACAAAGAATAAAACAGGAAATAATAAGCATTGGTGAGAGTGTGTGAGGCATGTGGTTAGGATATTATTGACGATTAGAATGCAGTCTTGGTGTATTTAAAAAAAAATAAAAAATTCTGAGCTATTTTCTCTAAAATCTTTAATCCAAGTGTAGATTCCGATTCGGAAGAAGATGAACCTCAGTTCTATTCAGACAATGAGCCAAGGAAAAGAGAGCAGTCAGAGCCTCAATCAAACCACGCCCTCAGTTTTCTCAGTCTAACTGTACTGATTTGCAAAGGTCGCCTGCAGGCTTTGACAGACAGTAAGGTAAGCAAATTATAAGATGCGCTATCAGAATCAAGTATAATCAAGTGCTTACCTTTGATTCCTGTCCACTTGTATTCGTCTTTCACAGAATGAAGCAGGACGGAGGGTGGAACAGTGCCATGGAGAACTGTTGCTAGATTTAGAAGGCGGGAGGATTTTCAGTGTTACCCAGCACCAGAATAATCCCAATTTAAACTTTGTCACTATAGAGAGCAAAAAAGTTGAACTCTATCATAAAGGTAAGAAAAAGAAATACAGTTTGCTCTACAAACAGATTTAATAATGGCCAAACATAAGCGAACATCTGACTGACATCACAGGGTCTTCCCCAAACTGAATTTAGGAGGGTAGAATTGTCTAGTATCTTTATATGCTTTAGCATTACAGATTCCCTTCATTGGTGTAGTGGAGCCTGTACTCTAAAGTCCAAACCTGTTCCAGAATGTCATTGCTCCTGTGCACAAAGCGAGGTCTTTAAAGACATTAATTGCCAAAGCTGGTGAGGCCCCACTGAGCACCCTCAGAAGGAACTAGAATGTTGATCCAGATCTCCTCACTTGACATCAGTGCCCAACCTCACCAATGTAATTGTGTCTGAATGGGCAAATCCCACAGCTGAGTCTTAAAATTTAGCAGAAAGCCTTCCCAGAAGAGTGGAAGTTATTATAACAGCAAAGGGAGACCACATATGAAATGGGTTGTTTAAAAAGCACATAAGCATTTGATTGTGAGGTTCCTTGTTAAAGAAGTTTCCCGACAGAGCAGTGTCGGAAAAAGGTTAATTTGTTTTATTTATACTTTACATTTTGTATTAATTACTTTTATATGAATATTTTTGGACTGTGTAACGAACCATCTGAGTTTATATTATTTCTTATGGGGAAATTCCCTTTAATATACGAGTGATTTTGATATTATTTCTTAAAAGAAATGCAGTTTATAATAAAACTAAAAGCTCTGTTTTTGTCATCCTTTCTCTGTAAAGCGGAGGTCCCAGATACTCCTATCCCAGTACGACTAGAAATGCCCAAGTTTACTCCCCCAAGCCACCTGGACCCTACCATTTATCCCACAGAAGTAGGGGTGAGCGGTGTGGGGCGCAGAGGAGCAGGTGGTCAGATGTTGTCGACTGCCATCAAAATCACGCTAGACCTCCAACGCAATGTCAAGGTTCCAATATTATTTAAATTTACTGTTTCTGTAAATGTAACAGCGTTTATTTTTTCCATATAGGTTAATGCCTTTTTTTTCCACTCAGGAGTTCCTGGTTGCGTTACGGCTCCAAGGTGCTACTTTTAGACATCACATGGCATTGACCAATCACAGTTGGCATGAGCAGGTATTACTTACTGAAAAATGTTGGACAGATGTGCTTGAATGATTTAATGAGGGCAAAGTTGTGTATTACAAGTAACGTTAATAACACATGCATTGAACTTCCAAATGGCATAAATACAAGGTGCATTCAGTTCAAAGCGTGACTTTTGATTGTGCAAAATAACAGAACACAGCTATGAGAGTAAAAATTACCTTTATAACTCAGCATTTTAGTAGGACCTGGATACCATCAAGGTAGAATGTTTTCCCAGTAAGCCGTATTTAGAGTAAGCCGGAACATTGATCTAGTCACCTCTCATCACCATATTGTGCTTGTACTTGTGTGTGTGTATATATAAAGAATTTGTGCCTGTTTTCTGCCATCAGTTGGTTGATTTTCTGGACGTCATTGATGATGACATTTTGGGATACACACCTCCTGCAATCATCACAGTGTTGCATACACACCTGGCCACCTGTGCAGTTGACTACAGGTAAAGTGTTTTTTTACACACCACAAAAATTTTGTGTAACTCCTAATTTACATATTAAACACAGTTTACTGTATGCCCATGTATGACCCAGAAACAGAATAGCAATAGCACTTAACTGTGATTCCACAGAAGGAATAATGCATGCAGCAGTGATAACAATAATTGGTTGTAAAAGTGTTTTACCCAATATCACAATATCTCTTCTGCTTTCTTTTTTTTTTTTTTTGTCCTATTCAGACCCCTCTATCTTCCATTGCGAGTGTTGTTTACAGCAGAATCCTTTTCTCTGTCCAGTAACATCATTGTGGATACCTCCACCTTTCACCTCAGGTACTGTTAGTGTTTAATGCTGTGAGTGTATTTGGTTACTTATTATTGGTTAACCTGTATGGCACTTGAAACCCTCCTAGGTTTATCCTGGATGACTCTGCATTGTACCTAACTGATAAGTGTGAAAGTGAGACAGTGGATTTGAGACGAGGTACTGTTGATCTGTTTTATCTATGTAATTTCTATGATGTTTAGAGTGTGTTGTTTTTTCCCAAAAAATTATTTATTGCCGTTATTTTTCCATTTCTACAGATTATGTGTGTGTATTAGACATTGATCTTTTAGAGCTGGCCATAACTACCTGGAAAGGCAACAACACTGGCAAACTGGTATGTCTCAAAATTCTGATTTTCTTTTTCCTTCTCTGCTTTAGTGCTACATTATATTTACAGCATTTTTTTTTCCATTCGTGTTCAGACTCAGCCGCTGTTCGAGCTGCGCTGTTCAAATAATGTGGTTCACGTGCACACCTGTGCAGACTCCTGTGCTGCTTTAGTTAATATGCTACAGTACCTGGTCTGTCAAGGGGACCTGCACCCACCTCCTCGCCATACTTGTCCTACTGAGATTGCTGGACAGAAGCTTCCGGTAAGAATGTCTGTGGATGTTTTCAATGTGCCACATCAGGTTTTAGTGCCTCCTGCTACTAAGCCTTGTCCAAGCACAAAAAACAGAATATGATGAGTCTAAGAATCTTTTTGTCCTTTGTTCACCATGAGGCTAAGCACACTTTGGCACTCTGCTTACACCTGAGCTTGAGCTATGCTACATCATCAGCGTGTGCTCAATGGAGTTTAGCAGCAAATTTGAAACATATCCACTTGTGTAGTTGCATTTTGCAAAATATTGTTTGTTTACGTAAAAGAAAGATTAAAACCATCAAGCCAGGACACAAATCGATTTAAGTTCATAAAGTCAACTGGCAGACTGACCTGCTAGTTCTTTTACTTAACTCCCCAACAGCGCTGAACTTTTCCGCCAGACATTTATTTTTCATTTGCATTCATAAAGTTTGGGGTCTTGCATTACAGACAAGAAGATACTATTTTTAAAGCATTTTTCGTACATGATTTTTGGAAGGAATGTATGGAAGGAAGAAATGTTTATGCAGACTATTTGTATTTGCACTTTTTGTTCCAAGTCATTACTACACAGTCCCATGCCACTGCTGCTTATAATGAAGCTGTTTCCTTTTATTCTGCACGTAGGGTTTTTAGACTCACCATCTCAAAATCCTCACCTCACCATCTCAAAATTCTCACCTCACCATCTCGGTTTTTTTTTTTTTTGGCTATTTGAATGGTTTAATACACCATATTTGTATGGCGAATTTGAATTTAGTCTACATGCACAGATACATGAGGATATTTGTTTTCCACAGCTCACAGAAGCTCCTGCATCATTACCACCCTGTCCACCAGCAGAGACGGCCGAAATTAATCAGTGTGATCTCACAGATGCTCTGATCGACACAGAACGAACGCTGTATGAAGGTGATAGAGAATTTGGTAAGATTACTTGATAAGTAATTGGTTGCGGTTGCACATTGTCAGTGTCTAATCCTCAAAGCATTACTCTGGAAATAATAATAAAAGCAGTTTATGGTAGCCAGTTACAAATCAGAATTGTAATTTTTAGAATGCCATTTAAAATCCCGTTCTGAATCATAGTGTTGTTGCTCTTAATATGCTCTCAGTACAAAAGGATAAGTCATACAGTCACTTCACCAAACTAGTAGTTCAGAAACTAAGAGTGATTGTTCACGGTCTACATCTTTTGTTTGAATTAGCAGGCTCTCCTTCCTCAGTAAAGCGAGGCTCACCTGTCTCAGTGTACTTATTTCCTGGGGAAGGCCCAAAAGCTATCTCCTCTGTGCTAGAGGGCAAGGAGTCTGAACTTGATCATCTGGTAGTAACAGCCACCGAAGTACATGACATGATCTCAGAGGAATGTTCGGAAGGTTCCACTGACAATGATGACTTCTGTATTTTAGAGGCTCCTGGTATAGGCATTCCTGTGAGTATTTTTAATTCAGACTATTTTTCATTTTGTTTCTTCTGGATGTCATTTCATCTACAGTATTTAGAGTACAACATGCAAATAAATTATCTAAGTCATTCATTCATTCATTCATTCATTCATTTATTTATTTATTTTGTTTTTTGTTTTAGCAGTGTCAATCTCAGCAGTTGTAGCTGGCAGGTTTAAACATGAATTCATGAATCCAATTTCTCCCTCTACATCATTTTACTCTACAGCCTAAGGATGGAGAGCCAGTGGTCACAGTGTTGTCACAGAATCCTATAAAGGTTCGTGACGGCTATTTCTCTCGGCCACGGGGCAGTTCAGACCTCCTACGGGCACCAGCTCGCTTTCCTATGCCTCAGAGCAGGGTGGTACTCAGAGAGGTATCGGTAGTCTGGCATCTCTATGGAGGCAAAGACTTTGGAGGAAAACCCATCTCTGCTCACACACAACACAGCCACAGGTAACAAAGTTTGGTAAATTGTCTGACATATCCATAACTAGTCATGATAAACCTGCTTATTTAGTAATAAATAACATTTTGTATCTTGCTTGTTTGGTCATAATAAATAAATAAAACTAGAGACAATTCCTGGAGAAATTGTGACATACAGTAGGTATGGTAGGTATAGGACGCAGTTTTCTTACTGACTCATTGGCTCTTGTGAGCCATTTAGTCCGAATGAGAAAAGTTTTTTTTTTTTGGTTATTGTTTTGTTTTTGTTTTTTTGTTTTTTACGGGGGAACTAGTTCTGATAGTGTGCCATGGAGGAAGAAGAAGGATTGGGCCACTTTCATCCTCTACAAATAAAACAGGATCCAAGAGTAACACTGACAAATTAATGCTTTGTATATATTTTTTCAAATATTTTTTTCAGGGGGCGCTCAGCACCTACAGTAGCCCGTGGTTCTCCTTCGCGCTCTGCTGGCTCCTCCAGACCACAGAACACATGGCGATGGGTGGGAGGAAGTGGCCGGCTGCACTCCCTGCTCATGGAAATACAACTGACAAAGGTTGTGTGACAGTGACATACAGACAGCACATCCTTCACTAGCATGATTAATAACAATAACTTTTTTTTCAAACAAGTGAATTAAGCCTTATTCAGGCCAAAATAGTTTTATCAGGGTAAGCCATATTTAGTTAATTAATTTTCAAAAACTGAAAGTTTAATCCAGTATAAAACAAAATCCACAAAAAAAAGGTAAAAGTAATCTCTTCCTCTCCAAATAATTTGTCGAACACACAGCTCCGGCAGTGTTAATGACTCTGCTTGCATTAATGTCAATTATTATAACCTAGTAATTAACTGCTTAATGTAATTAGATTGCTTTAGACCTCCATATTTTTATGCCATTTAGATTTACCACTATTTGTGATTCCAGGTCAGCTTTCAACACGAGTCATACCCTGTGGTAGTGCCCCCCGCAGTCTCGGGGCAGGATGCGGAAGGGGCGGGATTGGGAGAGCAGCCTCTCTCACGGCAGGTGTTCATTGTGCAAGAGCTGGAGGTCCGTGACAGACTCGCATCCTCTCAGATTAACAAATTCCTCTACCTGTATACCAGCGAGAGCATGCCACGCAGAGCCCACTCCAACATGGTGAGCAGGGACGGGGAGGGAAGAAAGGCCTTTTATTGTAATTAAGGGGTTCTTAGATATTTAGCAACCATGGAGCAATTTAACTGTATGGACTGAATTTCCACAGACCCTTAACAATTATTTTTACAAATAATCCAAACATTTAATTATTACTTTGATTATTTATTAAAGCCAAAGAGTCCTTATTTCAGAATACATGTATGGGGTCTAACATTGTAAAAAATTAACAAAAAAAATCTGTATGATTCACACCCCTGGGGTTTCCTGGATCTGACATTGAATATTGCTGTTGTAACCAACATATTAACATTTTAAGGAGAAAAATACTCCATGAATTGTGGATAAAAGAGACTGGAAGAAACTTAGCTTAGCAAATAAACAGTGTGTTGATGTTGATCATGTTCTATAACTGTTGTGTTTTTTGGGGTCAACATAGTTGTGTTTGTGTCCTTTAGTTATCAATAAAGGCTCTGCAGGTACTTCCTGAATCTGGCTTGGGAGGTCCAGAGTGCTGCCTGAGAATTAGTCTGCTGCCCCTCAGACTCAACATAGATCAGGTAATACAGCCTCCAGCTGTGCTGCATTAATGATAAACATTAATAATTCTGTAACACTATGATAGACTGACAGACCATTCTGACACCTTTGGTAAGTTCTGACCACTACAGACCAGGAATATCCCACAAGAGCTGCAGTTATGAAGTTGCTCTGACCTAGTCATCTAGCCATCACAATTTGTCAAAGTCGCTCAAATCCTTACGGTTGCCCATTTTTTTTCCTGCTTCCAACACATCAACTTCAGGAAAAAGGATTCAATTGCTGCCCAAAACCGCAGCTCCTATGGGATGTTCCCAGGCTGCAGTGGTCAGAACACACCAAAAGTAATCCAAGGAAGGGAAACCAGTAAACTAGCAATAGGGACACTGATGCACATGGGAAGCGAAGGCTGGCCCATGTATTCTCCTCAAATAGAAGAGCTACTGTAGCTCAAATTGAAGAAAAGGTTAATGCCGGTTCCAATAGAAAGATGTCAGAAGGTTTTTTTTTTTTACTTTTTGTTGACGGGGGAGGGGGGGGGGGGGGGGTGTAAGATATGTAATAATAATATCTCAATATGGAAATAGTTAAAATGTTAAAGCTAAAAATAAGCTGTTCAATTTATTGCAATTAGCGATATTATTTCAGGTTGAAGCCTATGAACATAGGCTTAGTTTTCACTAAGTTGTACTTCGTCATACATTGTTCATCGTCAGTCGAATATACTCTCTGTTCGGTAATCGGAGACTGAATCACAGATGAGAAAAATAGATCGGATAAAGGTTGCACTTTTTTGCTTAAAATGACTCCAGTGTATTAAATTATTCATTTAATGTATAAGTAATATCAGTAAAATTCAGTTTAGGTTTTCTAATCAAAGATCAATATCTTTATTTTGAAGTGGATTACATCCGGCACATACTGTAACTGTTCATAACATTGCTTTTACTCAACATTGTGATTTCACATATGTTGCAGTTTAATTTTGACACACCTTTTAAATCCATGGTGTACTTTGTAAAACAATGCTGAAGGCGTCCAAAATATGCAATAATCTCCTTTGTTCAGTTGATATTGAGATGTGTTTGCTACTAATGCTCTGTAAAGCATTCATAATGGCTCTGATCTGAGGTGCTGTTTGTTAATTGATGATTTTTGAAGCTGGTGGTAACACTAAATGAATTTCGCAGCAGAGGTAAGTTTTGATCTTGCGTTCCTGGGATGGTCTTCATGAGAGTCAGTTTTATTATGGTGGTTGACAAAACTGTTTTTGCAAGAACTATTGCAGAACATCTGGCCTTCATGTCTTAAAATAACAGCTGACTGTTGTTGTTGTTGTTGTTACTTAATAACACAATGCCGTGTTTTTTTTTTGTTTTGTTTTTTTATAAACTATGAAATAACACACATAGCATTATGTAATGTGTTGTATAATTTATGAGTGCAAATGTTGGGTAGGATGCCAGCTGTCATAAATGGGTCATGATGACACAGTTCACTGTATCTGTGACACTAATGTCAGTCAAACTTAATGGTTTCAGGACTTGATATTGAAAGATATTGAAACATGTAAATGTTTTTCTTTCATTCTTTAAAGTGTTTCAAGGGAGACTGAAGTAAAGAAAAACCTGCTGCACACAAATAGACCTAATATTGGTGATACAACGGTTCGCCAATACTGACAATCACTGCTCTTATTAATATAAGCTGATTGACCAAGGGCATCATAAGTGATGAAAATTCCAGCACAATTCAACCTCACAATTTGGACATTGTTCTGCAAAACACATTTTAGTGACGTGTATTGTATTTTTCCCATATGCATAGTTAATAAGTTGTACTGCTGTAATGTCTGTGGTGCTACTACAGTGAATATTACATATTAAGCATGTTTTCTCTTTTATTTCATGCCCGCAGGATGCGCTTTTCTTTCTGAAAGACTACTTTAGTAATCTAGCTGCTGGGATTAATCCGTACTTACCTGTTGATCCAGCAGCAGAAGGTAAGCCTGTAAGAATGAAGCAGTGTCATTTTTGTAATATTATTATTCTTTTCATATGTATTTCATATATCTTTTTCCTTCTTATGCATATGTGTATGTAAAGTATATCCTAAATTTATTTGATAGTTAAAGCAGACACTACTCAGAAGCCATCAGAAGAATTAGAGTCTGGCACTGGATTGGGTCCTGATCTTACTGCTTCTGTAGAGACAACGTATAGTGAGCAGAGCTCTTCCTCTGCTGGCTCAACCTCTTCCTCTGACCAGCCAATTTATTTCAGGTACACCTAAAATATATTTACAGTGTTATCACAACAAAGTTTTGAAGTATTACAGTATGTGCATTGTCTTTGTCTTTTGTTTTTCACTCCTATTAGAGAGTTTCGTTTCACCTCAGAAGTTCCCATATGGCTGGACTACCATGGGAAGCATGTGGCCATTGAACAGGTGAGCATTCAGGTACTGGATACATTACCTGCATTATTGGGAGTGTCTCAGAGACTGTTTAGACCAGGGGTATTCAACTAAAACTTGTAAAACCCAAGTTATTCTGTATAAGTACCTTACATGGTTGAGTGATGAAAATCGTTGTTACCATTAGTATGGGGAAATTTGTTTTCTCACTTCTGTATACTTTTCACTCACTCAGAACAAGCTGGCACACCGAATGTATTCAAATTTGACTCACTGAAACACTGAATCTGCAGCTAGATTGTAGTGTCCCATTAGATGACCCCTGGTCTAGAAATAGGTTTATCATGGTTCACCTGGTTAGCTAAGTCCATGTAGTGTGTATACTTTCATGTTCATTAATGTTGCCCTAAAATCCACTAACTTAAAATAATTATTGTTAAATTAGAACGTATACTAGTGGTGTAACAGGCCATATTCGATTTGTGACCCGAACTGATCGCTTCCCACAGTTAATGTAACGGATTACTCATTATATTGCAAAATACAGTTTTATTGTTGCTTATATTTTGACCTCATTCCTAAGCAGAAAGATTTTTTGTTTGTTTGTTTTTGGAGAAATTATATCTTTGCTCATGCAAACTCTGTCTGTTGTGCTCACAACCTCAATTGTTTGTACTTGATCTGAGCTTGTCAGGGGTTGCCAGATCACATTGAGGAATTTTCACCTTTGCCGAGCTTTCGCATAAGTGGAAAACTGGACAAATAACAGAGTTACTAGAACTAATACTGTATCTCAATTAGATATGCACATACTGTACTTTGTTTTACTGAAATGTGCTTAAATTTTATATAACTGCCCAAGTGAATTAAAAAAAATACAAATTTTAGTTCACATAATGGGGAAAGAAAAAAAAAGTCTATATCATCAAAAAGGTAAAATAATAATCATTGTTCCTCATAATGTACTTTAACTATTGAGTATTGAATGTTTTATTTAAACATTGTCTATCTTAAATGTTGTTTTCATTGAGGCCATAGGCAGAAGTTCCTTGTTTTATGTGTTCTTTGGTGATCTGATCCATGACTCTAATATTGTGATCTGTTCATAATTGTGGGTTTTGTGATTCGTTGCACCCCAATATTAACCTGTTCCTACATTATGTAGTAGTCAAACACACTTAAATCATAAGTCATACCTTATTAAGATTAGTCATACACTATCATTTAGCATTATAACCACAATTGTGTGCTGGTGGTGGTGTTTTTTTCCAATCCACACAAGCAAAAGATTACTGTACAGTAGTTATACCCTATCATTGACCCTCTGCTGTTTTTATAGGGAACATTTGCAGGAATTCTTATTGGCCTGGCCCAACTGAACTGCTCAGAGCTGAAGCTGAAGAGGCTGTGCTGTAGACACGGGTGATTATCTCTGTCTCACTAACATCAACTAACCTCTGCCTCATTCCTACAGCAGTCTATACACCTATTATGTAGCATTTCCTTTTTAATAGCCACGTTTTGTCCAGATTTGTTATAGGAAATTGAGAATTGAATTAGCCTTGCTAGCTTTAAATGTTTTTTTTTTCAGCGTGTTGGCTTATTTAGATAATAATAATGATTGATAAAAATAAAAAAACATGTTAAACATCTTAATTTCTTTACACACTGGTGTTCTCCGGCAGACTGCTTGGTGTTGATAAAGTAATTCAGTACGCAGTGAACGAGTGGCTGACTGACATCAGGAAGAACCAGTTACCGGGCATTCTGGGAGGTGTTGGTCCTATGCACTCTGTAGTTCAATTGTGTAAGTATACATGTATAGTATAACGTTTTATCTACACACACACACAAACAAGTGTGTGTGTGTGTGTGTAGATTAAAAAGTTATTTCTATTTATTTATTTATTTATTTTTACTGATTGTAATGTTTAGTATATAACTTTAAATGCACTAATGTGTTTTTTTCCTGCTAGAACCCGATTTGTCCTAATATCTAAACTCATAAAAAGCAGGAGGTAATAGAGATGTGGTGTTTGGAGTAGTCAATGTGCATTTACATAGAAGGCAGAAAGATTCCAGGAAGCAGGAAAGTTTTGGCTAATGGTGCGGTTCTCAGGTCTACCACATGGATGGTTACCAAAAAAACAACAGGTGGTTTCCCGTTGATGAGGCTTTTCATTATTTTTTTTCTGGCATATCTGTTAATTTTGTTTTAGCACAAAATTATCTTTATAGCAGTCTTTTATGTAATTATTTTTATATGCAGTCTTAATGTCTAGTTATGGATGTTTTATTTACTTAGACTAGATCTCACTTTATTGCTGTAACCTCCAACATTACATTATATAAAAAAGTTATATAGTTATATATAATGATGAGAGACTAACTATGACTGACAGCGACCGACAGTTATTGTAATGAACAGGTGTCAAAATAGTTTTAAAATCTTACTGGTATTAGGTGAGCAGAAGAAGCCTTCTGTCCTGTAAGCAGTTCTATAAATCTCCACTTATTATTTCCACTTATTTCGCCTTAGACGATCTGCTCCGTTAACTTCCTAGTTCCAGGGTTGAATCACAAATAGCGTTAAATCGAAAGCTGGTGCGCTATGTAAGGTGTACAATCGCTTTGTAGCGTAAATAAAAGAAAACTGATATTTCAGGTGCGATCTGGAATGACTTCAAATTGTTTTTTTAACATGACATAATGCTACCAGATGTGTTTTCTTGCTGAAAGTGCTTCTGTGACTAGTTTTAAATATGTTTTAGGTCAGGCAGTGGATTTCTACTAGTATTGCAGACCATACAGACCTACTGTCACCCATGTTGCAGTTGACAGTGTTATTAGTGAATATAGAGCACCTGAAATGCGATGAGTGATGCATATAGTTAAACGTCCCAGTGATGTTACTGTCTATTATCACCACTCATGGAATACATCTTGTCCAATCAGATTGCTCAGTGGGAGCTAACTGTTGTTTTAAATCATGTTTCGTGACACTATACACAGGGCCTTTTTCCGGCCTTAGCTTACTTACTGCTTCTTATTCGGTTCTTGTTGTAGTTCACGGAGTCCGGGATCTGTTCTGGATGCCAATTGAGCAGTACAGGAAAGATGGGCGTATTATTCGGGGTCTCCAGAGGGGGGCAGCATCCTTCGGCACCTCTACAGCTTCGGCTGCGCTGGAGCTGAGCAACAGACTGGTGCAGGCTATACAGGTATGTCCAAGAGGACACACAGGCGCACACTCATACATGTTTATAACAGGTATGCCTGTACACACACAGAAACCTGTACACACCTGTACATTCGCGCACACAGATGCTGCATAATGTCCTTGATTTATTTAGTAAAGAACTAATATTTAGCGAGAGTGTAAACACGAGGCGGTCGTACATTCATTGTTTTATTTTACATTAATGCAAAAGAAGCGCATTCTAGGAAAAGTAATGTAGACCTCGAATTACAGATGAAAATGTGGTGTTTAGCCCTGACCCCAGAGATCATCTGAAAGGTAGATTAAACAAGGAAAGCATGTCATGTTTGCTCTGCAGGCCACAGCAGAGACAGTGTACGACATCCTGTCCCCAACTCCACCCCTGACCCGTTGCATCACAGAGGGGCGTCCTGTCTCCCGGCCCAGACGCACGCCGCAACCAGCTGACCTCAGAGAAGGTGTGGCCAAGGCCTACGACACCGTCAGAGAGGTAGCTTTCTTCTATTTTATACGTTATCATGCACTAATAATTTGTACAATAGATACATAGGTCCTATTATTTATAGTCAAGCTACAATATGAAAAGGTCTTACTGCCATCAGATAAGACAGATTCTCCTCCTCAGTATTTTCTAGCATTTTAAACTTGAACTGAAATGATTGATATTATATTCTGGCTTGATTTCTGTATGCAGCATGCACCATTAATGGAGTGATAGAATGTCATTTTTTAGGATAGAATGTTTTTTGGGTTTTTTTATGCTCTCAGCAGAGTTTATGACGTTTTGCATTGCACTTCTTTATATTTTACTCAGTTTCGGGTTCATGAAAAATGTTTGTCATCCATACAAGCAAATTACTTACTTTCCCTATTAAAAAATAATTCCTAGCACAGTGTGTCCTTGGCAGAATCATTAACAAATATTGTTTTGTCCATACAAAATCAGATCTATAATATTTAGAAATATACAAATGTTTGGATTTATTTTAAATACTGCACACTCAAGTCAAATGAACTAATACAACCAGACCTTGTGTTTTGTGTGTTGTAGGGGGTGATAGACACTGCTCAGACGCTGTGTGACGTGGCCTCTCGTGGGCACGAACAGAAAGGTCTTCCAGGAGCAGTGGGTGGAGTTCTGCGTCAGATTCCCCCAACTGTCGTGCGTCCCTTAATAGTAGCCTCCGAAGCCACCTCCAACCTGCTTGGAGGCATGCGGAACCAAATCAAACCGGACGCACGGAAAGAGGACTTCTTAAAATGGCGCACAGAAGACGGCCAAGAATAACTGACTGCTAAACCGGTCTTTTTGCTAGTGAGAATGTTATCATAGAGGCGTGAATGTGTGCGTGTTTGTGTGTGAGAGAGTGAGTGAATGAGAGGTAGAGGTGGAGAGAAATGTGGATATCTCTGTGAGTATTAATACAAGGAAAAGATGAAGGAAAGAAATCTGCCACTCATCACAACCGCACACATGGTTTAAGTGGCTTTTACATGTTAGTTGCACATTTTCACACTCATTGCACGGTCACTGTGCGCATGCAGAGGACTTTGTAGGTAGCCAAGTGCAATCCACCCGATTTGAAAGTATGCAATCGTATCGATTCTGAACACCAACTACTACAGCAAACAATTTTTTTTTTTTTCCCTTTTTTTTCTTTCCTCTTGGAATTCCACATTGGGTATCTGGGATGTTTTATTGTTATTCTGTAAATCGTTTAATTGTTCAGGATTTCTTTTATCCATTATAAGGAATTATAACCTTGATCAAAATGTCCAAAGTAGGAACTAAGGCTGCGTTTTTGTTAAAAAACAACACGGAAGGCAGTTTGTACGTGACCTTTCCATAATAAAATATAATGTGTACCATTGTGATTCTTCTGTTTCCTGTGAAATGACCTTAGACCACATTAAACAACGCCTCTGGTGTCATCGTGCCATAATTATCATCAGTTTGAATGTTTAATTTATGCTCCTACTGCCCATATCCATGAGCCAGTGGCATTTCCATGCTAAAGTTCTGATATTTTAGCTTTTGTTTCGTGTGTTTTTAGTTCCACAGACAGGAAACTCATATTCAGCCTTGCTTGGCATTGTCGTTTTTTTTTTTTTTTTTTTTTTTATGTTCCTCATTATAATTAACTGCTTATCATATTCATGCAGTGGTGTCATATTCAGCAGCTGAAAGATTATGTTTGTTAATGCACTGTAAAGAAAGTGCATGTGTACATGTACACAGTGTCTTATGAGTGGATGAGTGAAGTTCTGCATGTTTGTAGGTTGAGTGTTGTTTCAATAGGCTGTGGTTCTACAGGCTATGAAAATCAAATCATAGCTCTGACTCTGTGTGTTTTTTTTCCTGTAATTATTGCTATATCATAAGCTGTAAGATTAATCTGTATAATATCAAGACGGTGTGTAAACAGTTATATATATTAAAAAAACAATAAACTCTGTACATTGGAATAAGTGTTTGTAATTGATTGTGATTGGTGTTGCTGTTGTAGTTTAATAGAAACATCTGTACCCATGATTATTGGTGTATATAAATGAAGAACTGTATATTCCTATATATAATATAACTTGTGTATTACTCTGCTCGAAATTGTAGATCATCTTCAAGCCCAGCAGATGGCAGTGTCGTCGTTTATTTTGTCCTCTAATGCTCATTTCAACAGCACGAAGAAGAACAACACGTGAAAGCAGAGCTCGCGCACACTTAATACACCTAATATTTATATTTTTGCTTTTATATATCATAGCAAAGACTGCGACAATGAAACTGTTAACGCATAACATGTTGACGTCGCATGTGAAAGGAGTGACTAAAGGATATCCGTTGCTGATTAAGGTGAGCACGCTAGCTGGTGTGTGTGTGTGTGTGTGTGTGTGTGTGTGAGACATGCTGCGGTGAGCTAGCGCAGTGTTTAGATCAGTGATGGTCAGCTGTGATACTAAAGGAGAGGCATTAAATAAAATCTAAACTCTGTGCGCGGCTTAACTATTCATTAAGTGTTGAGGAATCACATGATCAGAAACTGTCACTCACTGATGGAGTGATGTCATGTGTTAACTGTTACTTTGTAGAAAACTCCTCTTCATATCCGTCTGATCTTTAGCTCAGTCTTGTGAATCGAATATTGTAGCAAGAACATCAAAGTTTCCGTCCCATTTTTGGGATCTGTCTTTTTTTATTATTGTTAGAAATCACTTTTAATAAGTTTCATGACAAAAGTAAATCTATTATAACCTGCAAAACCACAGTGCTCACTACACACTGTTTAAAATGTCATTCTATTTTAACATTAAAGCATTTCAACTATGCTAACAGCAAATTGGCTGTTTTTATTATTGTTAAACTTAACCACAGGTCGACATGTAAGATTTTTGAGGTTAAACTGGGTCACGTGACCAGGCAATTGGAGTTATGGCTAAATTATTATAGTGCTTTGATAGTTCTGGACAGTGATTCCGGTATCCGCCTCTGTAATAGGATACCACTAATAGTAATAATTATAATGATTTGTACCCAAAATAGGCTGTTTGTATAGGCTGTGTATGTGTGTGAGCCTTGTGATGAATTGGGATGTAACCCGCCTCTTGCCCACCCCCCTATTCTCATCATAGAAGATGAGTGAGTATCCAGAATGATTGTCACTATAAGAGCCCAGTACTATAACAAATGTGACCAATAAAAATTTCTTCATATTAGTTTTAAGTGTTAGGTAATATTCTGCCTTTTTCTGTTCTCTCCAAAGGCGACAGAGGTCAAAGTCAACGAAGTCGAGTTCAACCCTCAGTTTGTGACCCGAATGATACCAAAGCTGGAGTGGAGTGCTTTAATCCATGCAGCTGAAGGGGTGAGACTGGTTCAACTTATGATTCACCAAGGGTCTAATAAGATCAGTGAATAAATCATTTGTTTCCACAGCTGGGATACCTGCAGGACTTGCCCAGCACGCCTGCAGCAAACTATGAGAACGATGAAGACTTTTTACGCAAAGTTCACAGAGTCCTGTTGGAGGTAAGAGGAATTGAACACTGACTGGTCAAAAAAAAGACAGGTTTCATTCAGTCCCTTTTAGCTTTGACTACAGCACATAATGTGGTGTCCAGTTAATTTGTAAATATGATTCCTCATGCTCACAGTGCCACTCTTTCAGAGATTAAGTCCTGAAATATGCCTGTGCCATCAAGGAAGAAAAACTTCATTGGCGTGATAACCTGATAATTCAGTTCACCCAGATCATCAGCTGACTTCATTTTATTGCCAAGTAACATTGCTCAGGTTAGACATGACCAACTGAAGCAACCGCAGATCACAACACTGCCTCCAGAGGCTTATACACTGGGCTGTATAAGCCCATCACTCTGGTATCATAAGCCCCGTTTACACTGCAGGTCTCGATGCCCAATTCTGATTTGTTGCCTATATCTGATTTTTTTTGACCGTCTGTTTACACGTTCGGTCCCAAGACAAGATAAAATGAATGGCAGGAATGGCATCCCGCCAGGAATGGCATCCAGCATACAACCAAGCTTGTGTGCGGACTGAATGGTCCGCTGTGGTGACCGCTTGCTGGGAGCAGCCAAAAGACCAACAACAACTTTTATATTTGTATTTATGCAATAGTGTTGGTTTCTTGGTTTTATTTAAAAAATATATTTTTTATTTTATTTAATTGGTATTGCATTGTCTTTTCTGTGGAATTAGACTGCACAAGCTGGCATTTAGTAACCGCAGACCTGTGTGCGCCTTGGTTGCAGGCCCGCCCTTAGTTTTGCTTTTCTCCGGGAAAAGATGATCTTCGAATATATCAGGAGTGTCACTGTACACAACGTATAAATTGTCATTGTTTTAATCTCCTTTATTCTCCATTTATTTCTCTAGACATGTGTTTTTACTCAGGACAGTGTATGGGGTGTGAATTATCCCGATAATCCAATTTTTGCTGTTAGAGGATTCAGTTTCTCCATTCCCTGTAGTTATTATTATCCAACAATAAATCCCAAGATTCAGGTGACACAAATGCTTCAGATTTATACAGATTTTATATAGATTCAGATTTATAACTAATGTGGACAAAGGCTGGTTTACAGGTATATCTGGAGTGTCTCTACAAGTTGCAGGTATAATTTAATCCTTAAAATACAGTAAGAATATAAATTATTTTCTTAAATATGGAAATATATAAAATAATTTTGCTGTCCTCTTCATGAATATTGAAATTAAATTTGAGTTAAATTTGAGAAGAGGGTTGCATTGACAATCCAACACAATGGGCAGCACATTGGTCACATTTTATAAGTAGTCAGAAACTTGTAAATAACTCATGAAAGAATAAAGTTACGTTAAAACCAAGCACACCATTGTTTTTCTTGTGAAAATCTCAATAGGTTTGATGTGTCACATGACCCTCTTCCTATTTAAAAAAACAAAAGTTGGATCCAAAATGGCCGACTTCAAAATAGCCACCATGGTCACCAACCATCTTGAAAAGTTTTCCCCCTCACATATACTAATGTGCCACAAACAGGAAGTTAATATCAACAACCATTCCCATTTTATTAAGGTGTATCCATATAAATGGCCCACCCTGTACATTCATAAAATTTTGTTACGACCTCTGGAGAGGTCAGTAGAGGTTGGTAATGGCTCCTTACTCCCTCTTTTGGGCTCCATTTGAATTCTGTCATGTTCGTTAGTGTCAGGAGGAAAATCGGACCATATTCAAAAATTTAGGCTAGCGGCTCCTGACAACATTTTTTAGTAATGCTTCGGTAAACATTTAAGAAAGACTTCGGTAAACATTCTTAAGTGCCGTTTTTTAAGACGTTATTGAATCTTAAGCATTCGTATCGCCTCCTTTTCTGCTCGGCAGCATCCTGCACCCAAAAACCTTTAAATTAATTATAGATAGAAGTAATGACAAAATTAACAATATAACATTTTAAGGAAATTAGTGATGAATAAACATGATTGAAATATATCACGTTTGTCTGATGCACAATTGGATTTTTTTTTAAATATAAAAATCTACTGTAAAATATATGTGGTTTGGTAATTTAATTTCATTATTAATTCTTTAAGCCTTGGTATAACATCGCTAAGTTCTTTAACAGCTCACTATAGAAACATTATCATGTTGCTAATACTTTGTTATTGACTCGTGTCAAAATTCACAGTAAAGTAATTTTCATGTCCTTATGAATTAGTTTTTAAATTGTTAACGGTTCAATGTGGGGTCACTACGCTTGAATATTTTACTAAATTGGTAAAATGACTTTGGAGCCAATTTCCAATCGGGAGACGTTGGGTATGGAGGACTAAACATGACATAATTATAAATAAATAAATGTGTGAATAAATAAGTAAATATGGAAATAAATAAATAGATAAATACAATATATGCTGGAAAATTGCTAAATGTATTCCTACTTTTATTTATTAACATATTTCAAGATTTATTTATTTATGAATTTCCACATTTCTTAATTTATTTATTTTTGTGTTGTCACATTTCTTTATTCATCTATTTTAGATTTTCCACATTTTTACATATATTTATTTCTGCATTTCCACATATCTACATGTATTTATTTGTCGCTGTATGCTGATAAGGTAGGCGGTCCCAGCCTTAGTCGAAACCGTGATTGGTTAAATGAAGTGA
>JAOVVB010000037.1:21449074-21459166 GCA_028570985.1 Heterobranchus longifilis
GTTTGGCATTGGCACGAGTGACCAAAGGTTTGACTATAGCAGCCCGGCCATGTACATTGACCCTGTGGAGCTCCCGACGAACAGTTCTGGTGGAAACAGGAGCGTTGAGGTGCACATTTAATTCTGCAGTGAGTTGGGCAGCTGTGGTTTTAGGTTTTTTGGATACAATCCGGGTTAGCACCCGGACATCCCTTTACATACACAGTATATATATATACATATATATACATTCTATAGTGTTCTACAGATTAGGACTGGGTGTTTTTTTTAATGGTCTAATCTGGGGGCGTGCTTGGGGTGTGGCAATATATCCTTAGGGTGCTGTGGGGTGGTGGGGTGGGGCATCTGTGGATCTGACCTGTTTGTCTGGTTCATCCCTTGGGTGCTTGATCAGATTGGAATGTGGAGAATTAGAAACCAGGTCGGAAGCCTTGGGCTAAATGCTAAACCCTGTGTTCATGGCTGGCCTTTCTATTGTGGGTAGAATTGACTTTTTCCGCAAGATGTGCTGCATTGGCTTTTCTTCGTATTTGGGAATAATGCCCTCAGTTGACTTCTCAGTTATTATGTTATGTTACACAAAAACCCGCCACCCATTGACTTTGTCGATAAAGTTAAATAAAATTTATTTTATTGGGATTTTATGTGAAAAACCAACACAAAGTGGCACATAATTGTCAAGTGGAAGAAAAATAAAAAATGGTTTTCACATTTTTTTTTACAAATATAAATCTGAAAAGTGTGGCATGCTTTTAGATTTAGCCCCCTTTACTATGATTCCCCTAAATAAAAGTCCAGTGAAATAATTTGCCTTCAGCCTAATTAGTAAATAGAGTCCACCTGTGTGGACACCACACAGGACAACCATTAGTCATGCACCCCATAAATCTGGCCTTTATGGAAGAGTGGCAAGAAGAAAACCATTTTAGAGAAAATATCAGAGAAAAGGGAGCTAATTATAAATGTATGCCATATTTATCATAAAAAAAACTATTTAAAAAATTATGGGCCACTTTGTGTTGATTTATCACATAAAATCCAAATTAAATACATTTATGTTTATGGCTGTAATGTGACAAAATGTAGAAAAATGCAATGGAAAAGTACTGTGTAGCAAATAGTGCAAAATATGTCTTTTTATAACTGGTAAAAATTCTTTTTTTAAAAGAAGACTTATAGCTTGCACTATTTGAAATAGATAGTTTATTCCAGAATTCCATTGCCCAGCCCTACTACATATACAGAGACATTTTCAAGTAGCAATCCGATTTGAATTATCTACATGAGTTATACAAATTAGAGGGGAAAGTGAGGCAATAACAGTCTGCACGCTTTTGCAGAAGTAAGTCACGACCAACACAACTGATTCAAGCGGAAAAAACAACAAAAGTAAATAAACTGCCAATCTAAGAAAAAATTTAAATGTTGCAAAAAGGATACCTGCTAATGCATACCACATCAATTGTGATACATTTTGAACTAGATGCATGCTTACCCTTCTGCTTGCTTGGTGTTCTGAAGATGCTGGGTGAAGATCTGAATGCAGCCAAGACCAGTAACTGAGAGTTCCAGGTCCTTAGCCTTGCAAATGATCTCATCTATCACAAGGTTGAATTCAGTGAGTAATGCTATAAATAGTGGCTGACTGTCCCGTTGTTCTGGAACAGTGCTCCATGGCATGACCAGGTGAGTGTAGGCACAGCTAAAAACTGCAAGACACACAGTACTGATTTTTAAAACTTACCTTACTGAACACCTGTAACTGCACTGCATACTATACTGTAACTGTGTTTCCTATTATTGGCCAAAGAGTCATACAACTATCAAAGTATTAATTAGCGACTGTGTCTATGACTCATTAGAGAATTAGAGAACAGCTTTGTATCTTTTTCTGATGAAAGTTAAAACTTACTGTGCTGAAGTGACCTCTGAATATGTGGGTACTGTGGCTGGTGAGATACTTTTTGTACAGTCTGGACTGCTGCATCGAGCTCATCACAGCCAACTCCCTGCTTATTCTCACTTTCTTGCTGTAAAAAGATTAATTATAGCAGATGTGGACTGACAATTAGACAGTGTTTTAATCAGTATATTAGGACATATTTAATCATATTCACAGAGAAGAGAAGATTCTTAGGTGGTCTGTGCTATATGATTTCTATCTTACACTAATTCCTAAATGATTGTGTCCACATTGTGTGCTATTTGTCATCTATAGACACAGAGAACATAACTGCTATGGGTATGCACAAAATATGAGCAATATACTAGTGCAAGGAAAATGATGACACAGCATAAGTAGAAGATTAAAAAGTAATTGATATCAAATAAGCCGAGACACAACAACTAGCTACTGGCATTACTTAAAACCATAGATCAGGGCTGTTCAAATCTAGTTCTGGAGGTCACCACAGTTTGCACCTCAACACACCCACATAATAACCTGGAAAATAACAGATTAGTTAAATCAACTGTGTTTGAGAAGAAAAAACTCTGCTGGACACTGGTCGTACAGCAGGAGTTGAACAGTCCTGCCTTACATTAAGGCTAGACCTTACTTTTAAGGTTGAAGAAACTGTTACAAAATTGACTGGTACGATTATTAAGTCTTTATTAACGTCAACTCTAATGCATAACGTAATAATATCTGTGAAACTGTGATAGGTTCTTTTCGGTAACAACACAGCTCATGCTTGCAAATTGCTGAGATGTAGAGGTTTACAACCCTAAAGCTGTCTTTATTTTTGTCAATCTGGAGGGAAACCCAAAAATGATTTGTGTATCCACAAATTTAAATTTAATTAAAATTTCAAAAGAATCACTTTGGCATCTGCAATTTATATGTGGAACTCTAAAATATAGCTTAAATATAAATATTCCAAATATAACACATTTAGAAATGTAGGAACTTTAGGAACTGTAATAGGTTGTTCTATCATTTTATAACCAAACTATGACTAAAACATTTACAGAATACTTGTTTAATTGTTTTATTAGCTTCACTTGTTTTGGCATGTTGTCCAACAACTCTTGGGAATTCCAGGTGCAATTATACAGAAACCACGTGACACTTCCACTGCCACATATCTGGAGTCCTTTTCATTCAATTCAAATCTGCTTTCTGACGGCAACTGGTTGTGCCACAACTAATTTTGAGGTAGTTGCTGTAAATTCTACCAGTCTCTGAACATCATTCTTTCAAAAGATATTCCAGCTTCACAAACTGTTCATCACCGCCAAACCCAGCCCGCGCTGTAAGAGAGTCGCTTTACGTCTCTTCATCTCCTGTGGTTTTAACACCACTGGACTTTCGTTAACAGTAATACTCATCTTCATGTCCGACTGCTTTTTCTTACCTCATCTCATTCTCAGATCAGCAGTCCACTCTCACAGAGTTTGCGTGTGATGCGTTTAATACAGTACACACACACACACACACACACCTGTTTTAAACATTAAGCCTTATCTATAGGCTATGTGCAGAACATACATATACATGTTAAATACATATTATAAAATAGAAATAACAAATACCCGAGACAGCGTTTCATCAGCGTCCGTACAGTCGGTCTGGGTGCTACATTCACAAACTTTGCTGCTCTCTCCTCTCGGACGGAATAGAAAGAAACCCAGCGCACAGAAACACACCAGAAGATATCTCTGAAAAACCTCAAACTCTAAAAAATAAAAAAACAAGCCTAAAAAAACAGCAAACACACAACGCCAAAAATACATCTCTTTCTTTTTTTTCCTTTCACTTCAAAGTATCACGGTTGCTCCACTTCAGTCTGTCCATGAAGACACTTCCGGATCAGTGAAACTCCGCAGCGCGCCGCAGAAACACAAGGGAAGCCGAGCCGGCCTGAGCGGCGAGCGCAGTTCTGATAATGGCCACACGATGGCGATCAAAACTCACACAAGCAAACATTCTTAATGAAACCCATTTGTTAACCCATTTGCTAAGGTAGACATCATTAGGGGAAAGGTGTATAAAGAAATTAGCAAATTGCTTCCTGCCACCACCTCATGCTATACTGAAGCAGACTTTAATGATTACCATTTTTTATTACATTTATACAAGCATTAGAAGGTCAAAGCCATTTTTTGTTTGTTTTGGGCAATACACTCAACATTTTGGGTTTGACGTCAAAGCACTGAATATGAAATGATTGAATTCCTGGTGGTGGCATGGTGGCTAAGTGATTAGCACTGTCGTCTTGCATCTCCAGGGTCCGGGTACGATTCCCGGCTCTGTGTGCGTGGAGTTTGCATGTTCTCCTCGTGCTTGGTGGGTTCCTCCGGGTACTCCGGTTTCCTCCCACAGTCCAAAGATTAAGCTAATTGGTATTCCCAAATTGCCCGTAGTGTGTGAATGAGCGTGAGTGTGTTTATGTATGTGTGCCCTGCGATGGATAGGCACCCTGTCCAGGGTGTACCTCGCCTCGTGCCCTAAGCCTCCTAAGATAGGCTCCAGGCCCCCCGACCCTGAATACAGGATAAAGCTGTCGTCTTGCATCTCCAGGGTCCGGGTTCGATTCCCGCCTGTGTGTGCATGGAATTTGCATGTTCTCTCCATGCTTGGTGGGTTTCCTCTGGATACTCTGGTTTCCTCCCACAGTCCAAAGATTAGGCTAATTGGTGTTCCCATAGTATGCATGTGTGTGTATATATGTGTGCCCAGCCTAAGTCTCCTGGGATAGGCTACCCCTGTATACCAGATAAAGTGGTATAGATAATGAATGAGTGATTTCCTGGTGGTGGCATGGTTGTGTAGTGTTTTGCATGTTAGCTTGCACCTCCGGGGTCGAGGGTTCTCACCTTTGGATCTGAGTGAGGGGAATTTGCATGCTCTCCCTGGGCTTGTGGGGTTTCCTCCTGGCACTTAAATTTTATCCCACATTCCAAAGACATACAGATTTGTCTAACTGGTGATTCAAAATTGTCTATATAGTGTTTGCATGCTTGTGCCCTGCAATGGATTGGCCACTTGTCCAGGACGTACCCCTCCTAGTGCCATCTAAAATCCCCTGGGATAGGCCTCATGCCTGTACACGATAAGCAGTATAGCAAATGATAGATGTAAGTACCAGGAAATCACTCAAAGTAACTATGCAATTTTTAAGTGTTTAAAATACTTGAACATGTGACTGACAGGTGTTTTTTTTTTTTATTGTCAAGCTGTACCCTGTTACAACAGCTGTTGATTATTGTGAAATGTGTGTAGAAAACTCCAAAATCAACAGTTAATGACATCAACATCAGTCAGAAAGCAGGGATGAAGGTAAAACAGTCCACCACTGAAAGAGGACTTCATGCGCAGAAACACAGAGGCTATACAACAAGATGAAAACAACTCATGAGCAGTAACAATCAGAACACCAGACTGGAATTCATAAAGAAATACAAAGATGAGCCAGAAAAATCTACCAAAAGTATGGGAAAGTCAAAATGTGGAGAAGAAAAGGATCTGCTCCTGAGCCAAAACATACAAGCTTATTAGTCAAGCATAGAGACAGTTGGCCCAGCTTTAGCTTCCCTGGCTGCTTCTAAAGCAGACTCACTAATCTTTATTATAGAATTCAATGGTAGCAGGAAAATGATTTCGGGAGTCCAGATGAAAATTCACTCCAATCTACAAAGAAGTGCATCCATTCTTATTGGGCCACCTAACTCAGCATGCATATCCTGCAGAGGACACTGAAGGGAAAACCCCCCAAAACATTTAAAAGCTTCAGTAGAAGCCACGAAGGATTATCTATTAAAGTGGTCTGCCAACAAAGGTGCAATGTTTTAAGGTTAAAATGCTTTTAATAGAAACAAAACTAAATAATTGAATACTGAAATTGACTTTTAACTTCAAATCCAAACATCTTTCAGCATGTAGCAAAAAGTATCAACCTTGGCATCTTAAGAGACTTTAGTATTTATATGAGAGTATTTATAAAAAATGTTTTAAAAAAATTATAGGTTATGATTAAAACACTTGTACCTGGCTTTGAAAGAAACAACCTTTGATCAGTAGACATGTCCTTTGTTCATGTAGCATTACATTTCAAGTAATACAGGGAGTATTCCATATCAGCTCTATATAGGCAACAGCACGTAATCAAGTTAAACCTTGGAACCTTTCACTAAACCGAATAATAATCACTTGTCTCACATTCAGTATGTGCTGTTAAACCAAAGAAACAGGGCACACAAAGCATACTGGAAGGCACATGCAGCCATATGATTCAATGTGCGTAAAGTATAAGTGATCACTCATGATAAGGAACAATAAATAATGATTAAAATAGTCATAAGCTGGATATGCCCTATTAATAACAATGCAAGAGGCAGCTAGATATCAGGTCTGTCACAGCTGTTCTTGGCAGAGACCCACAAATGACAGGAAGACAGCCTAGCAATTTGAATAGTACATGTCTGCCTATACACTAGTGATGGGAAGTTTGAATCATTTTAGTGACTTGGTTCTTTGAATCTTGTTCATCAAAAGGAACAAATCTTTTTTGAGTCACTTATTTATTTTTTTATAAAAAAAAACGAAATTAACTAAGTTACATTTGCAATAAACAGACCCCCAACACATCTACATACACAAATTTTGGCTCTAGTTCCAGTAATAAAAATATATTACAATGAAGCGAAGAACATATGATAAACAGAATGAGCAGCTTACCTCTCATATCTTCTGGTCCGAGTCATTCGTTCTTTTGAATCCATTGCACTGCATAGCGTCTATGGGAGTCACGTGACAAAAGAACAAACGATTCAGACCACAGACTCAAAAGGTAACTACTAATTTCTGTACATAACCTACGGAGGTTTTGCGATGCTTTGCGCATACACGCCCGGTAGAAAATGAACGGATCACTTTGAGATTATTCGTTCTCCTGAGTCATGCTAAAGACTCGTTCAAAAAGGAAAAAAAAAAATCGTTCGTGAACGATGCATCACTACTGTACACTCTGAGGAATTAAATCAGACAGGCCATTGAAACACTAGCTATTAAACTAACAGTGTAGATATTACTACTACTTTCCATTTAAAAGCAGTTAAAACAACCTTGAAAAATAATTGGAAAACAACAAACATGAAGACAGCTCAACACAAATGTAAGATCAGGTTCAGTCAAGTTGGTCTTTATTGAAATGCCTCAAAACAGACTGGATGAAGACAGGTTACAGTACCCGGCATGGCTTGTTCCAGGAATGGCATTGGTGAGGGAAAAACAAAACAGCTCTAGAATAAAAGCACATTACTGTTCCCACAGTACAACTAGTACTGATATACTAGTTGGTCCCTATAAATAATGCGGAATTTCAGTCCTTGTACAAGTTATTTTACATTTAGTCACCTCAACACAAATGGTCAAACATTTAAATGACTTTCTTCAACTCGTCGTACAGGACAAGCACAAAGGCACCACCCATGCCTCGGAGAACGTTGGACCAAGCTCCCTTGAAAAAGGCCTTGCTGCCCTCGTCACGGGCAATCTTCCTCCAGCAGTCAATTGTACCGCTGTACATGATGTCAGCTGAAGACAAAAGATTTACATTATTCTTCACAAAAAGGAAGCGACCAAACAGAAAAAATGATTCACATAACCTGTTATATGCCTACCTCCTTTGCGTCCAGACTGCATCATCATACGACGACGCACAGTGTCGAAGGGATAGGAAGCAAGGCCAGCAACAGCTGTTACAGTCTGAGCAATCATCCAGCTCACAACAATATGGGTGTTCTTGGGATCCGGCAACATGCCTACAGAGGAAGGTATTAAAATTAATTAAAGCAAAAACAATACATTAAAAATAATCCCGACATCACCACTAGACTCACCCTTAGCTGTGTCGTAGATGCCGAAGTAAGCTGCTCTGTAGATGATGATACCCTGCACAGATACGTTGAAGCCCTGGTACAGACCTTTAAGGCCGTCAGACTTGAAGATTTTCATTAAGCAGTTGCCCAAACCTGTGAACTCTCTCTCCTGTCCGGCTTTGCCAACATCTGCTGCCAGACGAGTTCTTGCGAAGTCGAGAGGGTACACAAAGCAGAGAGAGGTGGCACCAGCAGCACCACCAGAAGCCAAGTTACCGGCAAAGTACCTCCAGAACTGGGTGTGCTTGTCTACACCGTCCAGGAAGACCTTCTTGTACTTGTCCTTGAAAGCAAAGTTGAGGGCCTGTGTGGGGAAATATCTGATGACGTTGGCCAAGTTGCCTCTCCAGAACGACAGGAAGCCCTGCTCTTTGGGAATACGGACAACACAGTCCATAATACCCTTGTACTGCTTATCAGCTGTGATTTGTTTGCTGGCATGTTGAACCTGCAGAGGGACACAAGGTACAGCATGAATTAGACAAACTAGTAATCTAGTAATGAGGTCACAGAGTGTCAGTTAGCATATTAAAGGCTATAAAAAGGGCACAAGGTCAGTGCTCTAGCTCGCTTGCTAAAGAATGCTGTCCTGGATTAAAGAACTGATCTACAACAAAACCGTACAACTATTACTGCTGTTGTTTCCAAACAGGAACTTGAGTTTAAGAATGACTGGAACTGAAAGGAAAGCCATTAATTCCTCAGTAGCACGAGCGGGTCTCCCCTTGCTACGACCTTGGCCCAGGAGAAAATAAATGACGATAAGAAAACAGGCGAGATTTTAAAAAATTATAATATTCAAATAAGTAACCCTACAAATCACTTATATTGCAGGAAAAAAAAAATAATTTTAATATAATGTTAATCAGGATAAATCTATCAGTACATTTCTAATAAACTGGTTCAGTTTAAAGCCCACAGTGTAATGGCGGACAGCTGGACAAGAAGACACGGAGGGAGGATCTGGGCTTCCAGGTGACTAATAACCTCAGGCTAGTCCTCGCTAGCCACCCAGCACTGTTAGCCCGGTTAGCTCTCTGATCACACACTCGGGCCTGGCGCTTCAGGGGTAATTGTTCACGGAGCGCACGAGCTAAACTCCACAGTTCGCTCGCGATCCACGTCATCGTTTTTCCCCTCAAAAGGAGCGACAATAATGCCGTAAGCTACACAAACTGAATCACTGATTTTAATTCTTGTATTAACACGTCTTATGCGCCGTCAGCCAAAAATACTCGCGCAACACTTGACCAGCCATCCTGCGCTCACTAGCTACCTAACATTTAGCAATATTTTCTTAGCTATATAATATTTAAATATAAAAGCAAAAGTACGGCCCCATTTCCTTAATAAATCTGTTACGTTTCAGTATTAACTCTGAACATATTTCGTATGAATTAATAAAACTAGCCAGCCATTGGCTACGACTTCCTAAAACTACTAAGATATTTATCCCATTTAACTCACTCACATACGTATTAATTCTCTTACCTGAAGCAGTAGTTTCACTCTTTCAATCGGAGCAACAGCTGTTTTGGAAATGGCGGCGGCGATACCACCAGCCAAGAAATCCTTAGCGAAAGAAACGGCGGTTTCACTCATTGTTGGGCGATGTTAATGTGGTCGTGTCGTTTCAAAGAGACAAATTCCCGCTCAGGCGCAGGACTAGTACAGAATGCCGGCTGGGTCGAAATGGCCGAATACAAAGTTGCGAACACGCTTTAAACTGCTGTGTTCGCGAGACAAAACGAGAACAGGAATACGGCGCTCTGATTGGTTACTTCGAACCAAGGCGGAGTTTAAGGCCTGTACGGACGGGTGGAGTCGGAAATCACGAGGATGAAACGTTCGTGGTTTAAACATGGAAATATAGTTATTTACTTTTGAATTCACAACGTTATTATGAACAAATACTTTTTCAAGTAAAATAACATGAACACATTAAAATCAACACACACAAAAGGTCAGACTTTAACACTTATAGTTATCAGATTTCTCTAGCTTGTTCATACAATGTCTATGAAGATTCTCAGTCATGCAGGTATCTGGAAGTTGAGTCATATTAAGTGGACTTCGTGTCATACAGTGAGCGTGTCACAGGCGTCACCTAATGCAGTAGTAGGCACTGAGGTAATAATATACACTACCGTTCAAAAGTTTGGGGTCACTTGCAAATTTCTTTGTTTTTGTTTAGTGATTTATTTTCTACAT
>JAOVVB010000037.1:21473337-21488172 GCA_028570985.1 Heterobranchus longifilis
AGGATGCTCTCCTTCCATGCTATTTGAAATACTAACAATTTAGTTTGACGCCATTTACGTTCTAATTTCCGAGCGGTAGTATCGGATAAGTAGTCGGACAGTATAAGTAGTAACCTATGGGACCTAGAGAGATGCCATTCATAGTGCTGTACAGTATTGCTATGTCTGCAACTTACACCTTTATGATAGACAGGAATTTGCTGCTGTTTAGGAGGAAAGGAAAATGACAAACTCTTGGACTAATTTCCCATTAAAGGCAAACAGACAGTGTGCCATGAATCACCATATTCAGTATTTCCTGGACTGCTAGTTCTCATGTGATGATTCACTCAAAGGAGCTAGCTCCACATACACAAAGTGCCAATCCTCTCTGTATATCTGGTAAGAACCAGATCTGCTTGGGAAGTTGCCAGAGTGTTTGAACCCTGAACAGGGACATGCACAGACATTTTGAGAGGCTGTTGGTTTAACCTGTAAATAGTTTGGATGTGACTGTGTTACATGAAATTAGGAGATCCACTTTATGTAAGACAGTTTTTTTTTTTAAAGGAAAAAAAAAGTTTGAAGGACGTCATGATTTCATTCGTTTTAATTTTAGTAACTCTGGGCTATTTTTTTATGTGCAGCTACAATATCAAAAATAAAATAGTTTGTCCTCCCAAGGGGCAGATCAGCCAAGATGGGGGAAATGGGCAGTTGCTCTGGCAACTTGCTCTGCGCAAGTTCATGAGAAGTAGGAACCTATTTGGGGGCGATATATAGAACTCTGTGATGTAGTGATAAATTCTGCACAAAGATGAACTAACAGTAGAGCAGAAAACACATTGATATGGTGAGGCCAGATGTGGATTTCTAATACCCGGCCAGAAGAATTAATTTAGGGATGGGTCAACATCTGCAGATGCTAACACATAAATAACTAACATATTAGAAGTGCATGCCACCCTCTATGCCAGTTTGTAGGATTCCATTAGGAAATCATCAGAGCATCTGTAATCAGCATGTAATTACTAAATTACTAGGTTTATTATGTATGCCGGTACTCCCTTATACCCACAGTGGTTACGATTGTTGTCTTGCACCTCCATTGACTTGGGTTCAGACCTGAGCTTTGGTGACTGTAAAAATGTACATTTTGTCCCAGGTATTTGAATATATATTATATCCAGTCATCACTTTGGTAGTGGCAAACTGTCATACATTACTATGTACTGTAGTTTGGCTGGAAAATTTTTTGCACAGCAAAGAGGGTTTGGATGGGTTAAACATATGCCCTTGTTTTCATTTCAATTGTAATTTAATTGGCTGTCTCCATAATATACATTTCTGACTTTGGCCCGTCACACAACAAAAAATGCAGACAGGACATATAAGCAAATTGTTGGTGATTTCTTTAAATGATTTTAACAAGCCAGACAACTGCATTTAGGGTAAAATGAATGAGTGGTAACTTAGTTACAGTATAAGTCTTATTATTTATTATATTAGTTATGATTGTCACCTTGTACCTCCAGGGTTGGGGGTTCAAATCTTGCCTCAACATGTTTTGTCGACTAATTGGCATTTCCAAATTTTCTGACTGATTGTCTATGTTCCTGTAGATTGCCAGAGGTTGGGCGACATAATGTCCCCACTTTGTTGGCAAAGTTATAGGTCATTGTGACTACAGTATGTTGGCTCAGTAAGTAGCAGACAACAAGTCAAAGAAGGAGCCAATAACCACCTAGTAATATCTTGAAACTAATGAGGCTTGTGTTTTGGAATGCCAGAGTCAAATCCAAGACTTCCACATCCCATTTAAAATCTGAGGCAAGACCTGAATATTGTTTTCCACCAACATTCTCAAAGCAAAATGTGTCAAACTCATAGAGGCACATCTGAAACCACTCAGATCTGTACCTGCTGCAAAGCTGAAAATCTCATTGTAATATTCATAATTTTAATGTTGCTACCAAAAATGTATGTGTGTGTACTTTTTATAATAAATTACATTTTTATTATCGATTATTTTGCAGGTCAGTCTCTTTTATGTCGAAAGCTTTTTGGTTTTGTTTGTGAAGATAAACAACAAATAGGTTTTACATGTGTGTGATCACATATTTATTTAATCCTAAAAATATGGTTCCTGTTGATGGAATCATTTTAAAAGATGAAAAGTTGTCAAGCATTTTAATCATATTCAGAATTTAAGGGTATCTAATCTTTACACAATCTTGAGAGAAAATCGAATTATTTAATTATGTATTTTAACAATCACTGCTGGTGTAAGAAATGTAAGTTGTTTATTTAATTGTAATAATAAAGCTATAGTTTATTTCACTCAATTGTCTTAGCTCTCTTTCTCTAAATATAAGGTATGTTTAAATTAGTTTCAAGATCAGTATAGTTAAACTAGGTTAGGTTAATAACAACCAGCAGAGGGCAGTGTATACTCAGTAATGTGAACTAATGGGCTAACATGCATGGAACCTTAAAAAGCTTTCTGAGTGTGGGCTTTGCTTTGATGTTGGTCAATAGGTCAAATAGCTGCTTGCTTCTTTATTCTCACACTTATACCAGTCTTTTTATTCAATACAGCAAACTAATATTACTGATTATACTGGTAAACGTATAGTGTACAATGGCCAAAAAATATTTGCAGTTTTAGAATGTTCTGCAGTTTCAGATTATTGGTCTGCATCAAGCAAAAGAAATGTTAAAATTACTGCAGATGTGTTAAGAACTGTCCATTATTAAAAACTGGAAGAATAGTGCTGAACTGTTTGCAGAAGTAATGTGATGGAAAAACTTTGAATAATTTTAGATGAAACTCTAACTCTTGGTGTTTTTGCATCGAAAAAAAAAATCAACTGTATAAATCTAAGACTAGACTAAATCTAGATTAAATCTAAAACTAAGAGCATTTCTACATGAAGACTGTGACAAGAACTCAAGGGATTGGGATCAATCAGCTGTTTGACCATAAGAAAATAACTTTTTAGTAATGCTAATTGGGGGGAAAAGGCTTCAATTTGCTTAGGGAGCATATAGATTGGATTTTGGAGCAACTAAAAAAGAAAAAGCAACTAAAAAGAAATGTGATCTGATAAGTCCAGATTTATTCTAGTCCAGAGCGATGGGCGTATCAGGGTAAGAAGGGAAGCATATGAAGCGGTGCACCCATAGTGCCGACTGTATAAGCCTCAGGAGGCAGTTATAATCTGGGATTACTTCAGACGTTCAGGTCTAGGCGCAGCAACATTATTTGACGAATGAAGTCAGCTGATGACCTAAATGTACTAAATGAGCAGGTTATACTATCAACTATTTCTTTTCTGCTCTAATGGCACAGGCATATTCCAGGATTCAAACTGTGAGTGAGTGGTTCTACGAGCATGAGGAATCATTTTCACACATGAATTGGCTAATATATTGCACATTGTATTCAAAGCTAAATTTATTCAAAAATCTCAACTAAATATAAATGAAGAATAAAAGATCTATGGTGCCTGTGCACATATAACGAAACTGAATCTAATTTTTCCGCAGTATAAACAGAGATATCAGTGGCACTACAGTAAGAAAAAGGAAGGCTTGTCATTAAAATTGACTTTAAATAGGCTAAACTAGTGTAGGTTTTTTTCTCTGGGCAAAAGTTTGAAATATGTATGTATATGGATGGTTCTGTTGCTACTGTCAAACGTTCACCACTACTGCGAAAGGCAATTGGTTTGATTACATGTGATTAAATACTTTACATCAGTTCTTTGTAACAGCCAAATTACATAAATGAATCTGGAAATATTATCAATTTTTAGTGATATGACACATTACATTTTTACACATTACATAAGGGCATGGATGCTCACTGTATCTCAGCAGGATCTTGTTGCTCCTTTCCTGTTGGGGCCGGTGTTTGTTTTTGTACTGTGTCCCCTTGTGGGGTGCACCTCCCTCCCCTGCTGAGCTGACAACCTCAGCTCCCTGTGAAGAGCCACTTGGCTCCTTCACTACTGAAATAACAGAGCCACGAGAAGGAAATGACAGCTTCTTCAAAAGAGAACATACTCAGTGGTCTTGTGCCAAGGGGGTTGGGTACGACAGAGAGGTGCGGGGATGTTCTCCATCAGTACTTATATTCTAGTCCCTGAAATATTGATTATTAAATTGTAAGAAATGCAAGAACAAAAAAGTACAAAGGCAAGAAAAGAGCATGAAATATTTCTCTGTCTGGAAATAAAAAAAAAAAAGCTGAAATAGATTAGAATTGTGAGTAGGTTAAAGGTGAAAGTGACTTTTTTTAGTGGCGTCATGAGGTCTCTAAGAAATTCAGAGTGCAAATAAGAAGAGCCTCTTAAGAAATTTCTCATAAAAGTTGCAGCACTTCCTTTAAACGTGTCACTGCAGATTCCTTTGATCTTACTGTCATATTCATATGGCCCTTAATTCAAGATAATGAGATGGTGCTGATGTAAAGGAACTAGTGTGAAGTGTGAGTATGTGCTGTCTCGTATCCATTAAGGGCTGAGCCATTCAACGTGGCCCCCATGTTATGTGTTGCCGCAAGGTCTCCACCACACCAGATGAATCTCCGCCCTGTTCCTCTCTCTCTTGATCTCCTTTGCACTTTCTCACTCTCTTTTACATTCTCTCTCCCTCTCTCTCTCTCTCTTTCTCCCTGTGGCATTCATTGCAGGGGATAGGGCCCCGACTTCCTCCTGAATTGCATAGTGTCCTCCCTATTTGCCAACCCTCTCACAGGCTGCGTATCTTGGATTCATTAACCTCGGGAACTTCCAGAGTCCCTTTGTCCTGGATGTTTCTCTCTCTTCCAGGAGCCACAGGCGGAGGGAGCAGCCATTGTCATTCAGCACATGGCATGCGCATGTCTGTCCTTGATCCCACACTTTGAAATGGAGTGCTCAAGGAAGGGCAAATCATTCCACTCAGGCCATAGTTTCCTGCACAAGCCTCATAGCTTGATGTGTGAAGTCGGAATCTGAAGTTGGGCATCCCCTGACTAGCCATCCTAAACCAGAATGTTCCCAGTGAAACAAGGGTGTAGGTATTGTAAATATAAATGATCAACAGGGGGAGCTGTTTGCCAATCCTAGCAGCAGTACTGAACCAGGTCCAGCTCTCACAAGCTGGTGCCAGGCCAGGAGGCTGAGAGCAATAAAGTTCTCACCTCATTATCAGAATCACAGTCACTGCCTTGTTGTGGGGATGAAAGCAGAGAAAAATAAGAAGAAGAAGTGATGAGTAAACTGAGAGAAGAGCCACATTAATACCTTTTGAATAGTGAGAAAACAAATAGATGCATTGGCCTATATCATGACCATAATGAAGCCATTGTCTATGATTTAGGTGTAGACAAACATATATAAACACACACACAAAGATTTTGTATAGTTTGTCTTTATTATTTTTATTTAATAGGGTTACGGCATTGTTTTGTACATTCATGACTGGTTGGAGACAAAACAATAGAATTATGAATATAGTATCATATTTTTAACCTTTTATAACATGTGATAATATTATAAATGTCTTATGCCTATTAGGCCTATAAGCATTTTAGTACATGTTTTTCAATAACGTTTTTTTATCACAATAATTACACTGCATTATGCATTATTGGTCTATCATATATTTTGCCTTTATGTTTGCAGTTATGAGTAAGTTACTTAAATGTATTATTAATTGAACTTTGCGTCTTTGATAAAAAGTAAAGCCAACAGAAAATGGTTAAGAAGACCATTTAAAAGGAGAGAGCCCGTGCCAGCTGGTTTCTTCCTATCTTTACACGTACAACCAATAAATCAATATCAAATCTTAGGAGCAGGAAGCCAGATGGCCTTCCTCCAACCCTCAACCTAGCAGGTCAGTCCTCTCAGAGCCAGCATGGCTACTGTAAGCCAAGCCCACTTAGAAGTCCCTTTGAAGCCTTTCCATTCAACAAGAAGCCCATGAATGACTAAAGAGAACAAATAAGCTGTTACGACTCAGGTCAGATCAGTGTTTATGTTTTTCTGAACATCAAAGACATGGCGAGTGTTTGATATGCGGACCCACACCTTGCACCAGAGCTAGGACAGGTAAAGGGGTGGAGCAGTCCATTGAAAGACTAAAGGGGAATCTTGTGAGTTCTCCCTCTTGGCTCTAGCCAGAGGGCGCTTAACTCGGTGCCTTGAACTCCCTACAGAGAGCAATCAGACCCTCACACCTTCCTACGTCTGTGGCAGAACTAACCATACACCATAACTATAGATGAAGTTTGGTAGCATCTATGTTACTTACTTGTTGTTCAAGTGTCCTCTGGGTCTTTTGGTGTCATTTTATAGTGATCTTACCATCGCCTCTATTCAAAGTACATCGGTTACCATACTACAGACTCCAGATATTTGAAGTACATGTTTGTGTTAGTGTAAAACAGAAAGTGACAGGTTTTTTAAACACAAACCAACTAGGACATATAGATTTCTGTGTTGGCCAAGGGTTAGCTTAAACAGTAGTTTGATTGAATTGCTGTTCACAAGGCAGTGTGAAATGCCAGCACTGAGGTGAGGTGTGAGTGGGAAGAAGCAGGCTGTCCCATCCTTTGTTTTGCTCTTTGGCTGAATGCGCAGCCTCCATTGTTCCAGGCCGACTGTCCAGCCCCATCAGACTCTCTCCTTCAGTGCTTTGTCCTGAGCTGCATGACCACTTCCTTCAGCCAGGTCAGGACAAGGTCGTGATTTTGGAAATTTGCCTCCCTCACTGTCCGGCTGTTTAAACATGCACATGGTCTGTCAATCTGCACCCAAATCATGAAACCATTGATCGGAGTCATTTTAAGCAACAAACAGTCAAAAATGAATTCCCAAAAATGTGAGAAATAATTTTGAACTGACTCATATTTCATATCAGAGTTCTCTATAAGAGTGTAGCAGGTCTCAGATTTACTGCACTGAGTTAACCTTGCCAGTTAACCTTAACGAGGTCAGCTATTTAGTTGTAAAGACAAGGGGCAGTCTGACCTCTTCCACTTGTCCTAAGGCAGAATCTGTCTCGTCAGGCCAAGTAGAATGAAGTTTTTTTTTCTAGATAGAAAAAAAGAAAGGCCTGTGTGCCAACAGACATAACATGTGCAGACCAGGTCAGTCCAGTACTAAGAAAGAGTTAGATTGGAGAATGAGGGGAGAGATAGTAACTGATAAAAATCAGCGCAGGCCTTTGATCTTCAAGAAACAGATAAGATGTTACACAGTGGCATGCTGAGTAGACAAGCAGAGTGACATAGCAGGTACAAACAAGCATAAAGAGGTGGAGGTGGCCTAGAGAAGAATAGCTACATGGGAGGAAAAGTTGTCGGGAGATTAAACAATTTGCTGAGCTTTTTAAAGAGTATCACTTTTTAGGTTAGTCTGGTTAGACTATGTTGCAGCACTATTACGAATTTAGAGATGACACGGATTTTGTTTGTTCAATTAGGTAAACAAAATAAAGATTAAATTGTCTGCAGATTGATTCCATGTGCATAGCTATCAGAATAAGCCCGGAAATCAAAGTCTAATCTAATACGAAGGCAATGAATGAAGGCAAATCATGTTACTTTCACCACAAGTACCATATGTAGAGGAATAAGTGACACATTGATTACACAGCTCTGATGCAACACTCAAAATACAAATAAAGCCTATAGGGAGAAGGTTGTGTGTGTGATTCACTAGAAATGATTTAGGGCATGCATGTGGAGGCCAGACAGGGCCTGATGGGCTGAAACAGATGCCTGGCTGTCTGGCTTGTGGAGGAGGGGGTACTGTACTCAAAAGGAAGCTGTAATGACCCACTGAGTTAATGCGCCTCCTCTGCGCCTCCTAGCAACAGAGCTGCAACACGGCTGCATTCACTGCACCTGCAGCCAGGGCCGTACTATAATATAAAGAATATAATTGATTTCAGATTTTATTATTTTTTTGAAACCTCTAAGAGAGCAGAAAAATGATAAACATTACAGTGTACAGAACAATTAGATATGTTAGACAGCACTCTGCGCCACCTTCATTAAATCACCAATGATGCTAATATCTTTTGATAGAATATTGCTCATCTGTTCCTAACAGGTTCAAAGATTTACAGCATCTGTGACATCTGTGCAATAATGCTATTCTGCTGGTTTGTAGTGTTCTTAAACACGCTCATGCACATCTTCAACAAAAATATTACTATGAATCCACAATCAAATTGCTTTTATTTGTTTAGCATTTTTTAAATTACTGCTCAAATTCCATGTAAGCTATTTTAGTATTCATACTTTACTTTGTTCTAACATTTAAAAAAATACCCCAAAATATCTAATAACAATTACCTAGTAAAGAGACCTAGTAAAGTTTTTGATCAGCAGCAACTCATCTGCTTTTGCATTTAAACATATTTTCAACTGCATTGATGAATTCAATTAATCAGAAGGTCAAAAACCCTTAACTTCAGTTGAGGTTATATGTTTAATTATTGTATATACAGGAGTATTTAAGACTGTGACAAGAGAACATTGTCACCATTTCTATTCATTCATTCATTTATTCATTCACCTTAATGGATTTAATGTAGTTTAACATTATTTAAAACTACAAGCTCCAAAAAAGATCAAGGTATCATACCTCTGAAAGATCTGGTCATAAATCGGATGTCTTGTCTATGGCCACAGAGAACAAGATAAAGTTTGAGTGACCCACGCTCCAATTAAAAGGATTAAGAATTTAGACTCTCCATTATCAGCTCTCTCCTACAGACTTCAAAGAGCACATGGAGTGAGAAAGCAGCTGGCCTGGTGGTGTGACTTTTTTCTCTCCCTCACTGCTGTTTGCGTTGAGGATGTTTACCGATCCCAGCAAGGACAAACAGGCTCATTGTTGTTTGTATGGAGACCTGCTCAAACAGACAAGCTTGCATAGATGATTCGGTCAGGATGTGTCTTAGTGTTGGCTCTGTCTTTACACACTTGTCTTAGCTTTGAAGACAATGTTTTCCATCAGACCAGACCAGACAGGTTAGGGTCAGGGGGGTGGTCTGAAGTGCCCTCACAACCAGATATTTAATTTGTTCTTAGTTGTATATAATCTCTAAGAATAAAGGAACCACTTAAGGGTTCTTTGGGAAGGTAATTGCTCTTAGCTTTGTAGAATTAATCATCTTTTCATTCTTTCTAAAAGTGCAACTCTTTCTTGCTCCTTTATTTACTGTAGTACACCTATATAATTTGTAGGTTATTGCAAATTTTATTGCATCATAAGCATTGTAATTTTAATATTACATACGTGTTACATTAAAACACTTTTCACAACCACTGAGAATGCACTTTAAAAGAATAGTAAAGAGTTCCACCTACATCCATGCACAAACATGCAGTAAGTAAAAAACTGACCACAAGGTGTCACTCTGAAGCACGTATTCAGGCTCGCATCTCAGCACCTTTGGCAGCTGTACAAACATGTAACCCACACATTAAAATAAAGATTTCTGTTTGACACATACATAAAAAATAAATACATACCAAATACAAGAGTGAACATGTGATTGAGTGATCTGTGTGATAGATTAGTAAGGCTATGGTCAGGTTATAATGCAAGCTAGGAAGGAATAGTGAAGAACATATACATAAGAAAATACTCTAGAAAGCAATGCATATCAGAAAGAAATCAATAGTGTAATGTGCAGATGTGTTAGCTGAATACTGTGGGACATATAAACAACACATCACTTATCACCATCATCATCATCATGAAAATTAAGACAAAAAAATATTAAACAACAATTCCATTTCAATAAAAGAGACTTTTTGGATGAATATTTTGATGAAAAATCATTAAAGTTAAATAATTTAAGGCTGGTAGAATTACACACATATTATAATATGTTTTTTCTTATTCTCAAAAAAAAGCTCTAATAATGCTCTAATAATATAATATATTGTATGGATAATTAAACAAGTAGCATTGTAATGTTAGCAGGACATTCTTCAGAACATTATGATAAATATAGTCTCTTCAACAGTTAATCTGATAAAACTTTTGAATAAGAAATTTAAGAAACCAATTAAGGTTGACATATAAATTGACAAATAGATTTTAATAACTATCTTGTAATTGTGTAACAATCATACAAAGTCATTGTGCAACATGGATGTACCTCTAATGCATAATGATGTCAGCATTATATTAATCTAATTGGAAATAAAATTTGAACATGATATTTAAATAAGCAAATGCCACAGTGCTGTAGCCACAAGACTATAAATCAGAGTGGAACAAGCCTGTAGAAGTGGTTTTATGATGGTGGTGGTGGGGAGACTTCCCTTGCATCCTGCAGGGGGTTGGAAACTGACACAGTTCAAGTGTCAAAGGCCTTTTAACTAGCAAAGCTCCAATGTCTTATTACTTTATTGGCCGTAATTTAGAGAGATTCATTACACTCTTTTTACCTTTACAAGAATGATAAAATTCATATATATAAAATGATTTCATTTAAAAATATTGATTTAGCAATATGTCATATGCAATATTAAATTAAATGTACAATTAAACTTCTAGTGTTGTATAAGTCATTTTGTAATTAAATTATTGACTCATAAAACAATTACACACACATTCTGCTAGAGAAAACAGACCTTAAATCATTTTTGATGGCACAAAGGAGCTATAAATGAATAGATTTATGTATATTTAATATGGTTTTTAGAGCAATTGTCATCTAGCTTGTTAAGTGTTTAGTGTCCAGATAAATCATCCTGTATCATGTGCAAGTACAAGAATGACTTCTCTTGTTTGGTCACCAAATTGTTCAGTACAAGTGTCATTGCAATCTCATTTAAGAGTAGACTATGGTTGGGTAAATTCAAATATAATGGGAAACTATCTTTCTTTTAGGCATTTGTTGTATTTCTGGCAAAAAAAGGATATTTTCTAAGTTAGGATAAGGATAATAAGGATATTTTCACCATGTACCCAATACATAACACATTACGAAAAATCGAGTATATTGATGATCTATAGTACTTGTACAACACAGGACTGAAGGCCAATTTTAAAAATGCAATGTTTGAGAAATTAAAAGACAACTTAAAACAGGTAAAAATGGATAATCAATTTCCTGCAGTGTCAGCAGGGTGTTTTTGGTTTGGTTTGTTTGTTTGTTTATTAAAAATCACCAAGTTTTGCTATTTTGGAAAATGTAAAAAAAATATAAGAGTATGTATGTGATTTAAATTAACTTTATGCATATCTTCTGCATATAAACTCACTGTCCACTTTAATAGGAACACTGGTACTCTTGAACGTTCATGTACATATCTAACTTGCCAAAGTCCTGGGATTTTAACACACAATCTATAGGGTTTAAACAAAATTGTACAGAAAACAAACAAACAAACAAAAAAATCACTGAGTGAGTGACATATGTGGAAATGCCGTGTTGATAAGGGAGGTCAGAGAAAAATAGCCTGACTGGTTCAAGCTGCCAGGAAGGATATAGTAACACCTACCATCTCTGTGAGCAGAAAAGCATCTCAGCATGTGCAAATTATCATGGGTTGGAAGGGGTACAACAAGTGAAGACTACATCAGGAGACATTCATGTCAGCCATGAACATGAATCTGAATGTCTCATCAGGCTCACTAGGAAAAAAAATCACCTAATTTGTTGCCAATCTTCAGTTGCCCAATTTCAATGAGTTTGTGGCCCTAATAGGCTCAGATTCTTGTTCTTAGCTGACAAAAGTGGAACAGTTGTTATAGACCAATCACCTCAAGGTTTCCTGTGTCGTTCATTCTGAGATGCTTTTCAGCTCATTATGATTGTGAAGCATACATATTGGAGTTACTATATTTGAGTATACTATATATTTGAGTTAAACTCAGACCCGTCTGCTTCTGTCCACAGACACTCTGTTCACAGGACGTCTGAGACTGTTATGCATGAAAAGCTTAGGAGATCGAAATACTCAAACTCCTCCAGCTGGCCCCAACACTCATGTCAGGGATAAAATCAGAGAGATCACACTATTTCTTAATTCTGATGTTTAAGGTAAACTTTTAGTGAAAGCTATTGACCTGTATCAGCATGATGTTATGCATTACAGGTACAGGTATCCAGTACAGGTATTCCTGTTTAAAAAAAATAAAGAATGTAAACATTATGACTATATGTCATAGTATAATATATAATATATACTGTAGTAATAAAGTATATGTCATTTTTTTGCAGGTTTTTTGCATGGTGACTTATTGGATAGCACTTTGGCCTCGCACCTCCAGGGTCGAGGGTTTGATTCTTGCCTCGGGTTTGTGTGCGTGGAGTTTGCATGTTCTCCCCGTGCTTGGTGAGGTTTCTCTGGGTACTCCAGTTTTCTCCCACAGTCCAAAGACACGAAAATTAGGTTAACTGGTGTTTCCAAATTGCTAATAGTGTGTGCCATGTGTGTGTGATGGATAAGTACCCTGTCTAGGGTGTACGCCACCTTGTGCCCATTGTCTCCTGGGATAAGGAAAGGATGAACCCCCTACATGATGTCACATGAAAGACATTTTCTATCATGCTCGTCCACTACAGAGAAGTAATTGAGGTTTTTCACTTCAAGTTCCTTTATTACCTCACTGTAGTGCACATATGTCTGTTTAAACTAGCAGCATTTTTGCGTATACAGCATACTACTTTATGCCCCAATATTCCTGAATTGACCCTACTCAAAACTACTGTATTTTAAAATGGACAACACATTTCAGACTAAAGTGATCGTTTTTATACTACAAAAAAACAAAATATTTCTTTCTTTTTTTCAACAGAAAACAGAAACGAACCATTTTTGTTAACCAAACTTAAAGAGCTACATGTAACTTATTTAATTGGTGTCACAATTAACGTAAACTTAACCACGATACAGTAACAACACTTTAATATAAATGTAATAAATAAACAAAACGCTTATAAAGCGAGTTACGAAATAATTTTAGGAACCCAATATGGTTTATTCGATCCTCGTGCACTTTGCTTTTTTTTTTTTTTCGCGCGCTGCACGCTCGCGTCACCACACACCTGGCCCCACCTGCGCACACTTCCTGTCCAAACGTCACTGCCTGCTGGTTTGTTTTTCGAAACTGCGTCGTCAACCGAATAAAACTACCTTCAACAAGAATATCCCGTGGAGTCCTTGTGGTTAACTGGGGTTATATCGCTTACAGGAAAGGAGAGGAGAGACTTTTCGCTAGGGTACTTTGCCTCAGCTAAAACAACTCATTTTTCCCACATCAGCTTCCAAGTTGTTTGTTTTATTGGCCACTTCCGGAAAAGCCTCTCAGGTAAGGCGAGTTTCGGTCTTTGTATGTCGCCAAGCACACACACACACACACCTACTAGTTGTTCTATCCTTCACTCGAACGACGAGTAACCTTTAATACACAGCCTTTTAGAAATACATTTCTTTCTTTCTTTTTTTTTTTTTTAAATCTTTTTTCGGTTTAACCAGAAGTCGTTTGGGTTTAACGACACCCAGGTGACTCCTCGGTCATCATGTTGGTTACATCATGTGCTTTTTAAGGTCACTGCGGCGCTTGTTGTATCTGTGAAGAATTTTAACTAACAAATTACCTTGTAACCTACCTAGACTGGTTGTTTTACACCCTTCTATTTCGTTTAGCTGCGTTAGCCTGTTGTCACGCTTACGAACAGATTCTCTGAGCAGACTGTTAAATGATTTATTGCTCCATACTCATGTGTCAGGTCAATGGCTTGCAGAATTCTGACCCCATCGCCCCTCCTACACGTGTCTGTCATTTAAGAAGTTTGTGTAAAGCCTGTGGGATTTACCAAGTAATACATAGGATGTAATTACTTTTCCTCAATTCTCCTTATTGCCTTCTACGTAGCAAGTGTTGTGTATTTTGTAGAGAGATATAGTTCACAGCATTAGCCAGTGTCACTGTTGAGAAGCTGGTGATGGTTAACAGCTCACTTATTTTGATCATCTACACATCGAGGCATATACTGAAAAGGAAGCGCTTACACCATAATTTTTGTATTTGATTTGCAATTTTAATACACTGGACAAATGTCATTGGCAAAATCTGTTAATTTGTGAATTTAGGTGTTTCAATCAGGCACCTTATCCCCAGTGATGGGCAATTTTAATGCTTCAGCATACCAAGACATCTTGGACAATGTCATGCTTCCAACTTTGTGGCAACAGTTTGGGGAACGCCCTTTTCTATTCCAACATGACTGTTCGGCATAGAAGAACTTGACTGACCCGCACAGAGCCCAGTGGCCTCAACCCATCATGCACTTTTGGGAGGAACTGGAACAGAGATTGCGAGCCGGGCCTTCTCATCCAACATCAGTGCCTGACCTCGTAAATACTTCACAGAATGAATGGGCACAAATTCCCACAGAAACACTCCAAAATATTGTGGACAGCCTTCCGAGAAGAATGGAAGCTGTTATAGAAGCAAAAGAGGGACCAATTTCATATTGAAGTACATGTATTTGGATACAGTGTCATTGCAGATTTGGCCAAATACAGATTTGTCCATATAGTGTATGTCTGTTTATTAAGTTGTACAGACCAGAATGATTCAGGTGGTGAAACGTGCACCAGGCCTGGGGAAAGGTGTTGATCGTGAATTCCAGTTTCATGATGATGAGACTTTCACCCTCCCTGTCTCCTCTTCTGACATGTGCTTGCTCATAAGAAATACATTGATTTTACCTGAGCTATAATTACAGAAGCAATATGGCCCTGCATCAAGCACGATTCCCGTCTCTGTGTGCATGGAGTTTGCATGTTCTCCCCGTGCTTGGTGGGTTTCCTCCCACAGTCCAAAG
>JAOVVB010000037.1:21499273-21521672 GCA_028570985.1 Heterobranchus longifilis
CTCTTTTAGTGTTCATACAAATATTTACACATTAAGTTTACTGAAAGTAAAAACAGTTGAAAGTCAGAGGACGTTTTTTTTTTTTGCTGAGTATATATGGATAGTGTGTTGTGGACCCCTTTCCATTGAACGGTTATGTTCATTGTTTCCTTCCAAAAGCTTACTTACACAATGACTTGACATGTAAATAAATAAAAAAAGAGTCTTAATATTGCTTGGTCATATCACTATATATTACATTTTACAAATTGAGGCATAATGGAAATACCAAAAATGTATTGCCAGCGCACAGGTTTAGAAATATTAATTATATGTTAAATGCAAAAATCTGTAACTTTTGAACTTGGTTACATTTTGCAACTTTGTTTGGTAAAATGTACTTCACTTGAATTCATTATTAATTTACAGATAATAGCATTGTGTTTGTGATTTTTCATTTAGTGTCACATTTTGTTCTTTTTCTGCCTACAATTCAGACTTCTGATAGGATTTCTGCCCCTGGCAGTCATGGAATGCCAGAGAAAAACCAAACCAACATGACTGGCCTTGTATTCAATCAGGCTGTTCCAGGCAGAATGAATGAATGCCTCTTAGTCTAATCAGATATGTTGGAAATCTGAGCATGGCCTCTTTGCCCCATCAGGATCCCTGAGAATCAGCTGTAACCCAAGTGGTGCACGTTGACTTGGATGTGATGGAGACAGTATAGAGTAGATTTAGCATTTCTTGAGACACTATGTCTCATCACTCAGGCTCATCACTGAACCACCATTCAAGAAGTTTTTTTTTTTTTTATCTGTGCTGGAATCCTTACTTTGATACATGCTTATAAATAAGATCTTTGTTTTAAGATCACCAGATCTTCCTTTGCAAAAGACTTCCTACAAAGTGGATCATATTGCAAAGCTGTTTTGTCTTGGGGCAAGTTTGAACTTCTTGGCACATTTCTGTCTTTGGCAAGGAAATTCATGGAGTTCATACTTCTGTGTTCTACATTCAAATTTTTGGTGGGAAATAAAGCATTGAATTAGAATATCTTATTAATCTTACTTATTGTGAATTGTAACTTTTTTTTTTTATCTTGTGCCTTTGTGCATTCTGAAAGCCAGCTTGCTATGTAAAGGCACCTTAAATTAATCCCATGTTTTGATTTTGTGTTTACAGGCAAATGATATGAGTCTTACCTCTGTCCCTCATGCTCAAGCCATTGCTATGCTACGGCGGCCATGTTCTGTCCTCAGGCTTACAGTTATGCAAGAGAAGGGCTTTAAGCCGAGGCCTGAACAACACGTTCAGCCTTCCACCTCTCCTGTGGTTCAACCTTCACACAATCCCGGCACAGTGATTCAGGTGGCCCTGGTGAAACGCGACCGGTCTGAGCCCCTCGGCATCAAGCTTATACGCAAGTCAGATGAACTGGGTGTCTTTATCCTAGACCTGTTGCCAGGAGGCCTGGCAGCCAAAGATGGCAAACTGCGCAACAATGACAAAGTGCTGGCCATCAATGGCCATGATTTGAGACATGGTACACCAGAGAGCGCCGCTCAGATCATCCAGGTACTGCCCTTAATTACAGGGTACTCAAGCACTGTCCTGCACTTTTAAGTGTGTTTACCTCATTTAACTAATCAACTAATGAACTGCTCTTTCTGACTTGAAGCTGGTGTGTTAGAGCAGAGAAGACACTAAAGTGTGCAGGATTGGTACATCGTTACATTAGGTTTTAAAACATGCTATATCTATTACTAATAATAAAATATTAACAATTATATCTAGCATGGAAAATATTATTGTCAGGTGTATAAAACAATTTTGTTACAAAAAAAAAAGCTATTTCATCATGGTGCTTGATGGGTTTTACAACTGCACCTGACAGTACTGTTCTTGCAAGAACTGTTCCAGAACAGCTGACCTCCATATCTTAAATAATAACTGACTCTTGTTACTTGACAATAAAAAAAAAAAAAAAATTAAACTCAACTTTTGTCTGGTACTATAAAACTTCTATATATAACTTAGATTTATACAGTATATAAAAAAAGACAGAACAGTGTGTGTATGTGTATAAAAACCTCGACTTGATTTATTACTTTCCTTTTTTTTACTTCCTTTTTTTTTAGTTATGCACAAATATATTGATTATGCATGTTTGTTTTTGCATGATTTAGCTACACAGCAGTTTAATAATTATAGATAAAGTATGTGTTTCATAAAAATATGAATGAAAGGCTGCAATTTGAAACATGCTAAACAACAACTTGCATTAAAGCAGTGGTGATTTAAAATACTTTTAAAATACCCTTTTAACTAATTTTGGATCTTGTGTGTTTGCTCATCAGAAGTTGACAGTACATTTTGTGTAATTTGGTGATTTTAATTTAAGTAACATATGCTTTACTTGGCTGTTGTGTGTAACCAGGCCAGTGAAGTCCGAGTGAATTTTGTGGTAATGAGGCAGCAGGATTCCACTGATGAGGGAAGTGAGCTACAGAGCAGAGGAGCCAGGAGAGGTGGTGAGAACCAATATTTCAGGCGGCGCTCCACATTCATGAAGGTAAACTTTACTGTGCTAAGGCTATTTAATAATGCTGTGCCTTGTCTTACCTACTTAGCTGTTAGCCATTATCTGCTTTTCAATTGTAGCGCCAAATTGTAACAATATATGCAGTAAATTTAAAAATATTATTTGACAATGATGGAATCACAACATGGGGTTGAGAATAACACTGCATTCGCATAAGCTTTGTTGGAGAGTTTTGAAAATACAATATCTAAAGCTATGATAGTGTTTTCATGTCACTGTGCTTGGTGGGTTTCCTTCGGGTACTCTGCTTTCCTCCCACACTCCAAAGACATGCAGAGTAGACTGATTTGCGTTTCCAAATTGCACGTGGTATAGGAGTGTGTGAACCTGTGTGCTCTGCAATGGCTAGGCACCCTGTCCAGGGTGTATCCTGCCCTAGTCCCCTTGGATAGGCTCCATGGCTCCAGCAACCCTGAACACAATAAGTAGTGTACAGAGTGAGTGTTTTTACATGGACCTTGTTTTAGGTTGGGCTAAAACTAATATCTTTTGTAACGTTTAATAATCTCATGTTAGAGCTGAGCTCCGAGAGTACATTGCTGATCAGTGCTATGGATTGAATCATCTCTGAACTTTCTATTATGATGTTTCCTTTTTTTTACTTTGGTTTTACAATCCACATTTATAGTTTCATGATTTTAAATGATGAAAATAAGAATTTCTCAGCATGCCCCTTTAAAATGCCACAACCGGCCAAGCTGAGCTTATGTGGAATATCTGTCAAATCTCCTGCAGTTTCTCTTTGTACTCAGAACCATTCGGCGATAATTCTGAGATTTTTTTTTTTCTAGCTTGAGGTTGTGAAACCATGCTCGGGGCATGTGGTTTGGTTAGCTCATAATTTAAAGTCCAGTGCTACCATGTGGCTATGTGTATGTTTCTCATCTCTCTCCATTAAAGCACTCTTCACGCTGCCTCCTGTCACACCTTGCTTCCGTGTCACTTCCTCACTGGCTTTGGAGGTGAAAGATGCAGGCTGGTCAGGGTGAGATTAAAGCAGCTAGTCCCTATCTTTGGACCTTGCCCATGATCAAAAGGCCTGGGGTGCTGCTTTCTCTCTTCTTTTCTGCTGGTTAGTTTGTGGCTTGGGATCAAAGCTGGTGACAGTTAGCTTTCGCCTGCAGAGTTAAAGCCTTTACTCTTGTTGGGAGGGAGGGTCCCCTGCTGGGTAGGAAAAGGCCCCCCACACCCTCTGTGGAGCCCCCCAGACACTGGGAGAAGATCGATGAAGCCGTGGCTTTTGCCACTAGTGATGAGTTATGATGGCAGTGTGTCAGGCCCTTCACATTATCACTTCTCTCTATTCCTAGCAGTATCTAGAACAGAGGAGTGTTTGTTTTTACAAATGTTTTCCCCACAGGACTCAGACACGTCTCTTGAGCCTTCACTTTTTCCACCCAAAGAATTGAGAAGCAGCTGTGTTCTAAAGACCACATTAATTTTATCCATAGCTTCAGCATGGGATTTGAGTGGTTGTTTAAATGTAATGTAAGCAATATTATAATAATTTATTAATGGTAATGAATAAAAACATTTTTGATTCTCCTATGTGTGTTGCCTGTGATAAGGATCCTCCTGGTGGATTCTCAAGTCAGGAAAAGACGGTCAGTCTGAAGAAGGAGCCGCGACATTCACTGGGCATCACGATCGCTGGTGGGAGAGACGGCCGCAGTCGTCTGCCTGTGTACATTACAAGTGTGCAGCCAGTTGGCTGCCTGCATAGAGACGGTACCATCAAACCAGGTCTGACAAAGAGCAAAAAGATGAATAATTACAGTGTCTCACACATTTAGATTTAGATGCCAGTATTAGACACCATTGGTTCAGAGACAGGCAGTGCAAATAAGGAGCATTATGGGATATTTTTAACCATAAATCACTTAAATTAATATTTGACATTGCAATAAATTGAGAGCTGACCTGTTAGCCAGTACTGTGCTCTTAGCCACTAGAAATACTTTATACACAACCACCTTACTACCTGTACCTGTAAAATGCAATTAAAAATGTTTTTGAAATTATCAGCAGTGCTACTCAAAAATATCTGATTATGTGCAATGTATGTAGATGAAAAATAATGTGTTCCTGTTAATTGCCAACATGTGATTAACACACAGTTATACCTCAATCTTCATGCATATTCTTATTGGGTTGGCTGGTGTTTGCTCAGGTGATGTGTTGCTGAGCATCAATGCTGTTGACCTGACCCAGCTGACTTATAACGAAGCCGTGTCTGTGTTGAAGACACAGACGGCCCAGAGCTCTGTGACGTTACGGGTCATCCGTACTATTGCAGAAGAGGAAGAGCAGGATGTAGGGGCAGCAATCCAAGAAGAAATGGACACAGGGGAGAACCCTAGAGAGGATGAAATCAACTGGTTCCCTCTGTGGACCCGCTGGCTGGGCCTACCCAGGTGAGTAATGGACATGGTTTAGTGCATCTGTATAGGATTTCTGCCATGCAGCTCTTTTAAAAATGTCTCTTATAATATTGATTATTCCACAGGTCCTGTTGTCTTGACTTGTTCCTAGATATAGTTAGTGTGCAATAAAATGCTGGGATATAGTGACTTCCTTTCCTGTTTGAAAGCACTGAATTGTCAGAGTCTCTCTATGTTCACTGTGAACATCCACTGTGCAATCCTTTATGATTGTGATTTTTATTTATTTATTTATTTATTCACAAGCCACATGCACTGGTGTCGTGATATCATGTTGTTAAAAACCAACAATGAGAGCTGGGGCTTCAGTATTGTGGGAGGATATGAAGAAAGTCGAGGTCAACAGCCTTTCTTCATAAAGACCATAGTGCCTGGAACTCCTGCATTCTTTGATGGTCGTCTCAAGTAGGTTTTTTTTATTAAATGGAGAATTCTAAGTAATGCATGAACTTGCATACTGTTCTTGGTAAACCATGCCATCATTCATTTAAATATTAGTTTGTCTGTGAAGAGTTTTATCATTCCATACTATCTTGAATTATCTAACCTAATACGTACTGGTTGTCTGGAGGTGTATAAGTTTGAAAGGTCGACTCAGGTTGCTCACTTTGGTTAAATGCTAAAATGTCTCCGAGATTTTAGCAGAAGTTCCTTGAATCACTACTTCTGTGTTTGGGTGGTTTTAAAATCTTTGATGTTATCAGGTAGTTTTAAGTAACAGGTTAGATAACATGATGGATGTTTTTATATCCTTTTTTAGAAATGTTTATAGATGATCTTCTAGAAATTGCTACACTAACACACTAATAATGTCCTCTGTACATCACTACAGGTGCGGTGATGAAATTGTGGCCGTGAATGGAGCTACCACAGTGGGCATGAACAATTCATCCCTGATTCCTATGCTAAAGCTTCAAAGGAACAAAGTCACACTTACTGTCGTATCCTGGCCTGGCAGTCTCGTATAACATCTGAAAATGGTTTCTGTGATTTAATATCCAATGCAAATGGATTAAACCTGGAAGGTTGGATGGTAATCACTAACTTGGTTTTAAAACACAATAAGGAATGTAAAAAGAAAATACAAAAAGGAATGGAATCTGGAGGAGGTTTTTTCCTACTTTGTTGTGGTGCTTATTGAGATGATGGACAATACTCAAGCACATGGACACCAGAAACTGTTTCTCCACCAAGAGCTTCTAAGTCAAGATTATTTCGTCTTACTGAAGATTTTATTTCTTTGAGTAACAGCAATAATTTTCACCTGTCTGTGCTTTGTGATTGGGAACACCGTTGTTACAGAGACACGCTTTCGCTTAGTGATTTGTGTTAAATTACACAATAGTGATGCAGGGTGTAAATGTTTTTATGATGCTACGTAAAATGGGACCACACTACAGTCTTAGGGTTTTATGAGTGTAATTACATTTCAGTTACTTTTATGTTTTAGTCCTTTAGCATTTTGAAAGCGGTTGCTTTTTTTACTTTTTGCCATGCTTTGTCAAACTATGTATATGTTGGCTATTCTGTTTCATTTATTTCACATAGAATTTGTCTTCTAGATGTAAAAAAAAAAAAAAAAAAAAACCTTAATTACTACCGTAACACTTTCAATTTTAATTACATTTGTTCTATTTTTTTTTGTTTTGTTTTAAGCACACATGTATGCTGGTTTCTGCTTTCCTTTCATCACTGGCCCCCCACTGACAAATGGCTTTTACCAAAAATATATAATAAAGAATTGAGTTATGTTATGATTTTCATCTAATTCAGGTAGTAATGTAGACTTTTCTGTGCACTTTCCTTTAACCACCAGTTATGTGCTTTTAATGGAAAGGGTTTCTTAAATCTAGAAGAGCATTGCCATTCTTCCTGTATGTAATATTTATGCATAGTGACCAAGTTTAGAAACTCTTACTGGCCCTTTTAATAAAACAGAAAATAGGACTTATACTGTGAAATGTATTTGATTAAAATACAAAATGTAATGCTATTTAGGTGTTAGATCTTACATTCACTAATCATAGCTAAGAGCAACCACACAGTACTGTGTTTGGTTTACATGGAATTAGGTTCAACAATGTAAAAAATGAAATCCGCAGGGAATGAAATGGAGTGTATGGTAAACAGAACAGGTCATATCTTGTAAAAGGTGAGTAAAATCATCAGGTACTCTATCTGTAGATCATGGCAGATGCTCCTCCATGGTGAAACTGAACAACACCTTTTCTTTATATAAAGCAATAGCACTTTTTTGTATACAATATACCACAATCATCCATAACATTAACACCACCACCATGCAAAGTGCATAACGTTGAGCACCAGCTCTACACCAGGAAACTGGTGACACGATCATGGACACCCAAGGCTCAACTATGGCCGTGGGGACCAAGGGCCAGCCCGTCTAATGTGATCCTAGAGAAAAGTCAATGCATGCACAAATTGCCAAAAAACTGAAAAGTTTTGATCATCATACAAAGGCACCGGAGGCTGCAGTGCACCACACTGCCATGCATGGGGCCCAGCAAGCAAAGAGCCACAGGCCCAGCCCCCAGACTCCCTGGATCCCAATCCGATATAACAGACCAGCAAATTCAGAGGGCCCACAGCACCCAAAGGATCCAATGACAAGATCCTGGTGCTAGACACCACATCACAACCCCAGGGCCACCCTTGTAGCACAAGAGGAACTCAAACCTACTGTAGGTAATTTTAATGTTATGAATTATCAGTGTATATTCTTGACACTACCACATGTGGTTTGTACAATATAAAAGTCTAAAGGAAGTAAAGTAAAACCAATGTGTTGCACTTTACCCCAATAACCCTGCCCCAACTATGACTTAGTCTGCCCTCTTCAGGCTGCTAGATACTCCAGTTTGGGTGTTGCAATTACACATAGCAATGCTGTCTATGAGGGGGCAATCTCAATCACTAACATGTATCAATCATCCTAAAATAGTAGATAGAAATGACAAAATGGGTGTGCTGGACCAGTGAGACGAATGATATCTGGAGCTGAGCTTCAGCCTCATCTCTACTTAAACTCCACATTTCACTCAAACTAATTCATGTACACTTAATATCATTTGTACATGCATATACATTTAATGTCTTAGGCTTAATTACTTGGTTTTAAATAATTGGTGCTTTATTTTCTCTATGCTGTACCTTTATTTATATAAAAAAAAAATGGAAATAAACTAAATACAGTATAATGGCCCAATATAATCTGCTGCTTACAAATTTGTAATAAAGGCCATTCAAGTGGTAGGGTAAGAATATTATTTTTAGTATTCACACTGTTAATTTTTTTTTCCCCTTCAGGAGATCAGGCTGCAAGTGTCTGTTTTTTAAGAAACATAACCTTAAAATGAAATTTACATTTTGAATACAGCCTTTTTTGACTTAAAAATGTATACCTGACTTATACTAAAGTAAATTAGAATTCTGTCTAGCAAAAGTATGCTCATATTAAACAAATTCATATGCAGCTACTGACTAAACTGAAATGACTATGTAATGATGACAGTTATCAAAACTGTTAACAATTTATTTATGCTTTCCACAGAAATTAAGAGAAACATTTACAGGAACTCTAGTAGGATGGTGAGAGGTTCTCTACAGTAGAGCACGGTGAGAGGTTTCTCTCTCTCTCTCTCTCCAGATAATTAGGCAAAGTTTAGGTATATCACTCCAAACATTCTGCTCATTTCAAGAGGCACTCTAATCCAGCAGGCTGACATGTTAAAAAATAAAGAAAAACAAGGCAGTCGTAACAAAAAGAGAATCAGTATACATATGAAAAAGTAGCGTCAAAGTCCTCATATCTGCACTATACAGCAGCATATGGACTATGCAGTTGAAATGTAAGAAAGCAAGAGAAAAGAGACTACAAAATGTTTTACATACATACGTACAAGGTGAAACTCACGGTAATATAAATGACATTTAATATTCTTAATAACTCCTGATTGGCAAAATGGTTTTGAATAGTCCAATTTCATCCTTTCAGTATATACAACATAAAAAAGGGAAAAAAAACAAAAAAAAAACTCGGGGACAATCAACTGAAAGCCTGATGTCCTCGTGTGCTCAAGTGCAATTTTTCAGCCCTCACCTTTTGACTGGCGTGTTATACATACATGTTATGGCTTTCTAAGTAAACGGGTCCATATAGACTGGAAAGTTACAGAGATGCAGTTTATAAACAAAACTGTTACAATAATAGATTGGCAGAAAACTAATCGCCAGCTAAGTTACATTATGTAAACATGAAATACTAGGCTGTACATCTTGTCCAAAATTATATTCAATGGTCTGTTTCTTTAACTTGCCCCTGTATAGAGGAACATCACCAAAGTGCAGACAGAAAAAAAAAACATGCTGACAAACATTTTAGCTACTTTAAATTCCCTACCCATTCCACTAGCATAGGAGAACCCTGAACATTTTCATTTTGCTTTAGAGCAACTACCATCAGGAAATGTGCAAGATTTGCTCTAAAGCAAAGCGACATTTCACTACAACCTGAAGTTTCATCCACCTCTATTAACAAAGGTTTTATTTTTATCATAAGGCAAATACACACCTTGAGGTGCCTTGACTTTATCAACATATTGTTACATGAAGGTGGGAAGGATGGATGACTTCTGGGGTAAATGCACTTTTCAACAGAAATGTTAATAAATTTTTGTAACAAAATCATCCAGGTGCAACACGGTGCGATTCTACTGTATTTGGAAATGTGCAAAATCTGCTCTAAAGCAAAGTGACAGTGTTGCGAACTCTACTGTACAAGGTACTGGGAGGAAAAAAAGGGCCACACAGAGACACCTGTGAAGACCCTCAATCCAAGTTTATATACAAGGCACTAAGTAAGGAGCGGAGTGAGAGCCATTCACCAGCATCCCTCTGCAGTGCTCTTAGTCCGGTCTGAATATTGGATATTTCGGTAAGAATTCTATAAGAATCACCTGGAGGAGGAAAGGAAAAATTAATATTAAAGAGCTAATTTACTCCAGACCATTGCTTTAAGATTTACTACCAGTTTGGGCATCAGTACTAATTTGGGCATCATTTATCAAACTGTACACAGGAAAAAAACGGTGGAGCCTACAAGAGTAAATTTAAGGAGACTTACAAAAGGCCTCAGGATTGTATCACTGATGTAAGTTACTGCAATTTTATATAGAAATTCCAATATTAAGTTTAAAAAGCTTATTTATTTTAATTACACATGTTGTGAAACGATTCATGATTTGGTCAGTTGTAGGCTTCGCCTTTTACCAGGTTTTGTGGTCATAATGAAATGCAAATCAGTTGTGCCCCGAACGTGCTTGGTAAACTTGAGTAAATCTGGCAGGAGGTTTTTTTTTAGGTTGGTCTGGCCAATAAAAACTTTTACACACAACTTGTATATAAAATGACTGATAAATGAGGCCCAGTAACATAGCCAAATGCACTTAATATGAACTACTTTGCACTTAGCTTTAACAAATAACAGGATTTAAGAAATGTTAGTGATGTCCTTTTAATTTCTGCTACCAAATGTCAATTGTTAATGTATATATAAACAATAACATCTGTAACCATGAAGTACTTACATATTCCATCATGTTATTACTCTCACATTTTCTTCTGCTGAGTTTCCAGTGCAATCCCAGCTGATGAGAATTATAAAGCACTGGAGTTAGTGAATGCTCTACAGGTTCCCAGTCCACACAAGCACTCCAGACATGCAGACAGGCTTTACACATGTGGGTTCACCCGGGTCAAACAGCAGTTAGTGCTCTGAGGAGTTTTCCTCACTATTCAGGCTGCAGAGTCTGTCAGCCTCTGGTGTGAGACACAAGCCATTTTTTTACTGCTGACCTCTGCACAGTCTGGTCAGCCTCTGCAATCTATCAATAGCCCAGCCAAAAATAGCTGAGAAGGACATGGGCATTTTCACAGTTTAGCAGCTAGATTTACAACCATTAACGACATCTAAACACTTAATTTACTGAGGCACTGAAAACTGCTGCACATTTTTCTTTATTGCTCCAGTGGTACCGAGGTGGAATTTGCTTACCTTGTGATATAATCGGTTGTTTTCCCATTCTAATAATTTCTGAATGGATCTCCGTGTCTGTCAAACAGAAATATACAGGGGGTAAATGCGCTAGCGGCAAGTACCCTGTCAAAACCTTCAAACAGGTGCATAGCAAATACCAATAAAACACTCGTATTAAGACTTTAAAGACATTTATGGACTGAGGCCCCTATTTAACCAGCTCATAAGCTGCATGTTATGGTCAATAATTCTGGTCTGGATTCTAAAACTTTTCATAGCGCATCCTTCAGCTAGTCTAGTTTAATCTATCAATTGTACACCACATCATTAATTACACACCTTGTTATTTTGACCTCAACACCAAGGACATTATTATAGAATGCTAAATGCAGTCAAAGAGACAGGGCTGAATTACATGTAGGACCATAAAAAAGGATCATCTCACCCTCTTGTTGAGGCATATGACTGGCCACAGACTGCAGCCCACAGTACAGCAACAGCACAAGCAGCCGCACAGTAGCCATTTCACATTAACTGGTAAGTTCTTCTTCAAGCAAGCATTCACCCGGTTGATGCTTGTCTTGAACTCCTCTGGGGCAACCTATAAAAGCAGAGGAATTTAAATACTAGCCAAATAAGAAAGACAAATGCTGTCTTTTACAAATGCACCAACCACTAACAGGAGAAAAGTGTGCATGAAAAAAGAACAATGATGAGGGGGGGGGGGGATTAACAAAGCATGCATGTACACTGTATATATCCACACAGATTCCATAAATTACAAAACTGAAAAAGATCCTGCATAAATCTTTAGCAGATGCCTCCTTTAAATTTTCATAATTGTAATGCTTACTTGCCAATCAAACTGGCCTTTCAAGGCAAAAGGGAGGACAAAAAAAAAAGAGAGAGATAAGCCCATGGCCTGTGGCTGTACCATCCAAACAACATGAATGGCTGCTCATTCCTTACTGGGTATGTACACCATAAAACCGGGGTCGTAATCTTTTATGACAGGATGCAAAGGTCTCTTTGCAAACAGTGAAAGAGCTTGGAATAAAGCCCCACATGCCTGATCTGCACCCTTCAGTCATCATAATCCTGACCTCATCCATCACATGTCACCCTAGGTCACAATACTGGAGATACATTTTATTGCCCTGCACTTCCCTCAGCCTGCTCTTCCCCCTGCAATCTTTTTTGTTTCCGAATCTGACCCAGGAAGCTTTCCTTTCTTGTGCACGGCACAGTCTTTATTTCATTATTTTGCCACCTAAAGCTGTGTCTTCCCGACACAAGGATCCCAGGCTGCCAGGCCTTTGAATAGTTTACTCATTGACAGAAGCTCAATTTAGTGCATTCAGTTTGCATTAGTTGCACTATGATGCACTTAGTGAAATGCTCCAGTTTCGGAATGAAGACTCCAGGAAGATTATTCTTTTTCATTATTTTTGATCGCCCTATAGAAATAGCCACATGCTTGGAATGACGAGAAGGGGGGGAAAAATCTTATATTTGAACATTTCAATTACTCAAGCACATTACCTTTCCTGTCAGAACAGATGGGAATTCTGTGTCAAATTTGTTGCTAAGTCCAAACCTATAAATACAGAAATTAGATGTAAAGCAAAATTCCTACATGCAATTTTCATACGCTGTCAACATGAAAAAAACTAAAATAATCAGACTATGGAATAAGTGATTGTAACGGTAATATTAGTGATTTAATTTTCAGTTGATCAGTTTAAAATTATGATAATAAAACAAATCAACAATACCAATAAAGCACAGGTTTTATGAGGACATAAATTACTATATGCTAAGTAAAACCTTGGGATTTGTCTAATACTGTAGTGAACCTCCACTGGCTCCCATCCCCGCTATACTAGTGCACTACTTTGGACATGGAATCATGTAAATTTAGTGCACTACATCTCCATCATAGAGTGATTAGACTTTTTCGAAGTAATTAAAGGATAAGGCACAGATCTGAACACTGTAGATTAATGTCTTAAAAATACTAAGCGAAAAATCTGAGTTTTTAACAAACCGAACTGCATAACTTTTATATTATAGGAGATGAAGTATATTGGGGAGACCAAGGTTAAATAAACTACTTTATGAACGTGATAATACTGATGTCTGCAGTAAACGTCCACGATAAACAAATAAGCCATGCAGGTTACAGATGACAGGACATGTGCACTATATTTATACGTGATCGGCAATAAGAGAGCAACGACACAAAAGACGCAAAGGAGCGTTTTCCCGTCTTCCCGAATCAGTGTCGGTTAAACAGAAAGGTGTGTATGGGGGCTGGCCTGCGTGAAATTTTTAAGAGGTACCTTCGAGCAAGCAAGAAAAAAAAGCACACATTGAATGCTAGCATGGAGGCTAACCAGATCAGAACTAATACAGCGGCATAAAGCGGCGGCTCTGCGGCGCTCGTTTGCTTACACAGTGATGTGGCCGGCCCCTCGCATTATCACAGGTTCGGGGCAGTATCTTGCGAGGTGCTCTTCACTCACTATTCGTTCGTCTTCTTCTTCTAACTCATAAATGGTATCAAAGTCCGCCATGTTGGGCAGTAAGACGCTCATGACGTTTCTGACACTGCGCGAGTGACGTCGGAACTACGTAGGGCGCGCGGCGGCGTAAGGGCGGGATTAAACTTGCGCGTGGCATGGGCGGGGCTAATCATGCTGCGTCATTATTTAGTTTTTTTTAAGATGAATTAAACTACTTTAAAGAATCAATTATATGGTTCAGAAAAAAAAGCTTAAGAAACTTTTCACACAATTGTGTAATAAACCTAAGGCTAATTCAAATATTTTGCATAAACACTAAACAATTATGTAATTTATGGTACACGCCTACTATACTAGCTAATCTGTCTCAAAATCGGGCAACTTTCATGGATTTTTTTTAACAGTAAACAAGTTCTTGCAGGAATTCCTTATAGTTATTAAAATTAAATAAACATTTTTAATGTAATCCTAAAAGTCCAGAAAATATCCTGAAATTTCCCAGGAACTCTAAACCACCTTTGGTTAGTTATATCCATATAATTAACCATGAAGGAATAATCTTTAGGCTAAAAGGCCCTACATCAAAGGCTACACAGCATATCACGGCCTGTGTAATATGTAGTTAAAGTGTAGCAGAATGAACAATCTTTTGTCACTCCTCCTTTTTCACACTAAAGTTAATCACATTTATCTATGCTACAGTTTATATGATATTTTGTGCAGCATGTTTATCTGTTATATATTCCTCCTAGCGAATAGTGTTTTTGATTTTGGGGCTTGTGTGTAAATTTCATATGTACATATCTTTGTTATGATATTTACACTTATTTGCCCTAAAATTATTTCAGGGAGTCATTTATGAAATAATAAATACCAGAGGTCAATTGGTTATAAGGTGGCAAACTCTCCTTAGATCACAAACAGGTCACCATGATGGCATATAAATAGCTGTGTTTATGTTTTAGTGGATATAATGACATGATCCCGCCATGTTTTTTCAAAAACATTTATTTACATTTGGAACGTTATTTACACTCAAACGTTCTACCCATAAATCCGAAATCTGCATTCACCCATGTGAACGAAAAGGTGCTGGTGTAAAGAAATGCTGAAAAGTAGCAGAACTCGTCCACGCATGTGAAAATAATGAAAACAGGCCTACAGGTGGAAGATCAACATCTACGTCTGTAGAAACAATATAGGCCTCTGTCTGAGATATTTTATTTACAAAAAACGCATACACTCACCACATACAGAAAATTGTATTTATATCTTAATCGATCAAACACAAACAAAACTATTAGAATATCTTACTTTTTTGCACCGAACGAACATTTTGTCGTGCGTTTTTGTTATTAAAAAAACTATTCTATTAAAACAATATTTGAAGAGCCTCCAGCCTTTGGATGCAATAAAAACTCGATTCCTCTTTCACTATAATCCACAAGCTCGCGCGCCAGGACGCGTGGTCTGGAGCGCGTGAGTCCCAGTGAGCGCTGTGTGTCATGTCCTTGCAGCGGGTCGGAGTGCTCAGTTTTAAGTCGGATGATTTGGAGTAAGATGCTCCGAGTTTGAGGTTACTGGGTGACAGTAACTTGCTGAATGTTTCTCATAGACGGTAAGGCGTTCATTCCTGCAGGCGGATAAACGGAGCCGTGCACGTCCGAAGGACTGAGCGAACCGGGAACAGGCAGCGGACTCACCGAGCCTGGGTCACTGTGCACAGAGCCGCTGCTGCCGTCGGACTGTCCCAGCTTCTTCTTGATCAGCTTCCTCTCCTTGGCGCGGCGGTTTTGAAACCAAATTTTTACCTGAAAAAAAAATTGTATATTCTTACAACAGGCCTAATGGTTTATGTAGTAATTGTGGCCCAAGCTTGAATTCCAGGTCATACCTGTCTCTCTGAGAGGCCCAGATTCACCGCCAGCTCCGATTTTCTTCTTATAGTAATATAACGATTAAAGTGAAACTCCTTCTCGAGCTCCAGCCGCTGATGATCCGTGTAAACAACACGATATTTCTCCTTTGTTCTCGTTTTTCCTAAACAGATGCAGGAATGTTGTAGTTTAAATAAATAAATAAATAAGACAACAATCAATTTATGTATGTATGATGTGGAAATGTAAAAATGTGTAGTAAATACTAACCACGCTTAAATTAAAGCAATAAAACACAGTAGACAGCGAATTGTAACATTATGGACTTTCTCTTAAATAATTTTTCTGGAAATACCCAGTACTGTATATGACCTAAACACCAGATCGGCTCTTACTAAAATGAATCATTTAAGTTGAGCTTAAGATGTCTTCTAAAAAGTTTTGAACACACTGTAGAACAAAACGTTGATAGATATGACCTAAGCTCCACTGATGAGATTTCTCTGATGATGCATGGCATAGAGCCAAGAGCCGGTTACGCGAGTTTGATTTATAAACCAATTGTTTTCTATTTCTGGTAAATAGTAATAATAATAATAATAATAGTGCCAAACTATCTTTTGTATGCTTGAGGTTGTTGGAGAAATGGAAAGAGTAGTTTAATAGTTTCGTTACGCTAATTCCAGTCAGTGACAAAACATAAGACTTATATTAATGGGAAGAAAATTAATAAGGACATCATTGTAAAATTAAACTTTCCAGACTTAATATCCCAGTTTAATTATTTTTAAATCTAATTCCAGGCCATGACCAAATGCTCACTTTATGCTGGCATATCCTAATCTATTCGTTAGTTTCGCATTAAGTGTTCTTCAGTTTAAACGATAAATACTGTTTTAAATCGCTTTATATGGGTTTTTGAGTGTTTTGTAGTTCTAATATGCGTTTCTTTTCCTGAAATACAACCCTTGAAGAACAGGGAGTGAAGGAGTCATGTTGTTGCATATCAAAGTGAAATCGTGTTGAAAGAAGCCACCGCCTGAATATGACAGATAACTCTCAAAACTTGAGACAAGGTATTAGGGGAAAACGCGAATCTCACATTTAGTTTATGGGAGTCGAGTCATTAGCATTACAAGAAGAGCTGGCGCCAGATCCCAACACCTTCACCTGCCACAAGTAACCTACAGCTGCTTCTTTGAAATGTGTAAAAATTAATACACCCGGAAAATACTTTGTTTGTTTAACAACAATTCCACATTGTCCTGATATAAACTATCTATTCATTAACAATTATTAATTTAATTTCAGCATAATTTCAGAGGTCTGTGTACGTTTTGGCAATTTTTGGCTAGTTAATTTTTGTAAATACTCGTTATTCTTTAATTGATTAAGATAGATAACTGATCGAACTAATGCTATACTAGCGAATAATTCACTGTTTGTGGTAATTATACTGAAAGATTCCACTTTAAATCTGAATATAAGTTGTCAATTATGGCACATTGGATATGGCCTAGTATTCCCACGGTGTGGACCAGCGGCACGTGTAGAGTTCACACTGATATTGAAGAGAAAAAAAAACAGCAGAACAAGATTCAGATCTTAATTTAAGAATTAAAGCTAAACCTACCGGTAGAAGAGGACTGGACTGTTTTGCTCATCCACTGATAAGAGTTGCGCCGTTCTTTATCCGGAGACATTTGGGCCACGGGTATGTTGTCGGGCGGCGGGGGCAAAACAGCTGACCCCGGGTTATGCATGGAGTTGTAATCAGGCGAGCAGTATGAGACTTGTCCCGGTGATGAGTTGCTCATGGGAGTTGCTATGGTGTTGGGAGGCGGAAGGCTATATGCGCCCCAGTCCTCTCTCGGACCGCCGTATGGAGCGGCCCACGGTCCTGCGGCCTGTGAGTGTGTGTCCATGCTGGGCATATGATGGTATCCACCAAAATCAGAGTATTGTGGAGTGGAGACGAAATTCTGTGGCGGGAGGTTGATACCAGATCGCCGTACAGGTCCTTGGTGGTGATACATGTTTCCTTCGCCTTTATCCAAAAGGTATCCAACATACATGATTCACAAGAAAAAAAAGACCCAAAAGCTGTTTTTAAGACGACATACTAGCAAAGTACATGCTAGATATGGCTTAAAATAAATTACAGGGCCAGAAATAGGGATTTCTTCTGAAATGTGGTAGTCCAGAACACAAAAAAAGATTTCCAAACTGTTCATGCGATGTAGTCCTTGACGTGCTTCAATCAAACATGATGTGATTCTGTTGACAAGCTAGTGGCCACTGATGTAGGTATAACAAGGCCTTCCTGACGTCAGCTAAGACTTCAAACCCTCTGGATTTGCATTCAAATGAGGGGCCAATAAGCCAGCCAACCCACTGCGCATATTCCCCTAGCGCCTGATTTCCGCATCACCTCAATCCTCAATCGCACATCATGCATGAAGGGGCACTTTTGAGTTTGTAACAGAACAAGTTTGTAGCACAATTTTATAGATGTTATCTTATAGTATGTATTTAAAAAAGGACAGGAAAAAAACAGACCATCTCAGTTTAGATCCACAAAGTTGGGTAGATATAACGCTTGTTACAGCAGTCACCAGCCAATAATGATAACCACTAACCCTAGCTATAAATAATAATAATAATAATAATAATAATAATAATAATAATAATAATAATAAGTAAACATCATCCTTCGTCATAATAAATATGTGTCCCCTTTAATTGTGTACACTGTATATTTGTTTCAGGACCTTTGGTCGTCCATGAATAGATGCAATTTAGGCAAACCTGTGGATATGGGAACGTTACATCTGCATAGTACCCATGCCACTTTCTCGCCTTTCGAATGTGCGCGTTATTTGTTAAAGATCTTCGAGTGAAAGAGGTGTAAAGCGTGTTGGTTCCTCTTTCTCTGTCTCTGGTCAGCTTCTCACTGGCGGCATCCTTCACACCTTCACACTCTGAAACAGGTCACACTTCACAGTTAGTTCCGGCCTGGTGGGAACCTGGGCTCTTTTACACTCGGCACTCGTGCGGGGACACCGGGTCGAGCGTGTCGCCAACTAGCTGGAAGATTTAACGACTTGTTAACTATTCTATTGGTTTCGGCGTTGAGGACCAGCTGTGATGTCTACATGAATTAATTCTACACATAGTGAATTTACTCTTCACTGGATTGCATGCACAGCTCAGGAGATCACAGGGGACAAGCAAGCACACATAAGCCATAACTTTAGTTTAGCAATAATCTAAAAATTTGCGAATCAATCAGTAAAATAATTAACAGAATATTGATATTAGCATATATATGTTCAATATGTAGATTTAATCACTTCAGGTTCAATCTAGAAACAAAACATATTTAAATGAACAATAAAATAATTATTGTGGTTTATGTTCATTCATGTTCATTCATTTACCAGTTTTTTTTATTTACGATTGACAAATCTTTAATATTTATTAATAATAATAATAATAATAATAATAATAACTGTAACTGTAACTGTAACTGAGACCAGTATGTGAAATGATTTTAAAGGTAAAAATGACTATTTATTTATTATTTATATTTTTATTGTGTTTAAGATTGTTCACTAAATCTGGAGCAAAAGGGTGCTTCTATTTTCAGTGTTGGTGTTACGTAATAATCGTGTCTTCTGTAATGTTATATAATTATATAACAATGATTTGATCTCTTGGCTGCACAAATGCGACATCGAGTAAAATGGGTAAATTAGTTCATGTAGTTCCTTTTAAATATTGACTGACAATGAAGGAAATATGAGCTAAAAATATGTGACTTGATCTAAATATTTGTTAGGTTCATTGGCAGCTTATTTTGCATTCCAACACAAAAAGAAAAAAAAGATTATCTTTTTTTTTTTTTTTAAATAACACTTAATTCGTATAAATATTTAATACGTGATATAGCCTAATATATATACGTATATAATAACGTATGTGATTTTATTTTTTGAATTACTTTCTGGCGGTAAACCACATTTTATCTGAGCAATTGTATTCATGTGAGGTGACAAAATATTTCGGGGCCATAATAAATTGGCACAGTTATGAGAGTAATAATAATATAATATGCCGTAATTCTGCTAAAATATAATGATAATTAATTACCATTACCAATTAATACCAACAAATAATCCACCCATTGTCCAGGGTCACATCGCAGTGCCTATATGTGCGCCTAACATCACCTTCAAAGGTGTATGTAACCATTCAGTCACCTACAGTGTTGCAATCATTCTAACCACGTTTAGAAAGTTTTTTAATAAAACCTGTTCAACGTTTTGTACCCAGAGACCTTATCAACTGCAATATAATTTACCTTTTGTCATTTTTTGCTGATTCTATTTTACATTTTGAGAATTTCAACTAACTATTGTTGTTATATATGTAAATACATTTAAATGATTAAAATGTGTACAGTGTTGTTGTTTTTTTTATCTATGCTTCATAGACCCCTGGATGTCCTATGACCTCAGTTTGAGAGCCGCTTTTATAGGTCACTCAACCCAATTGTTTTTTGCTGTTTCCCACTCGTTGTACTGTACTGTAAACGCTTAATGCTTTATATCAAATCGAAGGCGCCCTCTGCTGGTCGGATAGGATATTTACAAAGGCACCGATTAATAATTTAGTCAAATTGATTTCCAGGCTGCTGTAAATCATCACTAAAAATAGCGGTAAAAAGAGTTCGACGAAGTTTAAGCATTAACATATAATGCCTAAACGTTGTCGAATTTTTATTCATGCTAGTCAAATTAGAAGCACACGACCTGCTTTAATTATTCATATTTTAAGTCCCCAATTGGAGCTGTTTACACATATTTACATGTAAAAGTTCCTTATCAAAATATGTTCTTAACAATACAAATAATATTTAATCTGAGATCTAGCTTAGAGGTGTAGCAGCTTGTAAAGTTACGTTGCAGCACTAGCGATTTTACGTGCTCGCTAGACCTGTACTAATTTCAGCAGCCTCAAGGGGGCAGTGCGCTCTAATTAATTACTCACCTTATCGCACACAATCTCTTGTTAGGGAATTTTCCCAAACCTTCCATCTGCACGCGGCGTGGTCTGTGGACCTTCCTTTTTAATGGACGTTCAGTTTTTAATTGAAATTTCTGTTCCTTGATTGAAATCTCTTTGATACTGAAAAGCATCTAGGAGATGGAATAAATATAAAATTAAAAACTTAAAAATACAGATTTTTTTCTCTCAATAATATTTATCTACATATTGAGTGAGAAAATAATGTAGTAAGTTACATGTATTTGATTTATTGCATAATCAGTTATTTAAATAATATTCATCATTATCCACTGCAACTTTTCCTTCTTTGGAATAATTTCACACACCATCACAAAAAAAGTCAGTCATTGCATTCCTTTCTGATACTTTTAGACATTCTTCAGTCATATATACTCAACATCTGGAAGCTTTTGTGAGGGGCTGTGTGTGAACTTCTTGTCTCTAAGACGAAGGTGAATTCAGTTACTTTGAGATAGCATGCATGTAATTATTGAGTGGTATTTCTTTTCCTTTATCTAAAGATAATTAGTAGATAAATGGTCACAGTGGACACACAGCATGTTTAATAATTGGTCATTTAAAAGAGAGCAAAGTGTTTGAGAATTGAAAGAATTTTGATGGTTGATGTATGCTGCTAGAATTCGGGTGCTAGAATAGGATCACACTTATATGCACAAGAAGAATATTCTTAATGCAATCTATATTTGCTTAATTTAAAGCTTATAATTCAGTATATAACAGTTTAAATGTTATTAAGTTTTATGACCCTTATTATACTTTTTTTATTTTTGCAGCGAGAATCAGACAAACTACAACCCAATGCCTACAGTGGTGACCAAAAGTGTTTTGGCAAAAATGAAATTCAATGTTTTAATGAAATTCTCACATGTTTTACAGCATAATGACAATCAAGATAATAAAACTATATATTTTTATTAAGATAGAATTGGTATACAACAATTAAGAATTAGTATGAAGTCCTTAATTCTTCACAGGCTGAGCATATATTCAAAAAGACATTTGCAATCTGGGTTCACTTATTCAATCCATGCCTGCCTGATTGCTTCCTCAAGATTGTGTACAGAAGACAGGTTATTGACTTCTACTGCCTTCTTCACCATTGTCCAACAGTTATTTTATTTTATTTAGGTCTGGAGATGATTCCAGCAATGGCTCCTTAAAATAGTTAAATACAGTTGTCACACAGCCAGTTTTTTTTACTAGATTTTCAGTTAATTAGCACACTTCATACCAGCATGTGTGCTATGTGCTAGGAAGCTTTTGCATGCATTTTCCTGTCTTTTCCAGCTTAAGCTCACCTGCATCATTCATTGTTGTCATATTTTATGACTTTTATTTGTTTATTACTTGATATTTAATTGTGGAGGTTTTTAAGCATAAAACTAGGATTAGGATGAACTGATATTCCTTACTGTTCTGGTTCCATAATGTGGAACTTCTATCAAAACATGAAGACAGTTTCATTCATGCAAAGGGCAGATTTCCAATGCCTTTTTTTCCATGCCAAAAATACTTCTCTTCTACACTAGCCTATTTCTGTATATTGCATTATGTTTAGAATTCACTGGCAAAACCAAATGTGACGAAGTTGTCCTGCTTCCTCTCATCGATGACCACAATCCCCAATGGCTTTGAGTTTTTTTATGCTTCCGATCTATAACTGACTCAGATTTGGGAAGGAAGACATTCCAGCGTGACATTTCACCATGAGGAAATTTCATATCTTTTATCACTAGCATTATTTTATATTAGTATACATAATATATTATGATATATATATATATATATATATATATATATATATATCAAAATGCAACAGATTG
>JAOVVB010000037.1:21524841-21541725 GCA_028570985.1 Heterobranchus longifilis
TATATGATGATCATCACAATATTCTTTATTTTGACATTTATTCTAAGAAAAAAGTAAATGAACAAGCCAATTATCTATCTATAACTTACCTTTGACAAAGACATATATGGAACTCTCATGTTCTCTGGAATTTTTGTAACTGCAAGTGTAGTATCCTGTGTCTGTGTACTTCAGGTTGCGTATTATCAGCTTGCTGCAGTTCCCAGTTAGGTCACAAGGTTCTACATGGACCCCTTCAGAGCTCAGACTTCTACTGGCAAGCTCCCAATGCAGCTGGGTAGATCCTCTAATCCAAAAATCAATAATGACTATTATAAAACACCTGTCCAAATTCTCTGTTTCAAATGCAGAATAATCACAAGAGGAAACAAAACAGTGTTTGTAGTATGAAACCAAACCTAAGGTGCACAAATAAAAAAAAAATCAGTTTGTTTCATTTAACTGCCACACCAGTAGATTTATATTCATACCCATATATTTATGATATTTTATTTAGAGTATTTGCAGTAAAATGTCTAATGCGTCCTAAAGTCCGACTTTCACGTGGGAACGTGGCTTTTCTTGGATGGTGTGTTCAAACAACACATTTTTCAAGTAAGATCACATTAAACAGATCCCAAAAGAGCATCAAACATACCATGTCTGACATTCCAGTGGGTTAGACCCAGACTGAGAGGTCAAACAAATTTAGTCCCTCATTATGGGCCAGATAAAATGGGCAAATCAGAGACATTAAGCGCACATGACCTTGTAGGGAAGTGTCACACTCTGCAGGGCCAGAGAGGTCAGCATTCCTGACATTTTTGCAAGATGATGCAAGTCTCCATAATATTTAATAAATATTTATGTTTACTTACTCACTACTTCTACCCTCCGGTACAAATTATAACGAACTAAATGAGAATATATTGATTGGTTCATGGTTCATTGTTATCTGTTTTAAATTAAGTGCTGATTTAAGATCTTAAATTAAAGGCTGAGATTTAAGATTATGTTCAATAAGTAACAATTCTTTAGACATAAATTTTTTAGATATGACAGGCAATGTGCTGCACCTACAGCAGCAGTAGTAGTAAAATAGTTGGAACAAAAGAAGTAGCAATAGTAGTAGTAGTAGCAATAAAAATATCTTTGACAATACAGTACCTGCAGGTGAGTTTGAGGGAGCCTCCAGCACGATGCCGGTGTGGGTCTTTGGCAGGAAGCAGCTGTGGTCCCAACAGCATGCCTACAGGAAACACAACACGGCCCAAACATAATAACATTATTCATTTAGTACCAGAATTGTAATTGCAATGAGTAATTATCAAGTTACTGATTTTTCCCTACATAATAAGCCAGACTTAAATCTTCTTTTGGGATCACCTATATATACCTACAGTGCAAAACCATAAACTTCAACAAAATCCCTCAGGAGTTAACCCCAGAGTACCTTTTTACTGCCTGTTAAAAACCTGCTTCTGTGGAGCATGTCTAGCCTTCTGTATGTGCAATTGTTATTATTTATGTGTGAAAGATAACAGAGATATTGATAAACTGAAGAAGTACACTTGGTGTGTGGTCAGTGAAAATAGCTGACAGGAGAATTGAGACATGCTGAGGATAGGAAGCAATGTTGGGATCCGTGGTGTGCATTTTGTTTTCCCTCCTAAAAAGGAATGTGCTTGTTGTGATTTTTATTTTGCAAAAGATGCTAAAATTAATATGCTATGAAATTGCAAAAGGGACAGCATGTAAAGTTTGTCACGGATGAAAAAACTGTCTTTCTAAATGCAGTTTGCCATCACTTTATCTTTCTCTTTTTCTCCAACATATACATTCTCTTCACTACTATTCATAAACGTTGATCAGATTGAATCAATATGCCTATAAATTTGACTTTCAAACTCTACACATTATTTCAGTCCTGCACACCTGCAAACACACAAACATATATAACCAATTAAATCTCTTGTGTGCATTGTAAAAGTAAGAATAAAAGCCCAGCTGCATTGGAAGAATGAACTAATCCAGCAATGTTCCTACTTAATACAAGCTTCCTCCCGATCTGCTATAACATCATTGTTGTTTTATACTCCATGGTTAGTTAAGGGAAGGGATATTACTTGTTTCCCAGACTTTACCCAAAACTCTAATTTGACTGCAGCAATATCAGTGTAACTCCTTCATCTCTGTGTAATTGTGAAGCATTTCAGTATTACCTGACCACATTTAATTAATGTAATTCCATTTCTAATTAAATTGTAGTATTGTCCATAAGTTGATTAAAAGTACAATTTACAGGGTTTTGCTCTTCATATGCATCATTTTGTATCAGAAAAATTTAAGAAATTAATAAAGCTAAAATAAATGAAATACCCTAGCCACATGCGGTCCATGCCATTTGTCAGTGTAATTCATTGCAGAATTTCATATTATATAAATCATCATCATTAAAAGTGAGAGTGGTGCATGAGGCTGTAACTAAGTGAGAGGGAAAGGAGAGTAGCCAGAGTGTGACTATCTGTTTTGGTACCTGCAATGAGATGTGCCAGGTCTGCATTATTCCTTTTATATTAGTTTCAGATAATAATTATGCACATTTGACAGATGCACACATTCCCTCTTCCATGAGTAGATTCACACAGATGTGGACTTGCACGCATACACTGGTGAGAAACACAGGACCTGAAGGCTACAAAAGCTCAGCACTCATCCTCACAGATGGTCTGCTCAGCAGGGCCCCCAGCAGTACTTTAAAAGCATGCTTTCTTATAAATTTCCATCAGATCTGTCTCTCTACATCCACCTGCCCCCTTCTTCCACCCCCACCTGACCCTGACTCCTGGCCAGTGTTGACCTCAACAAGAAGCTTCGCCCCTCTTCAACAGCTGTGGGCTGCATTCCACAGAACAGTGTCTGAAAAATGCCAGAAATAGTTTGTTGCTGTGCTTCAAGGGGCTTGGACAGTGGTTCCCATAGAAGCCTAGTAGAACTATGTAGCCTGAATATATGTAAATATTCAGTTTCAATTCAGTTGTATTTGTAAAGCACTATTAGCAATTATGTCAATGTCGCAAAGCAGCTTTACGTAATCAAAGGAAATTATGGAGGTTTGTATGAAATGTGAATGTGTATGAATCAAAATGGTCAGATGAGCAAGCCGATGCCGACGGTGTCAAGGAAAACTTTCTGGGATGACAATAGGAAGAAACCTTGAGAGGAACCAGACTCAACCGGTAACCCATCTCGATTGGGTGATAACGGATAGCAGGGATTGATCTGCAGTCATACTGTGTGTTTCACCGCTATGGTCTGTGGATTCAGTATTTATTAAGTATTTATTGTGCACAAAACAGGTGATTTCACTATTCAGCCTGGCAAAAGAGTTGTGCTAATTAGAATAAGCTGGCTTAATTAATGGATAGAATATAAATATATTGCAGGGTGTTTACTTTCTGAAGACGGGGTGTTCACCTCTGCACAAAAATGGTTAAAACTAAAGAATTTTCAAGTGAATTCTGAATCTTTTGTCACAAATATCTGACATGATCTTTATCAATGATCTTCACTCAAGCAGGCATGGATTGTGCAAGTGATACCAGAGTTCTACAAATGTCTTTTTGACTCTATGCCCAACTGGATCCTGCAGGTTTTGAAGGATAAGAACTTCCTGCTAAATTTTAAATGATATATAGCATTCCATAACAATTACTAATGATTCTTATTATATTAATTGTCAATATTTTTTGGATGCGAATGGCATCCAAACATTGAATTTCACTTTTGTCTCAATATTTTTAGCCACCACTGTATATGGAATGCAGCATTTAGCAAGCTTGTTTGGGCTACAGTTCCACTCATTAAACTGCCACTGACACATGATGAGAGTTGCTCAGATATATTTTTCTCTGTGTAATGGAGTTTTTAACTTCTAAATTTTGTTTTCAATTAAGTCCATAAACTGTGTCATGAGAACCGAAAACATTTGATCCAATGCATGCTATTAAGCTAATTATTTCCTAATAAAGCATTAAAGAAAAACAAAAAAAGAAGGCAATAAATGCAAACCAAATTATAGTTAATTTGAGTAGTCCAAGAAACTAAAACCAGAATATGAAGTGACTCAGACCAGTGGAACCCTACTTATGCAATGGATGAGTTGTGAAATTCACTACTGCTATTCATGTTTAGTCATAGTCATACTGTAGTTGTGTGTAATGTGAAAATTTCTGCACAACACCCCTGGAATTGTTAGGGATAATGTGCGGAATTCCCTTCACTGCAGTTCATTCAGGACTCCCTGTTCTTCCTGTAAACTTACTGTGTGATGCAGTGTGCCCGTAAAGGCATCTCAGAGGAGGGAATCATTTGTGAACACACGCACATGCACACGCATGCACACACACACACACACACACACACACAAATACACCACACACAACAATAGAGAATCACAGTTCCTGTAGCCTTGGCACAAAGTTCACTGACACTAAGAACAAAAGTGTTAAAAAGTTATAGGCCTTATAAAACAAAAAGAGTAAAATATAAGCATAAATTGTTTGCCCTTGGATACTCCCCAGAGAATGACCACCCCTATTTTGTTCATAAATTCTGCTGTTTTATCATTGTTTCAAGGGAATGAATATGCCTAAAATTTTTGTACCAGATGGCAGGGCATTTATTTTTTTAAACACCTGTGAAAATATTCTGCCAAATCAGTAGAATATTAGTATTATTAGTATTAGAATATTAGTATTAATATCAGTAATATTAGTCTATATCTTAAAGACTGAGAGTTGATTCTCGCACACAAGCATATTGTCATATTTTATATATTCTTCTACTGCAGGGTTAGGACACCAGCAAACAGAACAGACTTTTTATTAGCTTGTAGCCCAGTTCTTGGATATTGTTTTCATATAATGATAGTTTTCATATCTCCTGTTTTATAAAAATTCAAGTAGAAAAACAAATGGCCCAAAAGTATCGTCATAGTCAGATTTTACTAGAAAATACCATTCAAATAAGGATATACTGTAGACTATCAAGGAAAATAAACAACACATAGCCTACTATATTCTTTAAAAGTGGAAGATAATCTCAAAAGCTCTCATAATATGCACTAAATCTCACAGGATTTGCATTGACTAGTGAAGCACATTCATCCTGAAATTGAAATATAAAAGTATGAAAATGCATTAAAGTTGGCTCAGTCTATCATAAGGACAATAAAATCCCCAATATTTATGCCAAATAAATCATAAGAGCTAGTAACCTTTTCACTGGTCTACTTCCACAATAACTCTGTCAGTCTGTCAAACTCTGGAAGGATCAAGAGATAGCAAATATTAACATGTTTTGTAGTCCCTGTGTTGACACCTGCCTTTCAAATGCAGGGAGACCCTGTATATGTGTGGTCTGCTCACACATTCCACTCCTCTGTTGAAAGAGGATCTGATTTTGAACTTGGCTGACCTCTATCTACTGTATGAATCTGTACTAGTTTACCAAAGATTTCCACAGTGCACATGGAAAACCTTATGACAGAAGAAACTTGATCTTACATAAACAAGCTATACTACATCTGTGATTGAGATATAGCAATCAGCATCTGTCTTTCTCAATGTAAGATTTACTTCGAGTGAGGTCTGTGCAGTAAAGTAAAATGATGACTCAAATTATGTATCGCCATTAATTGCACTTTACACTATGCACATGTTCTGTTTGGGCTCTCATAAATCTGAGCAACAAAGCATAATGACTTTTTCACAAAAATCTTCATTTAAATGTGGTAAATGACAAAGTAAGATACGGCATTACGTTATCTGTTAAATGTTTTAAATATTTTGTAATGTTCCTTGCCCATAATCTTAATTTGACCTATAACATTTGGACCAGCTACATATAGTCCTGGTTATAATGCCTAATATAAAAATGGCCTATTTTATTTTATCCTTTGATCTTTTATGATTTTATGCACAGTTATAAACAGGATACCAGGTGTCCATATCTAGAGATCAAATATTGCAACAAAAAAAAGCATACAAGCTAATTATCATTATTAGTTCCACACAATTAATATCATGATTTTTTTTATTTTATTTACTGTTGGTAAACTCTGAATTTTTAGTTAGTAGTTATGATTATAACTATGTTATAACTAAACTATGCTATGTGGTACAGTGTTTGTTGACATTTTTAATGGTCAGTAACCCTGAACATGGTAGACAATTAAGTTCAAAGTACACTTTAATAGGGTTTACATTCTTCTTGTGCAGTCAGCTACTGGACATGTTCAAACAATTCAGTGAGAGACTGTATTGCCTCAGTGGCTGGAGGGCGTCAAAATGGGAAGTCACATTTCACTGTCATGTATGAAATAAATATATCAGCTATCGGTACCATGGGCAATATCTTTACCAATGAAGCATAATCCTATAATGCCCCACTGCTAAATTAAATGTAAATGTGTCACAAGAAAGAGCAAAGTTAGTTAGATTTAGTCTTTTTCTTAAATCTTAATGAGCAGGGTGATGAATAACCCCCCCAAAAATTACTAATTTACAGTAAATAGCAGTTCAGGAAGAACACTGACTATACAAGTATTTAGAAATGTACATTTAGCACTTTATCTAGACACAAAATTAAAAGCAATTATTTTAAACATTCCTAAAACTTGAATATAGGCTTAGGAGTTGGCTTTTATACCGCTGTAATCCTAAACAGGATAAAGCAATTAGTAACAGAAAAAAAATAATGAAATGTTTGTTCTTAGCTGGTAAATGAAATTTATTTTACAGTTGAAGGTTTATGCCTGCAAGACGTTTGAGAACTCCTAATCATTTCAAAAGTAAATTAGTGGGGAAAATAAGAGTTGTTCTACAAGCACAATGCAAATTCGTCATATTCTAGCTGCATTATCTAAGTTTATAGAGTATAGGTCTCACTGATAACTTTGTATCTACTATCTTTTAAAATGTCAAAAAGTCTATCAGCTCAGGATTTTGTAGAACAGTGCGTTGACTGTTCATTCCATATGCAGCACATCCACAAGACAGATCTACAAATCTACTGAAATTCACAGGAGCATTTCACAGAGCAGCAAACTAGTGCTTGGTTTCAATTATTTGGCTAAAAAAAACTTTGTCAATTATTCCATCTACTTTTTATACTTGATTGTGAACAGCTCTCTTATCTCCTAAACAATCACCTTGACTGCACCCCTTTTTGATTTACGCATTTGGTATAAACAATGCATTTAGGCCTTCAGAAAACAATGGCATACCTCCTTATACCTAGTGAATGTACGAAATTCAGTTATATTTTTCCAGTTAACTGCCTATACGAGAAACTTGGGGAAGGAATCTTTATTCAGGTAGCGTGTCACATTTCCCTGACCTCTGTGGACCAGAACAATTCCAGGGTGCCTCCTGCCTCTCCATCCACTTCCTCCATGTGTGTTTCCCACGCTTGTCTTGTGGACAGTGAAGGAAATCTACATGGAAACCTTGTAGACAAAGCATTAGGACCAAAATGGCTACAGGTGGGAGGAGTAGTATTTCCTCTGTTTGGATCGAAGCAGGGAGTCTCTTCTTGTTTGGACACTAAGAGGAAGAACTTGTATCTGCAGCATCTTAAGCAACATCCACCCTTTATATTCGTATTTATTTACGATATCAGGAAGCCAGACAGGCAAGCCGCCATGTATCAGCTGTGTAACTTTCTTCTGTAGAAATTCTCTTTTCACACTGAACATTCCACTCAATCATATGGTTTACGGATCAACTTCATAACAAAAATAGTGATTTTTCAAACAATGTAGACTGTGGATGTCAAATGATGCAGAATATTCAGTAAGGAGATGTTCACATATAACAAGTGTGTGTAGATACCAAATGAATCATAATTCAGATTTGCCAGTGTAATGCCAATACATACAAGGTGAATGCTACTTAATGACAATACGTATAATAATTTTCTTATTATATGTTTTGAATCCACATTTAAAAAATGGACAAATCAGCTGTTGAAGAACTGGTTACCTACATTGTCTTATATGAACACAAGAGCGCCATTTAAGACACAATTAGGCAGTTTGGTAGTTTTCTTAAAGATAAGCAGGTCCAATGAGTTATTAAAGCACAGAATCAGTCCTCAAACTCCCTCCTGTGCAATAACAGGGAATTGCATTACCAAGCCAAGCGCATCCAAACACCTACAAAGTTACACAGGTGTTTAAGTGGAGAAATGGACCTTACAGGTTTGGTAAATTAGTCTAGCATTTACAGGCAGCTATTTATTTACATTATTAACGAAAACAGAGGATTTATTTGAAAGTGCGTCCACCAGCCCCACAACGCCAACATCTCTGATATTTCGGGTATAGCTAATAAGTGTCAGAAATTTCAAACACGGATAGAATAAATGAGAGATGATTGGATTCAAAAAATAAGCACTCACCATTTGAAGACATGAAGCTTTGAAAAAGCACGACTATGAAAGCCGCGCATTCTTTCGCAGTCATTTTCCTTCACCGTGTTTAAAGACTGGTGTCGGTTCTCGGCGGTATCACGCAGTCCAGTGAAGCAGCTAAAACAGCGTACGTGCCTCCTTCCAGTAGAGAAAAATAATCAGTTAATGTTATTGTTCAGCGGAGATCGCTATTATAACCTCATGTTTTAGATCCGACAAGGTAAATCCAATCACGCGAACAGGCGTCCCCAACTCCAGCGAAGAGGAGCCTCACGCGCAGGTGGGAGTGTTTTGTACGTATCCCTTTAAAATTGTCTGAACAAAATATAAGAAAATATATTTAAAGAAACTTCTATTATTAAACTTCTAATAGAATGGCCTCACAAGTCTCTGGATTAAATATAAATATCAAGATAAATTATTCGAGTTTGAATGAATTGAGAATGGCTTGGATAGTTACGCTAGGTTGAGGCAGTGCTCTCTCAACTTCGGCTGCGTGCGCTTGGCTTTATAGAGGAAACACGGCGCAACGTCACACTCCACTTAACTTGGAGCGCGCGCTGCTGCATCCGTGGCCAGACTTACATCACTCTCATATACTGAGACTATTTATACATGTAGTAGTAGACCTGTAGTTTTCTGTAGGCAGCAACATACAATATTTTATTTAGTCATAATAACCCCTGAAGATTTTTTGGAATGATGTCTACGAGGAACCAAATATTGTCTTATTTAAAACATAAACCATTTTCTTCCTCTTTTATACAAATTCTGTTTCAAAATCTGTTAATTCTGGGTGTGTATGTATGTATGTATGTATGTATGTATGTATGTATGTATGTATGTATGTTATGTATGTATGTACAGTATGTATGTATGTATGTATGTAGCCCATGTATGTATGTATGTATGTATGTGTGTATGTATGAATGAATGGATGAATTAATTTTTTTTTGATTGTTGATTGTGTGCTTTTCTTACTGGTCGAGTGAAAAAAACATATTTACTATATTACCTCCCAAAACAGAGTTTCTACCTTGGTGTTGTTCTTAGCCCAAGACCAGGTAACACCAGCGTTAGGATGTATTTAGTAACAGCGGCTTTGAATAAGGAAGTGTGTCAAATGCCATAAATGTTAATGTAAACGTTTTAGCCTCAACTGTTATGCAGATGACATTGAGATCTATTTGCAGAACTCCAATAACCAACTTAATAACCAACAAATAGCTCAAAGCCTCCTGATGTCATTATACTCTCTCCTTGTTTTGGCACACTCTCCTTTGTGTAAAAAAAAGAGTTTACATTGCCCGCACACACCAAACACACATTACTTGCATTGTAATTCATGCTGTAACAGTTACACTGTCTTTTTATCTCCACATAGTATTTAAAATGCTATCAAATCAAATACATAGGACAAACAAGTCCTGGATTTATTTTTAACTCTTAAAACAACACGGCACACGGCAATCTAAATTATATCAATTCAAACAATCAATGGTAAACTCTGTCCCTGTTCCCCATGGTGCCTGTAAGATCAATAAACGGTTCATCTTGATGCTAGAAATAATACACTTCGTACAGAGGCATCTCCATGCCCTCCGTTGTTTTTAAAAGCTTAGGACGGATGTTTTTTTAATGGATAACTCTGGTAGCAATTTGCTCTGAGCGATACACACCTTGTTTTCTAACAGTATGTGGCAAAGAAGATGATATAGAGCCTGAAAGCATGGGAGGTCACTTTACTACTCATTTCTTTTAAAAAAAGAAACAGAAATCATAGATTGTATATAACTTGGTTGTCCTGTTAATGCTTTATCTGATATTACCCTTTTACATTCCTCAATCATCAATTTAACCCATTATGGATTTATGGTTTTCTAAAAAAAAAAAAGTAAAAAAGCTTGTTTTTATTTCTTTTATTATTATTTAAAGTATCATTAGCTCAATTATGACTTTTTATAACTGCACCACAAGGCTTGCCCCAAATAAACAAATACACATGTGGGATTGCACATAAGAATTTTATCATATGCCACTTTTTTAAATAAAACTGAAAGCACTTCAATTCTTCTACAATATACTTAATTTCTTATTCCACATCATACAAACACATCATAAAATTCAATGTAGTTGATTTAGTGATTAAATATACATATTCAGCAGAGAGTAATGGGCTTTTGGTGCTTCAGGAAATGCTCTAGCTTAGCAAGGATTAGCATGTCATCAGAATCCTACTTCTCACTTCCTTTCAAGGCATTAAAGGAGTTCTTCAGCTCAATCATAAACCGTTTCCTTGCAGTTTCCTTGCTCTGATATACCTGTGTGAGAAGATGATGCTAATCCATATGTTGTTAGGCAGGTTAACTCCACCCTCACCCATGTTGATGAACAAATAATGAATGGGAATTTTCGAAGTTGCTTGCTGTAATTGTTCATACTAGTCATATTTCACCATGTTTTTGTGCTCATTGATGTATTTGAGTAACTTAATAAATATTTTAAAACGGTGTGATAAAACTGTATTTTCCAACTGCTGGATATGAATAAATTAGGTAAATGTAGCTTTACTTGAGGTTTCTATCAGACTGCGCCTCTAAAAAAGTCTCCAAATGTATTTCCTTATTTAAATAATAAAATACACTATGCCATAGCGAAACGCAGTCACAATCGACATATGATAATCATTTCAGCTTAATGTTTTACAAGTGTATTGTGAAAACAGTGACTAAAACGCAGTCTCACAGCTTTGAATCTTACCGCAGTTTTTAACTTGTTCGCCCAAATGTGCATTTGGCACACTTCCTTATTCGTAGTGATTAAATATACTTAAAACAGCAACACATTTAGAGATAAAGTAGTTTTTATTTCTTTTGCAAGCTGTGGACCAGAGGCCATAAGGGCAGCTAGATAAGACCTAAGCAGGAACAATTGCTGGAAACTTAGATCTGAGTGGGCTTTTAAGACTGTTCTTTTTAACCCTAATGTGCAATGTATTGTATTATATAATGCAAATTGTATTGTATTATACAATGTTTTAAACAGTTGAATGCATTCAGCTTGAGCACTTTCCTTCAACTCAATAATAACCTGATGTTATAACAACCGTGTCTGTTGTGAGAATTAGTATTACTATAATGATAAATATAATAGCCTAAATATAATAGCCTTCTTGTTCAAAGGAACAGAAAACGGCTTACATTCCTGCCAATATTTTATTTTATTACTATAGTGTAATATCAAAAATTACAAAATTATTCAGTATGAACCATGCTTGACTCATTCATCAATTAAACTGATCAATACTCACTTATTCTATTTGAACAATATTAATTAGAGGATTGAAATGTGGCTTAATCCTTTGTTATAGAAATGCAGCACTAAATTAAGCTCAGTTAAGATGTTTTTTGGTTGTTTGTTTGTTTTTTACTAAACAGTATAAATTAATTGGCTTACTAGCAAAATCTAATGGTTGTTTTATTTCTGTTGTTCCATGTTTGCATGTTTTTTTAATAGCTTTAAAAAAAAGAAATACGTGCATCTCAGGCGTTCCACATTAAACATTTTGTATCAGGTGCCATCTTGTGGTTAGACAACAATACACCTTCATTTGGTTACAGTAAAAAAACCTCTTAGTCAGCAGTTGTGATTTTGAAAACTTCACACACACACACACACACACACACACACACACACACACACACACACACACACACACACAAGGGAAGCAGAATACTGTGGTCAGTAGCCTTACAGCTCCAGGGTCCCTGGTTCACATGATGTTTTACATGTTCCGGTCTCTTTCCAAATCCTAACCTTCTAACCATGCCAGTAAATGTGTTAAAATATACAGTAACCCATCCCTAGGTGTGAATGAGTTTCATGGTATCCTGCACAAGTTTTTTAATTATCATAAAATAAATAATTTACCACCACAGCAATAAGTAGGGTATTGGATTTTGGGTTTGAAGCCATCTGAAATATAGTTTCAGTGTGTATTTCTGGATGCTGAATAACACATTAAAATAAATATACCTTATGCCTCACAGCTCTAGCAGTTCAACTCTAGGTTAAACTGTGGGTTTGGCTTACTGTCTGTGTGTAGTGTGCATGTGTGCTCTTCCAATGTGTGCATGGATTTCATTCAGGTTCTCTGGTTTCCTAATACCTAATGGTAATGAGCATGAATATGTGAGTGCATGATGTCCTAAAAGTGTTCCCAGCACTGGCCTCAGGTCCACCACAACCATTATAGATTTTGGTAGAATTTTACCTGATATAATGATGGATGAAGAAGCTTGATCTAGCATACAGACTATAATGCTAACACTTCCAGAAAGTTATCCTATTGTCTTATATTGTCTTATGTTAAGGATTTCTTACCTTTGAGTTTTTATTTATCCTTATTGTTATAAATAAGGCATGACTAATTTATTTTCTTAATCTGTTTTATATATAGAATTTATTATACTACTTATAATGAAAAAATCTTTATATCACTGATACACAATATGAGCTGTTAGTTCACTGCATTTTATTCATAATCATATGTATGTATCATAGAATACACCTGGTTCCCCTCATGTTCATAATGTATAAGGACACACACATGTATGCATGCCAACTGTGTAGTATTGTCCTACACCAACATATGGTATGTTGTTGACCTTTGCTATTGTCCTCCAGGTTTTAATTATTGTCTAAATGCTTTACATTGTTTGCATATTCTTTTCATCAGATAATGAATTTGCTGCAAAATGTATTTATGAGATCATCAATCACACCTTCATCCGTACCTGACTCCCTGTAAACGGACCAAAACCAAATGAACTGACCTTGTCAAATACGTATTGTACTGTATATAAAATAAATACTGAACACTTCATTAAGAACAGTGGACTAATACTGTGTAGGATTACCCTTTTTGATATCCTTCACTGCATGGACCCCACAAGATGCTAACATAGTTTTTAGATTCTGGTCCATGTTGTTATTATTGCATTTTTGCAAATTGCATCATGCACTTCCTGCTGTGCACCTGAAAAATCATGCTGCAAAACTCCACTTCTATCACTCCCCAAAGTTCCTAGTGAATTCAGATCTGGTGACTGGGAAAACCATTGGCTGGTATTCAGCAGAGAGTAAAAGGCTTTTGGTGCATCAGGAAATGGTCTAGGTTAACAAGGATTAGCATGCCATCAGAATCTTCCTACTCCTCCTCACTTCCTTTCAAGGCATTAAAGCAGTTCTTCAGCTCAATCATAAACCGTTTCCTTGCAGTTTGTGATTTCGGCTTGAGAGTGTCAAGCATTGTTCTGCTCTGATATATCTGTGTGGGAAGATGGTACTAATCCATATGTTGTTAGGCAGGTTAACTCCCCCATCACAAATGATAAAGAAAAAATAATGAATGGGAATTTTCGCAGTTGCTTGTTGTAATTGTTCATACTAGTCATACTTCACCATGTTTTCGTGCTCAGTTATGGTGATACAGTATGCTTGGAGGACTGTCAGATTGCAGTGATGATAATGATGATGTATTTGATCAACTTAATAAATATTTTAAGACTGTGTGATAAAAGTGTATTTTCCAAATACTGGATATGAATAAATTAGGTAAATGTAGCTTTACTTGAGGTTTCTTTCAAACTGCGCCTCTAAAAAAGTCTCCAAATATAGTTCCCTATTTAAATGATTTTTTTTATTTTTTTGGTCTGAACAGTTTCACCCTTAAAATGATCACCCCCACCCAGTGACGTTAAACTTGGGCTGTCAGTGCCATATGGAGGCAGATCGGCCTCCATAGTGCCACTGCTCTCCCCTGGTTCTCAGCTCGAGCGCATCAGTTCAGTCTCGCGCCGTAACAGTCCCGTTGTGCGCGAGAAACAGTGGCTGTTTAGTACAGTTAGACATTTCTGACGAAGGCGTTTGTACCGATTTTGTTCGGACACTTTTGAAATATATATATATATCATTGAGTATATTATAAATAAAAATAAAAGTCTCCTTTTGTTAATAACATGGAGGAGTTTAACATCACCGTGAAAGGTGAGTACCCGACTCGACAAAACTGATTATTAGCATGTTTGCTAATAGACCGTACACCTGTTAGCACCGTTTACCTCACAGACTCAAATTCTTAAAATCTAATCAGCGTTAAACCTAACGTTAAACATAAGTTAACAGTGTTAATTTTAGGTTTTAATCCTTACCTAACACGGCTAAATTAGTTTAGTTACCACCCTTCATAAATTCAAATTAAACAGGCTAAATATCACTGTCTCCAGGAAGACTGTCAGACGATCTTATATATTATTTTGCGTAAACATCATATCAAATTACTAATAAGTGTCCAGGATAAAGGATTTCATACTAGAATAGAGTAAAATTGTAAAAGAGTATAGAGTGAAAGTGTAAAATAACTAATAATATTCATCATTATCATCACTAACAGATTTTTTAAAATCTTTATTATTATTCAGTAATTTATTTCAGTTCAGCATATTAATCAGGTTTTACACACTAATGGTGAGTTAAATAACTGCTGTCTCAACTCATCATCAGCTGTGATATAAAGTAGAGAGTCAATTAGTGGTCAGGACATTTACTAACTGCTAAAAAACATTGTTAGATTTGTGGCTAGACTCAACTTCATCAAGTTAAAGTTGCTAAAAGTGTGGCAACACTGATGATGCCCCACTCACTGACATATTTGTCACAGCTGTTTTAGTGGCACAAGGGAGACCTACACAACATTAGGCAGGTGGATTTAATCTAAGGTCTGGATATGAAAATTTAGCATAGATCTAAATCCAATTGAAATTTCAGCAGTAAGGAGTAAACTTAAATGAAGTTCATTTCATTGAAGCTAAATTGATAGATGCTCGCCCTAAAAATACTGAGTTCTATATTATGAGCAAAAGCTGCTCTGCAGGGTGTGTACTGTAAACTTTTTTATTGTTTTGCTTGACATTTTCTCCTTTTTTTCAATAGCTTTAATAGTTGCTTTATCTTAATAAAGAGTGGGGATTTTACATTAGTTATCTTGGTTAAAAAAATTTTTATATTCTCAACAGACCTTTAATGTCTACTATATTGAAAAAATCCTGTCAGTTTAAAGATGAATGGTGGAGCAGAATCTATGGTGTGTGAATGAGCGTGTTAGTATGTGTACAGTATGTGCCCTGCGATGGATTGGCACTCTGTCCAGGGTGTACCCTGGGACAGGCTCCAGGCCCCCCCTCTACCCTGCATACAGGATAAAGCAGTGTAGATGATGATGTTAAGACTTTGTTTCTACTTTATAAGCAGCATGTCTTTGGACAAAAAAAAAAAATAGTAATTAAATGTGTTGTTATATAACTTTTAGATCTATTAGAGAAAATTCTGCATAGCAAAAGTAATGAGCTTTTGAGTGAATTTATTGAGAGACTGTTTGATAAAGTTGAGTGCCCTGAGCAACACACTAAGATTCAGGATTCCGAGGTGAGTACATACTTTATCATTTTCTCATTATGTAGTCTAGGATTGTTTTTATTTCATCCTAAATACAGCACAACTGTATTTAATAGAGTGACAATCAGTGTATCACAACCTGGATCATTAACATTTTGTTTATTTAAATGTATCTTTTCTTTTGTATTTTCATTACGTTGCTTCTTGTTCATGATTTTTGTAAGTGCAATAAAAAAGATAAAACCTTAAAAGTTAGTCTTTTATTTTTGTAGGTTGAGGAATATGTTCTTCAGTTGTGGAACTGGGCTGTAACCAGAAATGTTGGTTCAGCCATCAATGAGCAACAAAGAGCCAAAGGTTTCAGTACTGTAGTGTTATTTTTCGAAATATTTGTTGTGTAGCTGTGTATATACAGGCAGATGTGCAAAAAATGTAGCAAGCTTTCCATGCACCTTATTGGTTTATAAGTGTATGTAGACTGTAAAAACTATGTACTTTCCTTTGTGTGTTTTAGTGCGTCACATAGCTTGCCGACTCCTATATTTATGTCAACCTGAGAACCCATCAGAGAATACAATTCGCAAGCAGATTTTGGTTTGTCGACATAAACATAACATTTTATTGTCCTGTTCTCAAATCTTCTGTCTTCCCTGAAAACTTTTATTTATATACAGTGCATATCAATAAATAAAAAATATCATGGAAAAGTATTTTTTTGTAATTTAATTCAAGAAATGGAAACTCATATAGTCCAGCTTCATTACATGTAAAGTGAAAAAGTTTAGCCATCTTCTATACCATTCTTACATAAATTTATTCTATATACAAATTCGCCATGGTCTTGAGCCTGTTCAAGGAGGGCACGAGGCAGGGTACCATTGGCAATATATCGAGGGGTACACACACACACACACTCACACACTCACACACACACACACACACACACACACACACACACACACACACACACACACA
>JAOVVB010000037.1:21542538-21586613 GCA_028570985.1 Heterobranchus longifilis
CACACACTCACACACCCACACACACACACACACACACACACACACACACACACACACACACACACACATCGGAAACTGGAGTACATGGAGGAAGCCCACGAAGTGAAGAACATGCCATTTCAACGCACATAGACCTAAGGTGGGAATCAAACTCCTACATTTTTTTGTAAAAAAAAAACAAAACAAAACTCCAATATCTTAAAGGATTAGAATATTTCCTAAGATCATTCAAAAATTATTTACAAAACAGAAATGTCCAACTTCTGAAAAGTATGTCATTTTTGCACTCACTGTTCAGCACAAGTTACTGCATCAGTGCAGCATGGCCAGTAAGCAGTCAGCCTGTGGCACTTCTGACGCGTTATTGAAGACTATTCCTTCCATGCTTTTCCCTTCCAGGGAAATTTCCTCGAATATGCTTTGATACAGCACTATGCATACAGCCCGACCTTTCAGCAATGACTTTCTGTGGCTTTCCTTGTGGAGAGTGTTTATGACCAGCTTCTAGACAACTATTCGGTCAGATGTCTGCCCAGTGATTGTGGTTGTGTGCACTGAGCTAGGCTACGAAATACACAGTATTTATAGAAATTGATTCAAACTCAAAATTAAAAACTTTGAAATATTGGATTTTTTAAAATAATCATTGAAATTAAAACAAAAGGCTTGAAATATTTCCCTTTACATGTAATGTCTTTAGAATTATATGAGAGTTTCACTTTTTGAATAAAGAAAAAAAATGCATTTTTCTGTTGTTTTATTGGTTATGCTAATATGCTATGTATGCATCCTTACATCAACTTCCAGATTCCAATTTATATTTTTTTCTTATTAAATTGTCATCTGTGTTTCTCAGATGGCTATTAAGACTGGAAGAACATGGCTTGACTGTAAAAATCCCAAGCTTGCTGATGTGTTTTTTAGTCAGGCTACAACTGTAAGTTTCATATGAGACATTATGTGTAAGGGGTAAAAAATTACTTAAAGCATTGTAGATTTGATGTGCTGATGTTTTTAAGGCCTTGCAGAGCCTCAAGACCCTTTACTGCAGAAGGGTATCCCAAAAAGATGAAATTGATGATAACAACCTACCAAAAGGAGATGCTGAGAAGGACCTGCTGCGTGTTCTTTCTTATAAAGCCGAATCGGTAAGCAAAGTATCAGATTTAATATGCAAGGGCAAGAAGGCACTGAAAAAATTTCACTATGCATAAAATGAAAGGGGTCAATAGTTACACAAATCATAAATGTGATGAAAGCTGGGATTATTGAGAAGAATTGTGGTGCCTTGTCATTGCAGGCACTTGCTCAAGAGAATCAACAAGAGGCTGTTTCCTGCGTAGACGAATGTAAAAAGATCCTCCTGAGACTTCCCAATGAGGTGTGGTAACCTTCATCATTAAATTGTCATCTGAAGACAGTTTCTTGCTATTAAGAGTTAATATTTCCTTGTTTGTCATTTTGCTGTATTTGTTTTCACATTTTTCCTATTTTGGGAAAATGTTAAATAGACTGGATATCTGTCTCTAATTTGCTATAAATTTGGGGTGAATACATATAATCAAAAGAAGCTTGAAGACAGTTCATTTTGGCTCAGGTGAGACTAAACATTTACTGTGTTAATGAATAAATATCTTAAAAATATAACATTAATCTTATCATCTTAATGTTTTGTATATCTTTACAAAGAATTATTCACTTTGTTGTGATTTCCAGTCAAAGCTACGATATAGGGAAGATGAATCCAACATACTGTCCAGGGCCAGAAATCCAAGTATGTCTCTGAATAGACTATTTAGTTACCTGTTCTGGTCATCTTTTAAAAATATAACCTAATATAATAGTTTGTTGCACTTTTCAGGCCAAAGTCTTAAGACTTCTTGCTAAGGTTTATTTGGAGTTAGACAGTCAGAAGTACCAGGATAAAGCTCTTCATGCTGTGACCCTGGCCAACAAGGTACAATCTTTATCAACTATGCTTTGCTAGTACAGACTGAATTTGCAGTTTAGAATTGATTGAATTATCAGCATTTTAAAAAAGCACCTCTACTTTGGGACATTCTCCTAAAGAAAATTCAATCTCCTTACCCTACCACAGACACTAAGCCCAGCAAAAAAAAAAACGTTTAAATGGTACTTTTAATAGTTAAATATCGCAATTTAAATCCCAAAAGAAATGAGGTCAAAATAATTGTGATTTTAAAATAAAATCGATTATCATACAGCTCTAAAAGTGATTGAAATATTCCCACGAATGTCAAAGTTCCAGTATACTGTAATATACTGTATATAAACAGTTTTATATAGTAATTTGGTCATATAGAGGTATATGGAAGTTCGTACCTCATTTAGGCAACCAGGTCATAAATTTGCTTGTGCCTAAAATAAACAATAAGCTTTCAATATCTTCCAACCGTAAGCTTTTTTTCCTTAAATGTAGCTGGATTGTGGATCACTCTTTATTGACTGCAGCTTCTAACCATGGCCAAGCACACAACAAAACTTCAACTCTTAGAATACATGATGGAAGCAAGCTCATTCAGTCTCATTCTAGTGTAGTCATTTACTACAAAATTATCAGTGAAATTGCCAAATACTGCCACAAGAACCTACTTGCATTTATTTATTAAAATTGTTCATCAGATTACAAAATTAATGATTTGATAAACTGTCCTGCTTAAATGCAGTTAATTCTCTGTCCGACTTCAACAACAGGTAATTTTTATTATTAAGCACTAAATTCTCTGATGCTTCTATTCCTGAATAGTAAATGAATGTGCATGTTTGTAAAATGACTAGCAGGAGGGATAATTACAGTTATGCAAGAGTTATATTGTTATATGTACATACATTATATATACTGTCATATTGTTATATGTACATTATATACACCTTGGCCATTGCCCTGAATAGTATACTGGTTACTAGTATTACTGGTGTTATTTTTCACTAGTGCAAAAAGACAGGTTCCCATTATACTATAGTAACTTATTTTGCTTATAGGAATACTTACAACCAGCAGGCATTTATTTGAAGATCCATATTTTGCTTAAGTGTGGAACATCAGATGAAGCTGTTAAAAATGGTAAGTAGCCTATGCACAGCTTATTTGCTTTTTAACTGGTTGCAACATATTTACATATTTACAACATTATTCTCAAACAAAACCTTTCCAATAATATTCAGTTCACCAGCACCTCTAAAGTCCATGGCTATGGATTAAATATTATCACAAGCATAGTATCCCTTATATAGTATATACAGTATATCCCTTAGTATATCCCTTATATATCTCTCTATATGGTAGGTCTAAAAGAGTTACTTGACTCCGAGGTTCAGCTTCATGTGTGTCTTAGCACAGTAAAACTGCTGATAGCAGAGGATAGGTAACAAAATCTATTCTAAACATTCTAAACATTCCTTTTAAACTGGTTTATTTAATGTTTTCTGAAGTGTCACTCTTATATTTTGATGGTCACAGAGAGATATTGGCCTTTGATTTTCTGAAGACGGTTTGCCAGCATTTTGAATCATCTCCTGAGGTGGGCACTGCACTTTTGTTGCATATTGAGCTGCTGCTGATGAGAGGAAAAGAACTGCTGGCCAAGCAGAAAATTGAGAATGCAATCACAGGTACATAGATTTGTTACTGTATATTGTGGCTCAGTGGTTAAGGCTTGGGGTTACTGATTAGAAGGTCAGGGGTTCAAGCTGCTACTGTTGGGCCTTTGTGGGAGGCTTAACCCTGTCTGATACAGTGTTTCTGAATCATGACTAATTTTATGATTTACAATAATCAGGTCACATGGAATTGCTGCATAGTAGACAGAGAATCTACAAAGAATCTGCCTGGCTCTGGATATGTAGACTATTAGGCTTTCAATAGTATAAAAATAAAATACTGAGAGGTCTCTTGATCACAAATGAGTGATTCCATTTTAGGTCATTACAAAGGAAGGCAGTTATTACCACAAAATCTCACCTCTCTCCACCTCCTTCTGTGGGATAGAGCTGCTAAAAATATTGAGGTGTTCTTAGTAGACCTTATTATTATTATTATTATTATTATCATTTTAAATTATTATTTTAAATTATTATTATAACATGGCATTTTTGTTGCACAGGCCAAAAACTATTATGAGGCTGTGCAGTGGTACAACTATTCATTAAGCTTTTATAAGGCGGGTGAGCTTGATCAGAACCTTTCCAAGCTGCAGAGAAATCGAGCTTCCTGTTTTCTTTATTTGCAGCAACTAGACAAGGTAATTTAATACCATACACAAATTTGTGCAAAAACACATTGACATGCATGTCTATGTATTTTATAGCAAAAGCTAATAACGTCTAAAATTTGTTATAGGCCAAGGAAGCTATTTCAGATGCACTTAAGTGTGATCCAAACAACATCTTCACACATTTTACCATATACAAGATAGCGGTTCTGGAGAACAATATAGAGAAGGGTTGGTAACTTTTATACAATGTATGCATTTTACTATAGTTCCTCATATATGATAAGTCAAGTTTATCATTTGCAGGGAAAAGCATAGACAGCTAAGTACAAAAAAGTGCAGTATACACATTACCAGTCAACAGTTTTGATTTATTTTTTTTACATTCTAGAACAATACTGGATTTTTCAAAACTACGAAATAACACATATGGCATTAGGTAATTAAGTTGGTTGTTACTTGGAATAGTTCTTGCATGAACAGTATTGTCCAGTACACTTGCAAAACCCATAAAGAAACTGCCTCTTATGAAGATCACCCCAGGGAAGCAAGATCAGCTGTTCAAATGATATTATTGCATACAGTATTTTGGATGCCTTCAGTATTGTTTTACAATGTACAAAGAACAAAAAATCAGAAGAGACCATGGATATGGAAGGAAGGTGTCAAAACTATTGACTGGTAGTGTACATATACAACATAACAGGACAGAAATACAGCACATATTGCACTTAAGTTGTGACTATGGGTCAACTTTAATATACAATAAAACATAATGAAGTTATGAATTGAAATGCATTAACCTTGTTATTAACTGTTCTTAACAGTCATAATGAAAGTGGTTTTGCTTCTCAGCTGCTGATGCTATAGGAGAACTTTGTCTACTAGCTCAGATGCCTGTGGCCATTGAGGATAGGGTTCTCATCACTGAGAATGCAGCAGGGAACCTTCTCAGCCTGGCTGCTCAAATTGCTTTGGATGTCAGTAAGAACATATACAGTGATATAAATGTTTTACCTATTATTATTAACCATTAACAACAATGTCACCCATAGACTATACTGCTGATTGTAGCATTATAATAAAATAATAATAAAAATTTCCAGCATATCGTAAAAACATTATATGGCCAAAAGTTTGTGGATGACTGACTATCACACTCGTATGTGCTTTTGAACAATTTATTTTAAATGTAGTTCCCGCTTTTATTAAAACCTCCACGCTTTTGGGATGGCTTTCATTTAGATTTTGGAGCATGGTGTTGGTTATTTGCTCATTTAGCAACTAAAACCTTTGTGAGATCGGGGATGGGTTTGAGTGCGATTGAGGTCTGGACCCTTTGCCACTTGACTTCTTCTACATTACCTTGGCAAAATGTAAAAAAACTTCACGTTTCACAGTCCTTGCCTTGTGCACATAACAAATTTGGGCTTCTTAGTTCCAGTGAAGGGAATTTTTTAATGCTACAGCATACAAAGACATTCTAGATAATTGTGTTTCTAACTTTAGCACAACAGTTTGGGAGAGACCAGCATGTGGATGTGATGGTCATGTGTCCACATATTTTTGGTCATACTGTAGCTTTGTTCATGACAGAATAAACAGCAGGATACAGCCATGAAAGCCTTGGAACGTTTTTGTGAAGTCTCACATGATGTAGTCCAGGTTCTTACTGCTCTCAGGTCTGTATATGTTATTAAACTGAAAAAAAAAATTATGTACCATCAGCAGGAGAACAGAGAATAGCTCTTCACATGATTGTAGTATCTTCTAAAAAATCTATCAAATTCATTTTTTTTTAGATGTTTAGTCCGACTTGTGCTGTCAACAATGGAGAATGCATATGAAGAAAACAGGTTAGTAAGTTGCTGTTAATGCATCATTGGGTCCATAAGTATTCAGGCAGGGACGCAATATTTGTATTTGTGTCTGTGCACCACTACAGTGGATTTGAAATGAAGAAAGACATTTTAATTCAAGGGGTTTAACTAAAATACTGCATTAATGCCTTAGGAAGTACATCCATTTATTGGACAACCGAATAATAATTTAATGGTCAATGTAGTCCATTTCTTAGGTTTTATGAAAAAAAGAAGATTAAAGATCTGAAATTGAAGCATTTTATTTACTGTACATTTAGTAGTTGTTCATGGGAACTCTAAATATACTGTTCGTAGGAGTGTTGATGGAAGTGAAGGAGGCAATCATTAGGCCTAGAAAGCAGAACATACCTACCAGAGAGACAGCAGAAACTTGCAGTCATTAAATCCAAATACTAGAACTAGTACTCCAGTCTGTGCCGAAGTCCCTAGTGATTTAGAGGAAATGACCCAAAATAAACCTTGAAAGGAACCTATTCTTAAGAATGTTCCAAAGGGGCCAAGTACAAGATCTCATCCCAGTGAGCATGATTTGATTCCCTTAAAACAAAACTGAAGGCAGAAAGACCCACAAACAAGTAAAAGTCTGCCAAAGCATATCAGGGGAGAAAACTGAATTTGAATCCCATTAAAAACAAAAGAAATGCGTTTGGCCCGATAACTACTGTTTTCTTTTAAAGAATGGTACACATCTACATGACAATTTTTCCAGGGTATGGTATACTTATGAGCAGAACTGTGTACAGTATATACTTTACATATATAACAGATTATTAATTCAGATATTCTTCATTTCATGTTAATGTAGCTTCTTCTTCTGACATGTTTATTTTTCTTAACTACTACAGGGATGTCTTACTAGATGCACTTTTGTTATACCTTAAGATGGGTAGGTGTGCTAACATTTATTACATGACTAGGAATATATTTTCATGCAAATCTCTGTTAAGAGTGGTGAAATCCATCACTGTTTATCTGTCAACTAAGAAAGTATGCTTACACTAATGTGTCAAATATTATTTTTATATGTGTGTCTATACAGCATTGAAAAATGTGTCAGAACTCAGAAATGCATCAGGTCAAGGAGAGTTTTTTTGCCCTGATGAGGCCAACTGGTTCAGAAGGATAGGTGCAATCTAATTTTCCTAATCTGTCATATGTGATGAACTAGCATATTTAAAGCACTGTAAGAACTCTGTGACTGCAGTGCCATAATTATGGATCTTATTTTCCTGTACTATGTCAGCATGGAATACAGCCTTGCAGTGTGGGAGCAGCTCTGTTCGAATGAGGGATTTCTTTCTTCTGTGCTACCAGGTAAATTACCCAGATAACATGCCAGTCACTCCATTGGCCAGGTTAGCATTTTATGTGTGAACTTTAACACTTTTTCATTTTAAAATCTATTAATTTAATAGATAAGTTTAGATTACAAATAATTTAGGAATTGAAATCAAAACACAAAGGTTTTGGGAAGAATAACTATGCATAATGAGATGATAAAATGTATGATGATTTTACCGAGTACTGAAAAAGTATATACTAAATCCATCCTTCGATTCACCCATTTATCCATTCATGACTGTTTTAATCTTTTTTTTTGCACTTTTGCTAATGTTCACCCTGCAGTTATGTTAAATTATAATATTAATATATGTACTATATATTAATTCTCTAGTGCTAATATTTGTATTTCTTCTAATATTTTCCACAAAACTCCATAAATGGCCAGCTTAATATATAGCAGTGCAAAATGGGCAAAAGAAATTAATTTCTGTGGAGCAGAAATTGACAGGAGAAGCTAATTCACCTCAAATTAGAGCCGTTATGAAGGCTTTACAGTATTTTGGATTCCTTCAGCATTGTTTTACTATGTAGAATAAAATCATAAGATAAGATATACCTTTATTTGTCCCATAGCTGGGAAATTTCTTAAAATTAGGAAAGAGTAAGGAAAGAGTGTTTAAACTTTTGGCTGGTAGTGTATGGTCATAGCAAATATGTTACTCTGTTTTAAAGTATTTAAATAATTATTTCAACTTATTGGCTTGCATAAAAAAAAAACTGGATTAAAATAGATTAAAATAGAAATAGTTATATTCTATTATATTCTGCTGGAAAACACATTATTAAAAGCAGGAAGGATAGTGGTGAACCATTATCTTTAAGGATAAAATATGGTCAGAAAAACATAATGAATGAGCATGATGGGAGATCACTTAAACGGTTTGTGAAACCGAATTTTATATATATATATAAAAAAACAACAACAGTAGAACTCATGGCTACTGTATGTTTTACTACTAAGAGAGGGAGAGCCGTTGTACAAATAATTTATGGTACAATATGGTTAATTTAAAAGAAAAAAAAACTTGTTGCTGGTGCATCCAGGAAATTGATATGACAACTCAAAAATGAGATTTGAGATTTGGATTTGGATTTAGTTATTTTATAACTAATGCTTCTCCAATGTATACATGATAGGCCATAAAATTTTTTGTAGGTTAACTGCCTAAAATAAAACCCTTGATGAGCCTTAAACACCTTTGAGGGAAATGTATTTCTCTATGTATTCTAGGATTAATGTCTGATTACATACAAAGATGATGTGCTTTAATCAGAAACCTACATTTTGACATTTTCCATTTCCACTGGTTTTTCACTGATGGTCAGCTGTCAGAGCTTTGTGTTCAAGATCGAGGTGTGTTGATGGGCCAGAAGACATGTTTGCTGATGATTGCTGCTGCCTGTCTGGATATCTGCTGCATGACACTTCAGATTGAACAACAGGCAGATACACCATGCAACATTTTTAACAAACATTCAGATTTTCTTATTTTCTTATTTAGGATAGTATTATATTTAAAGCTCTCCATAGAATTAGAGAAATGCTTGTCGTTAACAGCAACTATTTACTTAAATGTATGTATATATGTTTAAAGTGAATGTAGATTCCAAGTACTGTATTCTAGTCAGCTTTCTGCATTTATGTGTTGCCTGAGTCATCCACCAGAGGGCGCTGTATGCTAAAGCTACCAAAATTTACTGCGTTTCAGACTGAGATTCTGACCCAAGCTTTAGAGCACATTCAGATTTGCTGGGAGGTATGGAGGGTTTTAAAAGCTACAGGTATCTTACTTTACATTTTTTTTTAAATAATATTGCAATACTTAAAAATTTATTCCCAAAGTCCTTAATTTAGCAGAAGTTACATATCATTAGGTGACTGTGCCAAAGACCCGACTGAGACTTTATTACTTCTGTACGAGTTTGAGGCACGAGCCAAGTTAAATGATCCCAAGCTTGAGACCGTGTTTATGTCAATCCTGGAACTTCATAATGTTGATACAAAAATTTTGGAGACAGTTGCAAGTAAGATATTATTCACTGATTTGAGTAATATCTTCTGTTAATTGTAATGTAGGTTTTTTTTGCATATTCAAACATTTTAGAAATTCTTTATGTTGTAATGTGATATGGTAATGCGCTTTACCAAAATGTCTGCCTATTTTTTTTTATATGCAGCTTTAGCAATGAAACACCCAGCCTACTTCCCTGTGGTATGTAAGAAGGCTCTAACAATTGCCCTCTCTTTACACAAGCAAGGCCCACAGGCAGATCTGGAACGCTGCATGTAATTTTGCATGATGCCACAAACTATTAATGACAAAATTTACTTTTTTCACAACTTTATATTTATTTGTATGTATGCATCCAACAGTTACTGCTTGCACACTTTAATCCAGCTGTCGCTGCCCAGCGGTGTGTGTGAAGTGGAGGCCCATATATTAGAGGAAGTGTGGGGTTACTATGAGGAGGCTCTGTCCATCATTTCAGTGAGCCATCCAGCATGACTCAGCACCCGTCACATATCAACTACTGTAGCTCAGCAATTATCCACATCTCAAAAAGAATCTCCTGTTTCAGTCAATGGGCTTTTAGCTACACTTCAGTTAGCAGATGCTGCATTCACCAGCCTCTTCCTGCCAATTTGTCAAATTGAAAACCTTTTTGTAGCGCTTGTTCCTTTGATTGGGTTTTTAAAACTGACTGGTTGAATTAATCTGAATCAAGACTTTAACCAGGCATTTAACTTTAACTTAAATTGCTCTAAGCAAATATACAGACAGGTGAAAAATTCATGAAAAAACTACTTCAAGGGTAAAGTGTATTACTTAAGTGCTAGGCCCATATGAGACCCAAGTTATAACTGAAGTCCATAGCATAGGTTTTATGCCATTTTCATCCTCATCATATTAATTTAGTCAGCGTTCCTGTCTTGTGGATGGTATAGCATTCCTATCAGAATAGTAATGTTTCATCATAGTGAAAGGGAGATCTGTCAGATTAATTTTGTATTCACCAAGTTTTCATTCAATTCGTCACCCATCTTTATTAATCTTACTAGGTTCTTATGAGTAAAGTGAACATTATTTAATTAATTAATTGCTGTTGTTTGCAGGCAGAAGATTTCCCAGAAGTGGAGATCTTATGGCTGTTGACTCGAGCATGGAACACAGGAATTTTGCTTTACAGTCTGTCTCAGTTTGCTGAGGCTGAGAAGTGGTGTGGTTTAGGGATAAGCTTCCTGCAGCACCTGGGTTCTATGCAGGACATCTATCAGACTCAGGTAAAATGACAAAATAACTCACTACAACTGTGAAGCAGTGCACCAAAGAATTTTTCTCCATACTTCCTTGTCCTTGGGTTGGATTTCTCATAATGGAACTCTGACCATAGGCCCTATAGGATAATGTGCCTGCTTGGCGTATTGTAGGACTTGGTTTCCACTGAGAGCAACAGCAGAAAACATGCCAATAAAGCATAGAACACACTAACCACATTGTGAGAAGTTAATCATACCATAAGAGAATTATGTGTGAACATCTATGCCCAGAATACAGGTTTATGATATTTAAATGTATGGTTTTAAATTCATGATTTCTAGCATCTTAACAACTGTGATATTTATTATTGGTGGAATTTGTTACATTTAAAAAAAAATGTCTTTTCAGATGTCTGGTCTGTATAGTGAGGTGCTGGACAGGCTGGACAAGGCCAAGAAGAACTTCATAATGAAAGAGTGATAACCATTTTTAAAACAGGTTTTTGTAATGAGTTAAAGGTGCAGACCATTCTGTTGCATTGTATAATCATAATCAAAAATATCCTTGTCAGAGTGTGTGAAACTGTGACATCAATTGTAACAGTGTAGATTGTTATGCAACATTCTGTATATCCTATACAACATATCCTTTACACTATCCTATTGTAAAATACTAACTCTTGTTTGATGGGGAATGGAAAAAAGCTTATGTTCAAATCTCAACAGAACCACAGTTTTTATTAGTTCCAAACAAATAAACGTTTGTCCAGTCCAAAAAAAGAAAGAAAAAAGAAAAAGGGAATAAATAAACAAACAAACAAAATATTGTAGAACTCATCACCTTAGGTTCCCACCTGTCCAGGAGAGATTTGTTTTCATGTGTGTCACGATCGTTTTGACCATTTCTGAAGTTACAAAAGAACTATTATACAATCAGTGTATGTGTGCTTTCACCTTAATCACTTAATCATCTCCCATGACAAACTGGAACCCTTGTGCCCCACCCTTAAACGTTTATTTAAATCACTTCTCCACTGGAGCAAAAACTAATACCCTCATCAGTACACACAGAGCCATTCTGAATCAGGAGTCAGTGGAGGATTCTGCAACATCTTTAGAAAAAAAATACAATAAATGAAAACTCTTTGGGCTTTTACTCACATGGCTGACTGACACCAGACACATTAACAGTCAGCTGTTCCTTTACTCAACATCAAAGGACCAGTTGTACATTAAATTAATTAGTTATGCGTCTAGTTCACTTCAGTAACCCCCCCCCCAGGTTGCAGTAGGTGTGTGTGTGTATATGTATATATATATACACACACACACCTTACTTACATTTTATATATATGTATATATAAAAATGTGTGTGTAATTTGTATTTTTTACAATTGTCATTTTATACACTCAGACAAGTTCCACAAGATATCACAAGTAGACAGTCCCTAGGTTAGGAAAGTCAATCCCCAACTGACTAGAAAATGTGTTCTGATAGGCAGCTGAAGATTTTTGTCTAGAGAGAAATACCAACATTACGGCACATTTGTATGGAAATTAATTTCAGAATAAGTCAGTTTACTTACCTGACATGTGATCTAAAAAACATTTGTCCCAGCTGTGTCACACATGCATGAAGTACAAGTGAGGGGATATTTACATTTTACAGCTAACAACCTTTGAAACAGTCTGTAAGCAGTTTATAAATGGCTCTGTTCCCTTCGATTTTTCCCTGAACTCTGATTTTGACACAAGTATGACAGCTGGTTTAGTGATGATGTATGGCAGATGGTCACATCTGCTTAGAAAATGCCTGCAGATACAGTAGCTGGAGCGTGGAGGGCACAGCACTTTCATCACGTCCTATGGCCACAGATGAAAATGCGCGCTGGTTCTTATACCTCCAAGGATTATGAAACTTTCATCCAGAGAGACTTTAATAATCCTTGATCTTTATGCCCACACAGTCCCTCCTTATGCAGAGTAGTAAAGCTCAGACCTGCAAGGCTTTTCCTCTTGCTTTCAGTCAGACTGTGTACAGGAGAATCACCAGAGGCACAGTGTTCCCAAGGCATGGCAAATATCAAGGAGGAATAATCCTGCACATTATGACTTAGCTTGACAAGATGCCCAGAAATGTTTCATTCCTTTAAGGGAATTATGCTATTGACACATTTTGTTTTCATCATGTCATTGCTGTCTTTTACTGTTAAATTAGTACATTAAATCACCAGATTTCTGAGCTCACCCCCACTACAATGATAAACACAGCAGTGACAATTACCCCAAAATGTAAAAAAAAAAAAGTAAAACAATTTTAAATACATTTAATGAAAACATCTGGCAGATTTAGGGAACTTAGGCCAATTCAGGCTCTATTGACTTTTAATATTGAGAAGGACATCCAATACAGTTATTGTCTTAATTCTACCCGTTTTAAGGCTTCCCAGTTGGGCAGCATACAGGACAGTACCATGTTACCGTTCAGTCTGAAGAGAAGAGACTTGATAGGTTGAGAAAGTGCAAATGGGCTAGCTGCTGTTCAATAGCTTAAGAGGAGCCTAGGCTGCCAAAATCATTACTCAAAAATCAGTCACTAAAATATATGCAATGATGAAATAAAGATTTCAGAGGTAAGACACTTATGTCTATTGCACTCACAAGTTAGGCCTCCAATATTTAGTATAAAACTCAGAACAGGGGTTTGATTGAGTCTTCCATTAAGCAGTGATCGGTTGAGTAATTTGTAGCTTCCCCTCAGAATTGACTAATTTTATTAATTGTAAGGCAGTTTGGTGTTCTGCAGAGAGCCCAGTTACACCCCTCTACTCAATCTTTAATAAAGAGCAGCTAAAAAAAATGTGGGAAGAAAAAACACAGGGAAAAAAAAAAAAAAAAAGAACAGAAAAAAAACCAAGACAAAACTCTAACAGCCCTCCAACAGACAACTCTAGTGAAGTGTAAAATATGTACCATAGTATAATATGTAGTAAAATCTCCATAGGATTTTTATTTATCATGTGATTTCAGTAATATAAATGTATAGATTCATATTCTGTTTTCCGTTTGTTCTGCCTTCAGTGGTTTCTTGATCAACAACTGACGGCGGCAGCCAGCCAAAATGCAAACTGCTGTGTGATTACTGGAGATCACCGGATACTAAGATTCTCCACCAAAATTCTATAAACATGGTCAGTGATCCATGAACAGTACCTCCAGCAGGGTTGGTTTGTAGTTAGTCCTTTTAGAACACCTTGACGGTCTCTGATCAGCTTTTTCCATTTCTTTATAATGCAACAATGAACATATACAGGATTTCAGCTTCTCGGTCAGACTCCATTTCCAAGAGACTTTATAAGATCCCAAACCCCACTCTTTCGTCTGGAGACACTGGCTTCCGAAGTCCACACACAAACAAATGATTTGTCCATTTTCCCTTTTTGTTTTACCAGACAAAAATAATTTGTAATGAAATTCCTAGTCTTGAACGGATTTGCTGAGGAACTCATGCAGGGGTGTGCACAGTCACGTTAATAGGGGATAAGACTTCTTTTAATTTGAGTTAACATAATGATGACACTAAAACTTGATATGAAACATTTCAGTAAAAAGGGAAGGAGAGGACTCGGGCTGGAGCAGAGCAGGGGTTGGAACGACACTCCGCATGCGTGCAGAGGATGGAGGCTGCACACTCAGAGTTTTTCTGAGGACGGGATCCAGATGTAAGGGCCTGATTGCTCCTCGATGATCAGCTTGATTTTATTGTAGATCTCTTCTAGTGAGTCACCCTGGACTATGGCTGTGAAATGAAATAGACAGGCCACACAAGCAGATAATTAAATTATAATTACATGTTTTTAAACCTATTAAGATGCTTTAATTTGTTCATCTCTTAAAATATAAATGTAGTTAAGTTTTTCCGTAAGCATTTAGGCACATACCATGCAAGAACTACGTCACGTACCTGTGAAATACTCTCCAAATTCCTGTTCAAGCTTCATTGCCTTATCAAAGACTTTATTGGCTTGCTCATATGTCTGCCTCTTGTTCATTTCCCTGCAAAACACGAACACGTACCAATTCTTATGCCAGTTACGCCAAATCTAAATGCAGTTAGACAGGCTATGAGATGGACTGCATGCAGACTGATGATAGTATAGCCTAGACCAGGTTTATGGGCTCTAAAGGCTCATAAACCAAACCTACTGAATACTAGGAATTATAATAAAAAAAAATTTTTAAAAATGGTTTCAGAAATGTGACAGGTGTTATGACTAATTAAACGCTCCAAATACTGCACTGCATGATCCAGGGTTATGCGTCAAGAGAAGAGGTATTAAATCTTTTTACTGTGATATTTTCTCAATATTTGCTAAACAAATATACAGTATTGGAATTTGCAACGCTTTTCATTTTAAATACCTGACCAGTTAATAAAAGAGATGCACCAGTCGATCAGCCAGTAACCAGAATTTTCAGCCAATTTCGGCTTGATTGGGTAGGAGTGCATAAACTTCACAGTGGTGCATTAGAAACGCATTTTTATGGTGTTGCATTATCAAATGTTGCATTAAATTTTTCAAAATTCTCCAAGTAAATTATTTTTACCAATGTTAAAAACACAAAGAGCACTAATTAGTCTCGAAACACACATTAGAAGCTGAGCGCGGCGACATGCTCACAACTGCTCAACATCGTGGAGGCATTCGAGACGGAAAATGTCACCGTTTCTTTAAAATCCTACAGGTAGTAAACGCTGAACTATTCCTACACTGACGAGTCGTGTGGTAGTAGTGAAAGTTCGTTTAGAAATAAGAATTACAGTATGGTGGTTTTTAAGTGAGTAAACTGATAAAGAATGGACTACATTTAATTAATGTTCAATTCAGGTGTGAAGCTGTTGAATAAAGCCAAGTGATAAATCTAACTAAGGTTCAAGATCTGAAAATTGTACATCAGGAAAAAAAAACGAATCAGGATATTTAAAAATTCGTCATACTAGCAGAATTGCGATATTAATCAAATTGCATCCTAGGTATCATGATATCGTATCATCTGGTGACTGATGATTCCCATCCCTGTTATCTAATCAGCCAATCATGTGGCAGCAGCTCAGTGCATAAAACCATGCACATACAGGTCAAGAGTTTCACTTGATGTTTACAGCAAACATCAGAATGGAGAAAAAGTGTGATCTCTGTCCGATTGATGATGGAATGGATGCGCCGGATGGGCTGGTTTGAGTATTTCAGCATACTGAACAGCTTATTTAATTTACTTCACATAGAAGCTGAGATGGGAAGTCTAAAACTTACGTTAGTGCGTCAACAGATTTTGGTTTGATGAAAATGGAAATAGGATAGAGCTGTGCTTGTTGGAGTCTCTTTATGGCATTTCCAGACACATCCAAGATGCAATGCTTCCCCTACAACACAGGAGAGAAAATGCATGGGTTTCCACACTCCTGTTAAATAAAATATTTGTGACAGTGAATCAGTTTTAAACAGAAGTGAATTTACGGAACAGGGTGAAGTCCTATGTGATGTTTGCATTAGAATGTATAAGCTATTACGAACCCGCTCAGCCACTGCCCGAACTGACAGAATACTGGTCCCATAGAGATTCTCATTGAACTGGCCTGCTTCTATGAACTTGTTGTCCTGAATGTCTTTCTCCATCTGCTCTCTCGAAGCCACAAAGTGGTAATCCTGCCCATCCATCTCATTCTCTCGCCGTGGACGAGTTGTATCTGGGGGGATGTGTATGGTGTATTTCATGAATGTACTTCAATGTGTAGCCAAAAGACAACAAAACAAAAGGAAACCCACTGCTGAATTTGGCACACTTACGGGGAACACATGATCCAAACTTATGGGGAAACTCTGAGATCAAGTCATCATTTACCCTGTCCTTCATAGGACCCAAGATGATCACAGGCCTTGTGTAATGAACTGTAAGAGCCGAAATAAAATGTAAAACTTAAATGTAAAATGCAAGATTATCTCTCCAATGATTCTATTTTCAAAACTGAATACTTACTCTCCTGTCGAATTACTGGCTCATAGGATAAAATTGTGTCCTCTTGCCCTTCTACAAGATAAAAAAAAAGGCAAAAATAAGCAACGAAACAATAAACAGTACTAGAATATAAATAAAGTCGAACACTCGATAGTTTAAATTCTTTTACTGCACCCGAGTTTACTGAAAAAGTAAGATTTCCACAAACACAAGTGAATCTAGTGTTTACTTATAACAACCAAACACACTGCTTAGTCAAAAAAAAAAAAAGCTTAAAGAATATTTTATTCACCCGCCTTTGGCTTTTATTATAGTGTATACAATGTGGTGACCAATTATTGTGTAAAATGTTCAAGTTCCCAGAAACACTCTTACAGTATGACAATCTGAGTCATGGAATATGTTTGTTTCATCAGGAAAGAGGGAGGAAAAAAAAAAATTTTTTTTTTTTTTTTTAAAAAGCATTGATGGCATAACATGGCTGATTTTCTTATGGCCACAGTGCTGTTTAGTCCCAATTCTGTGAGTTCCTTTAGCACTGTGTGGGGAAATGTCCTTAATTTCACTATTAAACATACCAGTAACTTCTAATGTCAATTGTTGATGATGTAACTTCACTGAGCATCTAAGTGATCTTTATTCATTATTATTTTCCAACCGTATGTCTTTCACAAGGTTGACTGTTCAGCACTACCCTTCAAGATTTTAATAATGTTTTAACCCAATTAAGGTCATTTATATTCCCATTAGTTCTTCTTCTTTGCTTGAAGCAGACAAATAATTTTACATTTTACACATCTAAACTTTTTTGGCCATTAAGTGTATAAACACATAAAAGAAACAGTAATGAGAAAAAAAAGAATAAAGCTGTATTAATGAGTGGCACCAATAATCTGGGAAGGCACTGAATAAGAGTAAATCCTGATGTCTTCTTCTATACTAACATTTGATTTGGGCTAGTTCTTTGTCTATTTTTTTTTTTATTATTATTTTGAAATAAGTAAAATAATTTGTAGGCAATTAAGAGTGAACAAAAATAAATAAATTCCTGATATCCAGGTTGAATTATAATTATTTATATAGCACAATAAAGTGAAGCATTTAAATGCAATGAATATGAAAATTTTTAATAATGAAATGATTTTTCATACAACAGTGGGCTTTCAAGTTACTTACTGGAGCTGCTCTCACTGTCGCTGGTATTAGAGGTCAAGCACTCTGCAAAAAGAAAGGGAAGTTTTACCACAGTTTTAAAATTAGTATAAAGTACAGACTAACTTGAATAAAAAATATCGCATTCTTATATTACAGAGAGGAAATAGAGAGCAGAAATAAAAGGAAAGCAAGTCTTGCACATGCACAAAGATGTCTCCCAGCTCCTTCATAGAGAAATGGTAGGAGGTGGCAGTAAAAGTAAATTAAGTATTTCCTCCTGTAAAGTCCCAAATGACCTCCACTCCCTAGTCAGGGTTTCCTATGACTGTGTCTATGTTACTAGACCAGAAATTCTTACTACAAATCATGCCAAAGTAAATACCCTGGTATTCAGTTCCTTCCTGGAATCAAAAGGTGGCCACACGTCACATTTACAAAGGACTAACGACAGGCTTTAACACCTTGTTTAACAGAAACTGTAATCTTAAATAAAAATCAAATCAATTCTATGGGACTTGATTTGTACATTGAAAAATTTTAAACTCTCTTAATTAATTACAATTTTGAGATACGAGATATTACCAGTATTTTAACTGACTATTATTGACTATTTAACATCATAGATGTGAGAATAAAGTAAAACATCTGTCTTTGACGTACACTTCAACACAGAATCCTGTGCACTAGCCATGAATCAACACTGCTGATTTAACTATGAAAAAGTCTAACCATGTACCAATATGACAAAAAGTATTAAAGTCCCAATGGAGACGTTTTTATTCTGTGTACTGCAAGGATTTGAAAACATTTCACAATGGAGTTCTCAGAATTAATTTCACTGAATATTATTAACATGTTAATCCATGTTTAAGACCAAGTTGTACATTTACTCACCCAGTCTATTTCCCATGTCACACTGAAACCTTATCGTTTCAGGTAGGAAAAATGCACTTACTTTTTTTATTTATTTAGAAAGTAGAGACAAGCACGGTGTAGTGCTGCTACTAATTTTAACTCCATGGCAGCCTCTCAATCAACTCACTCTCTTAAAATGTATCACATTTATATTCTAATTGGTGATTGGGGTTGGTGGATGAGAGATAGAGAGAGAGAAAGAGGGAGAAAGTAAAAGAAGGAGGGAGGAAGTGTGTTAGAGAGCTTTGTGTGTGTGTGTGTCTGTGTGTGTGTGGCACAGCCATTCTGAGCTTAAGGGACAGCTGCTTGATAAGTATAACCACACACTTACTCAAACTCTTTGATCCATAAAAGTCATCGCTTAACCCTGGGAAGTCCTGAGTGTCCCGAAAGGTGAAAAGAGAAACAAAGAGAAGAAGAGAGCAGACAGGAAGAAACAGATGTTAGTGAGAGCCTAAGAGGAGGGGTATAGTGCTCTCTGGGGATGCAGGAAGACTAACACACACTGGCTGGGCTTAGGCTGATCTTCCTGTACACTGTAACAAAAGTCTGATTAGTCTACAGTGTACCCAAGTAGAATATTACTTCAAGCATTAAAACACTAATAGCCAGAAATTGAATGCAAATGAGTAAGACTAGATAAAGCACAGCGCTGGAGTATTAGTGCATCTCTACACCAGTGAGCAGCAGACATCGGAGACCTCACTCAGAGCGCACAGAGAACACTGGATTCTGATTGGTTTTCTGCCGTCTCTCGGGGAGGACTTAAAGATATGACGAGGTACCAAAAGCCAGCCGTACGCTGTCCCAGAAGTAAGCATGTAGGAGGATGAAGCTGGAAGGACAGCAAGCATTAAAGCCCGTAAACCCCTGCACACACACTTATACTCACGTTCAGACTCCACCAACTCCTGCACAATATTCTCCTTGCTCTTGTAAAACGGGAACTTGCGTGACAGGTTGAAGCTTTTTTTGCGCTTTACTTTCACTGGCTGCTGGGAGGTGACCACATAAGGGGAGTGGAAATGAGAGATGAAAAACAGAACAAATGGGTTTCAATACACTTAACAGCACACCCACAGCTAAAAAACACAAGCATGCAAAAAAATATAAAGAAATAAAACAACTGATGGAATGTAATGTTTCAAAATCATTCATCACAGGCAATGAATGAGTACAAGTGGAAAAACTGCAAAGTATCAGAATAAAAAATAAAAAAAGGAATATAATCTGAATCTAATAAAAGGTCCAGCAAACAGTGAAGGCAAACTAATTCGACCAAACCAAATGTTTAGACGTCTCAGCAAATAACAGAGCAGGATGACAGAATTTCTGCATTATAATTGTCTGCAAGTGTGTAGACCTGTTTCTCTCCACACACCCAGTGACACGTGCAGACTTATGAGACAACAGCTATTCACTGACTTTAATAAGAAGGTTTCTTTTTCCATACCCACAATCAGGTGGATCTAGCATGTAGTTTGCACAGGATGACAGAAAGTGGACCAGAGGAAGGGAGTCAGGTGCTTTTCAGTCACACTCACCCTGTTAGACTCAATCATGCCCGTCCTAGCATGGAACTTGACAGTTTTTAATCGAGCACGCTCTTTCTTTTCCACCCTGTAGAAAAGAAACAAAGTAGCGTTTAATTAAAGTATTAATGCAGCTTTCTTAACAAGTGGCTCAACAAAAGGTATTCCTAGGTTTCCCTTAAAATGCTATTCACAAGTCTCTGCACCATCATCAGGCTTTGTTTACTGTGTGCACATAATGTTTGTTGTGTAGATGCTGTTACATATTCCATGAACTAGACTGGAAACCAATTTTAAAAGGAGTACTCTAAGAAGCAACTGTTTTTTTTATATCTTATACATCACTGGAAAACAACCCAACCACACCTCTTTTTACTTTCAAGGTAACCTGTTATCTTCCATCACGGGTGGTAGCGCAGTACCTTTTCTTGCTGGGAATGACCCCTATCTGCTCACTTTCGCCATGGGAAGTAACAAGCCGCGCCTGCCACCACTCATCATCTGAGGCATTAATGACATGTAGAATGTCTCCATATGAGAAGCTCAGACCCTGGCTGGGTAGGCAGCTGTCTCTGGTCCGGTCATAGTCGAACAGAGCCCTGCACAGATGGGAAGGGGGATGTTGAATAAGTGCGTCTACATACATCATTATTATCTACAAGTTTCAGTAACCAAATTTAGAACAATTAAGAACAATTAATAAAAAGAAAGCTCTGATGACTACTCATTGTTTCATGCAAGTCTTTAATTATACACTCAATAAATACACAGATTACAAATTAAAGTAAACTTCCAGGAAAGCTTCAGTGCACTAATTCTCTTGAACTGAACAAATGAACACCATTCTACTAAAACAAAAAGGTGGTTGTGGTGAGGTCCGCCTCTAAGGTCTTGTTCATACTATGGTTCATGGAATTAACGTCCATCTCAAGTGGACAGAAAGCAGAAAGGTGTCGCCTTTTACATTTGCCATTTTAAAATCGTCTCTAGTAACCACTCTGAGTCAAATTTCATACATCATTCATACTGGAGGAAGGTTGGTGCTCACATTTATTAAATTAATCTTCTGTTGCATTTGACTTCAGGCCGTAATGTCCCATAAGTCCTCTCTTGTGCATGGGTCGTTTCTTAGCCTATAATGCAGTCGACCGGGCGGTCCGCTGTCATCATAACCAAATAAACACACTATTGTGTTCGCACTACAAACGTGATGTCGTCAGATGCAACCCAAACAACCTCTAAAGGTTGACTGAGTGATCAGATCACAAGCCCCGATAAAATAAATAAATAAATAAATAAAAATCAATAGATCCCATTCACAACAACAACTTAGTACTGATCACATCATGATGAATGTTAATGCCAGGCGTGAACAACACCCATGACAGACCAAAATCTTATGCAGTTGTTCAACTGAATGTGAAGGCCATAGCATTTGTTTAACATCATTATGATCCTACATCAAGGATCATGTAGCTTTGTCATGATGAAACAGATCCCTAGTATCAGGAATTAAATGTTTCATCACAGAATAAAAGTGATCACTCTTGACTGATAACTGATTTGTAGTGATAATATATATTTGTAGTGACCCTTCTTTAAGGAGTTTCAGCAACCAGGGGTTCATGAACCCTTAAGGGTCTGTGGTGGTTTGTGAGACTATACTTAAAAACATCCTACCTCAAACCACGATATACATACACACATACACCGATCAGCCATACCTTTAAAATCATTTACAGGTGAAGTGAATTAAATTGACATTGTTACAATAGCACCTGTCAAAGGCTGGGATACATTAAGAAACAAGTGAGCAATCAGTTCTTAAAAGGTGATGTGATGAATTAAAATAAAATAAAATAAAATGGGCGAGAGCAAGAATCTGAACTATAAAACAGCAGGTCTTATGGGGTGTTTCTGGCATGCAGTCGTCAGTACCTAATAAATGTAGTTAATGGAAGGACATCCAGTGAACTGGCGACATTGTCATGGGTGCTTAAGCCTCACTGATGTGCTCGGGGAGGCAAAGGCTAGCATGCCTGGTCTAATACCATGAAATAGTTACTGTAGAAAATATATTCAGAAATAGTTTGAGCAACACGAAAAACAGTTCAAGATTTTGACTTGGCCTCCAAATTCAGCAGCTCTCAACCCAATCAAGCATCTGTAGGATGTGCTGAACGATCCCTGCTACATACCCCAGCATACCTTCAGAAGTCTTGGAGTATGTGTCTCGAGCGATCAGAGTTATTTTAGCAGAACAAGTGGATGTGACAATATAAGGCAGATGTTTTTAATGTTATGGTTGATTGAGATTTTATGTTACACGTGAATTTAAATGCAAATCTGGTGATGTTGCCAGCTAAGCAACCAAAATTAAATGTTATTTATTTTCTGTTCCGATACTTATTTTTGCTCTGTATTTATGTTCTTCTCAAACAAAGACACTGGTTACTGACAAATCAGTGCTTGTCATTAACAACTTATTAGCATACCACAAATCCTGATAACGCTTATATTCACAGAACTTTAAAAGAAGGGTTATGGAGATGCACAGCGGTGAAAAAGGCTATAAAAGCATTTCTTTTTTTGGATTTTTTTCTCTGATTTTCTCTAGGGGGCTCCCACATTAAGCTACTACTACCACTGAGTCGGGAGGGCCGAAGACTATCACGTGTTTCCTCTGAACCACATGACGCCAGTTGACCGCATCTTTTAGAACTGCTCGCTCAATGCACTGTTGGGGGCGGCGTAACACACTCAGAGGACCGCGTGTGTGAGCTCACATTAATGTAGGAGCACTTAAGTACCTCTCATCTCTCCCCATTGAGAACAAAAAGAACAAAGTTTTCTCCACAGAACAAATTTTTACTTTTTTGGAAAAAATGCATAACGCTGTGGATTGAGAGAGGGGCGGGGGGAATTAAAAATAATAATAATAAAAAAAAATTTAAAAAAAAGGTGCCACACACCAACACAAAATCCTTATGCCAACTGTAAAGCACGGTGCAGGGAGCATCATGATTTGCAGCTGCTCTGCTGGCTTATGGAATGGATGCCTTACAATCCCTGAGGGAACAATAAATTTGAAACTGTATCAAGACATTATTACAGCACAGCATGTCAGGGCACCAGTGCACGACCTCAAGCTTAAGAGATGTTGGGTGATGCAACAAGACAATGGGTCAAAGCATACAAATAAATAAACTGAAGCATAGCTGAAAATGAAGAACATTCATGTTTTGAAAGGCCAAGTCAGAGTCCTGACCTTCGCCCAAACAAGATACTCAATTAGGACAGCACAAAAATACTGACCAACTGAAACCATTCTCCCTCATTGTTGTGCCAGTCTTATAAGCAGCTACAGAAAATATTTGAGAGAGATTGCACATAATATTTCCAAGCTGCAGCGTGAATGTTTACTTAATGTACTTAATAAAGGTAAATTGGGTACTCATGTAGTTGGGAAGCACAATTATGTATTTTTTAACTGTAACACAATGGACAAGTTCCCCTATGCTAAGTGACTTGTTCCAGGTGGCTGATGAAAAACACAAAGAGTCAGGCACTGTACAGAGCCTCTAGCCTCTAGTCTTACCTTGTCAGACAGGTAATACCCTAAAGAAACTGGGAAGACCTGCTCCACTGGTTTTTCTTTTCTGACATTCTACTCTCATTAACTGTATGTTATACAGGTTTCATAGGCCTCTTGTTTGTGACTGGATTGTTAAAAACTTGAAATTCAGACAGATTTTTTTTTCTGAGCACAGAATTAAGTTTTTGTTATATACTTAGGGCCAACTGCATGCAAGTGTAGGATGTGACAAGAAAAGTGTTGCCTATAGGGTAGAATGCAGACCAGTATTTAAAAATAAGATCCACATTTTACATTTGTTAACCTTTATTATTATCATTTTTTTCTATAGTGGGGAAGACTTGCTTGTGTGTCTTGGATCACCATCTTGTTGCAAAACCCAATTGCGCTTCAGCTTCAACTCACAGACAGATGACCTGACATTTTCTGATACAAAGCAGAACTCACAGTTCCCTCAATTATAGCAAGGTGACCACGTCATGATGCACCAAAGTATTGCCAAACTATCATACTGTACTACATTCACAAACTTCACAAAATCATTATTCACTGAGACAAGCATTTACATTCTTCTTAGTTAGCAATGATTTCTGTTTTGCTGTTCTGACATTGAATTTTTTTGCCCAGTGGTTTTATGATGGTTAAGTCATGAACTCTGACCTTAGCTGAGGCATCCATGGTATGATTGGCATTTGCATGGCATTGTTCTTAACTGATTATAGTAAGTGACTATTCATCCTTAATCAGTTCAAGCAACTGGTCTATTCATGAAATACAAAGAAAGAAGTGTCTGTTCACCCTCTGGACAGTACCCATAATAAACCTTTCATTTAAGAGAACATTAGATTTCCTTAAAATACAGAAAACTAACAAAAAAAAGGTCTTAAAATATTTACACATGTAGCACTCCCCTTGAAAAACACTAAACAAGTACTGTCTTAGATTTAGCTCAATAACTGCTTTATACCCTCATTAGCACAGTCTAGAGTGTTATAGTAGTTTAAGTCTCCATGTCCATTTTGTCTGCTCTTCAGATATCAGTCTACCCACCCAAACCTGTTATTTTTCATTACATCCCTGCACAGTATTAACTTAACTAAATCTAAAAACAAGAGAATTGTTCCGTCTGTGTCCTTCAACTGTGCATCTTATTTCTAAGAACAGCCAGGTCTTTAGGTTTGTCATTGAATGGTAATTTAGAAAGATAAGCAAAGCAATACAAATTTTGTTTGTAGTGAATACACATCAAAATTATAACACTGACAATAGTATTTAGCATTTCGTAATTTCATAAAGACTTCCCAGAGAGCAGGATAAAATTGCGAATACATTTTCCTGGAAAACTGGAGAGTGGTCAGGTCAGGTAATCTTGGTCAAAAAAGGTATTCCTTACCCTTACATTGCCTCAAGTATGTGATGTTTGCTAACAAAACTTCAAACGGGTAAAATTGGTCACACATAAGTGGGCGATAAAATATATATATACATTAACACTTAAGTCTTTGGGCTTTTAGAACTGCCTTGTGGTCAGTGTTTTAAGATAGACATCATTGTACAAGAGTTTTGTCTTGTAGCAAGAGCAACAACAACAACATTAAGAACAGTTATAAGCACTGTCCAATGTAGATTATACTGTTTATTCTAACCTCACAGACTAGATTTCAATGATAAAAACGTTTAACCATAATTTACATCAAAATATTATACCATCTTTTCATGCCTTATGTCAGTAAAAATATCTAAGTGTTATGGTTAAAGGACAGACATAACATTTTTTGTTTTTTAAATAAATATGCTATTAGACATGTAAAATGTGGTACACGCTTAAAATAACAGGTATCATTCAAATTTTTACAATTAAATACGCGCCAGTAGCATGTGGTTGATCATCCCGTTCCCTTTTAAGAGCCCTGTTGTAATGTTATAATAGTGCCACATCTCTCATGAGTGAAAGCCAGAGATAGCTGAGACATGAAAGGGGGAGGAGGAGGAGCTCTGACGCTATCCACAAAAGAGAGCTTAGCCTGAAAAAATCCGAGGATCTCTGTTTAAGCCATGCTAATGTCATAACTGTTCATAACTTTTACACCAAAATGTACAGGGTCAGTAAAAACATGACTACAGTTACCTGATGCATGAGGTGTAGCTCTCTCTGACACACTATCAGTTAGGGCAAAGTACAAAGGTTAAATAAATGCTCAACTACAGTTCCTTTTTTTTTTCTTCACCAACTCACCTGCATGAGAAGGAAAAACCTTTTGATCTTCTACATGTAGTCAGCAATTACCTGTATTTATGAAGGCGAGTTTGACATGTGTCTCTTACCTGACATAGAGGGAGCGCTTTTCACTTGTGCGTAGGGAACCGGATCCAGAACTCATGCTGCTGTTCATCATCTGCTCCCGCAAGTTGTGAATCTTAGACTCAAAACGGCTATACTCTGCAATAAAATAAATACACAAGTAAATACCCAAACAATATAAATAACACACAGCTTAAAGGCATGCTGATTTCCATACGTTAGTGGTGTAAGGATCATCAAAATCCAAATTCAGTAAGCCAAGATTAAATCGATATACATTTGTGTAGGTCAAAAGATTAATGCAATGCAAACAGTGAGAATATCTGCATTAAGCTTCCACTTTCAACTGAATACAACATCGATTAGATCAAGCATGTTTTCCAAAATTGGGTCTCTAATGGATAGGTGGATTCCACATTTTAATAACTCCCGCTCATGTTCGTGAAGCTCCGCCCCCAGGATTGACAGTGGTCCAGAATATGAACAGAATTAAAAAAAAAAAAAAAAAAAAGCAATTTGCTTTAGAATATTACAAACCTAACCATGGCTTGTTTCACTTTTACTTGGTAATTACTCTGGGGGTTTGTCTAAAGCTCAGAACTGTTCCACCCGCGTGTTGTGCGCTCAGTGTCACAAAACCCTTTAGGCCTAGATGTGCTTTTGAACCCTACTTTCTCCCCTACCAAATATAATCTTCCCACTCACAGAAACAATTTCTTGAACCAAGACTGAATCAGCAAGGGAAGCTTTCATAAACAAAGCAAAGAGTTTGCTGCATTAGCGTCAGTGTATCCTTCACATACAGTTTTTGTTGGATTCAACATACTGTAATATTTCAGTCAACCACGCACTGGCTGTCAATGTAATGATTTACCAGGAAGCCCAAAATGATCCCACACTCAAGTCTTTAAAGATTTGAATAAAATCTTCCTATTCCTGATCACATCTTGGCTGATTAAAGCAGCATGCTTAGGAGAAGAACTGTTTTTTGTTTGTTTGTTTTAACCACCGTAGTCCATCCTGATGAGATCCAAAGGAAGCTACTTTTTCAGAGGAGGGAGTGTGGAGTTGGCCAAGTTTAAACATATATAAAAGCACAAACAAGTGGTGCTTACGATGAATAGTTAAATTCAATATGTAGTCTGTTTAATGTATTTTCCCCAGCTTCATAAAAAAAAACAGGTGGTGGTAGCTCAGTAGTTAAAACCATGGACTTCTAATTGTTAGTTCATAAGTTCACATCCCATTCTCAGCACACCCAAGATGCCACACTGCTGGACCCTTGAACAAGGCTCTTAACTCTCAATGGCGGAGTTGTATTAAGAAGATAAATATAAATCCCTTTAAATGAGGGCATCTGCAAAATGTAAATAAACATAAATTAACAAAGCACTGTGATGCTTTGCTAATAAGTGAGGAACAATACAGTGCAAGTTCAGTGGTGTTTGTGCCACACCGGACACAAAAAATAAAACCCAGCATCTAACTGCACACTGATGAACGACTTTAGAAACCAGAGGACATTAATTTTGTAGTCTAACAGCTATTGCCAGGTAATTAATTATGCATAATAATTAAGCCGAACATCCCTATTTTCTGACAGGAGGATGAAGACCTTTGAACAAAGGTTTCCCTATTACCGGTATTCATTAACAACAAAACATTTCTAGAGCAACACTGAAGGATAACAAGACTTTATGAAAAACTGCCTCATGATTAAAATGACAGTTGCACCTCTGGATCATTGTAGTCCGGCTGTACTCATTAGATGAGCGACATGCAACATGCACACAACAACCAAGGACGAGCTCAACACAAAAAATTGCCACAGGTATACAAATACAACTAATCATCCATGATCAAGACATTTCCTGTAACAATTCATTTTAATGGGGCACCAAAGAATTAACTATATTTACATAAACATTACCACTTTACTGGTATTTACACCCTAATAAAAAAAAATGCATAAGAGCTTAAAAACAACCTAAAAGATAACAGCTTTAAAATATCCAGAAAGTCCATCACAGGTAGGACAATCACAGACCAGACAATCACAAAGACAAGGAGCCACTTTGTACGTTGAGAGAAATGCAAAAGTAAACAGTATGACTACACAACACTTGGTAAACAAGGTTAAGGTTGTCACAATCACCCAACATCAACCTTTCTCCAACCTCAACCTTTTTTTAATATTCTAAAATATGCCCTGAAGGACAATGCAGTTGTCGGTCAAAAATTATAAAAGTGGCTCAAACATCATTAAAGCACATTGGCAATGCAACTTTTAAAAAGGCACACATGTCTATTAGCTATTATGAGCAGTGGTAGCTCAGAGGGCTAAGACACTGAGCTACTGATCGGAAGGTCAGCGGTTCGAGCCGCAGCTCCACCAGGTTGCCATTGTAATGCTGTAACATGGCTGATCCTGCGCTCTGACCTCAGTTACCCTGGCATATGCGAAGAAGGAATTTTACTGTGCAGTAATGTATACATGACAAATAAAGGATTAAATTAACTTAAGTCAAGTTTGAAGCAGGGATGTAACAAACTGCCACTATCAGGATCTGATCGGTGCTTAAAATTCATATTAATATTCAGATTTTAATAAATAAAAATAAATAATATTCAAAAAAATAAATAAAATTTAAAAAAACGCAGCCATGGAATAATCCAGACTAAGCCACAAACCCTGCTAGTCTGACCCCAGCAAGCCTGGAAAATACTGATAAACATAAAACTGAATACCAGCGACATCAATGGAGATGCTGCCACCACCAGCAAGTCTGCCGGTAACTTTTTTTTAACTCATTTATGTGTCAGATGTAGCCTTACAGTAAAAATCATATATGAAGCTACAAAAGAAAACCTATTTCATTCATCAGACCTTATGGAGATCTTGATCAATATCAAAACCTTACTAGTTCATCTTGTTGTTTACAATAATTCAATATAAATCCTATAAATATGTAACTACTCACTCTGGAAATATTCTGCTCTGATCGCTGACAGACCTACACAGTTGACACAATCGCCTAGCTCAACATCACACTCATTTTCCCCCTCAACCTCGTGCTGGGACTATTCTGAGTGTATTGGTGGATTTTAATTCTATGTTGATATAGCCTATAACTTTACAAGCTTGTACACCAATGCATACCTTGTAAAATACATGAATAACAATTTACCAGACACCTCTTGACCAGTTAAGAACTGATGGAGAGACAGTGCACTTCAGTGAAAAACTTACAGACCCAATCTGTTTGTAAACAAAACGTTGTGTATGCATATCCTGGTTGCAAACAGGCCAAAGTAGCACGTGTTATTTAGAAATCAGACTGACATTAGGTAGCCACTTATCAATTATGGATTAGCACTAAAAAACAGAAAGGACTTTTTAGATAAGCCAACATTTTCAAATGGTGCAACTCTAAAAGGTCCTTAAAGTGCTGGGCTCTGTCAGTATTTAAATGATCCTAAATGCATCATAAACCTGCAATGACTGGACAAACACAAATATCTCATAGAAACTCAGTGTTTATACAAGAGATAAACTGAAGTCACACGAGTCTCTTGATGCTTACAATGCTGCCGTTTGTGGGTACATTCAAGATGTTTAACAGTTAAACGAAAATGTTTAACGATTGCAACTTTGAGGATGTCATGTCCAAGGTGTTCCCCAAATAGAGGCCATGTGTCGGGTATAAGAAAATCATGTTAGATACTTAACTTCTTGATGTAGATTTTAGTTGCAATACATGAGTTTGGTGAAGCTGACCTGTTAGGATTCTTCATTAGTTCATTGATATGATAGTTGGCTGTGATTAAATGGACACTGGAAAGACAGGACTCATTGGACTAATTACTTCTTCTAATTTCCTGCATGACAGTCTTTTACTGTTTTGTTTTGGCACAGAATTAAATTAAACAATATAAAGTAAAACAAAAAGTATTTACAAATGCTTTTCTGATTCAGACATCCAACGTCACAACTCAAAATTTTCTGCCTTGCTCTTAGAAACATTAAACTCCCGTCATTTCTGCAACCAGACATCCCAGTTGATGTCCACGCGGTGTGTCTCACACTCACAGGTTTATTGTACTTTTTGCGTTGTTGGTTTGGACTTTTAAAGAATCCGTCCGTGCCCCCCCCCCCTAAAACTGTGCACTACATATAAAGATATCTGTGTACATCTGTCTTTAAGGTCTTTGTGGTTTCATGGTTGTACCCACTGTATGATCACACCATTACCTCAACATGGACTTTTTCAAAAATACAAATTATAATGCAGATCTATTATAGACATTACATTCATTTTTCTCTTACCCTAGTGGCGCTAATGCCACATTGCTATATTTTACATTGCTACCTTTGCTGCCACTCCTAGCATTTCTGTTACGTCCTCATAAACCACATCTATCAAACACGAAAAGCATGGCAAGGCTAGTTAAAGAGAACTATCACCTCTTTTCGAATAAGGAGAACTTTACTCTGTCAAACTAGCTAGATTTTTCTGGCCTAGTAATTCAAAGTTCACGTTTTATGGTGTTCATGATGTTTTTAGATTGGATTATCACTCTGGGAAAATCTGAACATTATCACCCCTATCTGTCAAAAAGCTAAAACAGTTCTGCTGTTTATCCATTTTTCTGTTCTTTAACGTTATTAAACTGTCCAGATAAAATGTGTGCACCAAACTGAGTCCCCATGCTACTGTATAAGAGTTTAACGTAGCAAGAGAAAATTTATATTTGAAGCCATCAACGGTAGTCCGCTCACAGAAACGTAAATGGTTGCCCATCATCGCTGCACTAAAGAGAAAATAAATGAAAGAATGAATGAATAAATGAGTGGAAAGCAGGAACAAGAGGGACTTTCTATGGAGTTCATTACGCCCTCTGTATTGAACTTCAATTAGAAATGTCTTGAGAGACATTTCCAGGCTCGAGTTGGCAGAGAAGCATTAGGCACCATGCCCAGGAAGACATCTGAGAAGCCAATACTGAAGCACCAATACAACCTCTTTTACCCCAGCTGCTCTTTGTGCCTGTGGCCTTAACCATATAACAGGACACTAGTCAGACATGGGATATGCTGATTAGGTCAAAAGTTTAAGATTAAGTAAAAAGACAAGAGTACAAAGTGAAACTTATGTGCTGGCATCACTGCAAGTGGTTATACATTACCCAATTAATACACTACAAATCTGTATAGTTGCCTGGCCCTTGATACTGTTTTTTCAAAATTATTTTAACCCTCTGCACAAAAATATCTACATAAAATATGAAAAATAATCATGATTCATCTTTACAACGAAAGTGATTTATTCAGAAAAAAAACCTTCATATGTTGAATCTATTATTATTATTATTATAGCAATGGGCTGGTTTATTTCACCTTCATCACTAATCTACACATTATGTCTGCAGAAAGCTTGGTGTGTGCATTTTGCTCATGCATTATTTGCAGATCCACACCCTGTGGCCTGGTAGGTACAAATGTTTCAGGATGATACTCACTCATTAGCTGCAAAATTGGCACTATAAGGGAACCACTACAATGTAGTTTAGAAAGATGGTGAAGGGTCATCCAAGTTGGAGTTTAAACCTCGAGCAGACGTACGGTTTCTGCTTTAACATTATTTAGCAGGCAGCTTCTTGGCCCTTTTTGTTTAAACAACCACCACTGAATAAACATGTAGAAATAATTTGCTTGAGTAAACAAGTTTGCATCAAGGTAATTTAGGCTCTATGTTTATGAGTGTGTTTACTAACAGTATGGCACTACAAGGGGTTTGGCCAGATGGATCGCAGAAACACTTGTGACCTGAACAGGACAGCAACTGGCCAAAAATATGTTTGCTCATATTGAACCCTGCAAAAATCTTAACAGGTTGTCTTATTAACTTGAAGAAATAAAAATAATAATAAAAAAAATTTAAAAACTGGCTGGTGTTGTCATGGCACAAGTGATAACGGGTACTGACTAATCTGTTTTGCATTGGACCTTGTTGTTGATTGGTCTCAAGTCAGGTCAAGTGGCTTTTTTGTTATTTCAACCAAATACATTTGGTTCAGTACACAGTAAAATGAAAATGCTGATAAAATCTGATAAAATTAGAAAGAAAATATAACCATCTTCAAATACACAGAACTAACACACTACAACAGTACAAGTACTAATAAACACAGTACAATAGGGACAGTAAAAGACAGTGTTGCACCAACCTGTACAACTTCAAGTGTGAATAAAGTGCGAAAAGATATTATAATATGGTAATAATAAATGTTGTTAGCAGCAGTAATGAGGGTGGTCAATTAATGCAGTCATTCGTTTCCTACACCAGCATGCCACATTAGTTTATCCCTTACATAATTAACCTAAAAAAATGAATATGCCAAATGCTTAAATAAGAAGCACTAGCTTTACTTCTTTTCTTATCCTCATATTCAGGTCCCACATCGGTTCAATAATCTATTCTGGCCTAAATTACCACGTCACTTCTATTTCTATGTAGACGTCCAAGCCCCTGGGAGAGTCCAATTATATTTCAACAGCATATGACTATAGAGATCAGAGTGAGCATGCTGAAACAGATAACTTACTGCCACATTCCACTCATAGTTTATGCAGAAGTAATCACACTACTAACTCTATCATACTTATTCTGCTGTACAAACATCATTAAACCCGGTGGTTCATGCTGAAAGTTGTGCTAAAGTCCCTTCTGCTTAGTCACATACATAAGGTGCACTACAAACTGACAGGTAAGGCTGCAGGAAAAATAAAATACAACAACTGAGAGAGAAAGCATATAGCAACAACACAAATATAGCAAACAATCCACTAATGCGGGTGAGACTTCATGCCTTAGTTTTGATCAGGTCACTTCCTGACACACCTGAGTGTCTTCACCTGCATGTACATCTGATGTTTTAATGAGAGTAAATAAAAATAAAATGTAGTAAACAAACTTTTCAACTGGTAAACAATGACACACAAACTAATACTGTGTATTCGCATGGTTACGGGTTGCTACCCTTGAAGCCCTAGATACCAGATATTCTCAGGAAAGTGGTTTACAGTGACTAAGCTAACACACACCGTGCTACCAACACTACCGAGACTGGGTCGAGCTGTTAGCCGTGAAAAGGCTAACTTAGTTCATGTTACAAGTTCATATCGATAACTGTAAATATCACATGTCTGGAAAACAATTCTCAATTCGCCCGAAGCTAAAATGAACAGAGTAAAATTACTGTAACGCAAATAAACCAACAGCAAACCTAGCTAATTCAATTTGACCAAACAATGCACAGCGTTAGAAATGGAAAACTGAGCTCTAACTCCATACACACACACACACACACATTTCACACCAGAGCCAATGTCACTGTATTATTCCATACTTTTAAAAACCTAAAAACACCCACAAACTACTTTAATCCCTATGTTATATGTAATAAATGAGTTTTTTTTTTTCTCACCCGCCCGGCTGGAGCTCCCTCTGTTTGCTGTAGCCAAGTTACACACACATGCACGCGCACGCACGCGCGCGCACACACACACCGCCTATTCAAACCGCTCGGGAAAACATAAAGCGGCTTATAAAAAGCACCGAGACGGTAACCAAACTAGCAGCGGATCATGCTGTTGTCTGCATACACGCTGTCTTGTTTTGTTCTTCACCGAAACAAGTGAGAGGCTTTCTTAATAAAAGCAGATTGAAGCAGTTTCGGTCGTCCTCGGTTTGCTCCGCCCTTCAGCACCGTAACCGCATGATCACACTCGGAGATCCGCGCTCAAGCGCGCGAGTTTACCTCAGACTCGCGCCCAGGTCACACGGGACAAACACCCGTTGAATGTCCAGTCCCACAACATGTACACACAAACTCCAGTGATTTTTAACCCGCCGTTCTGTCCTCTGTTCTTCCAAGCTCTCACTTCGGTCCCTCTCTTTCTCCGCTGTGGAGTCCCGCAGGAGTGAGTTTACGGTGATCCCTCCTCCCCTTAACTTGCGCGTGAGTTAGGCAGAGCTGGTGAGCTGCACCAAGGCCGCACAACACACACACACACACAACAATACAGCAGCTCCCTGTAGAATGCGGTAATAACTCGAAATCAGCCAATCAGCCACCAACAACTACGTCCTCGTTTGTACACTTGTTTTTTTATTAACTAGGCGAGGCTCTGTAGTCTACCTGTCTTAAAGAGATACCCCACATATCCTCATTCCTGCATCGTGAAATTCATTCAAACAGCAAGAAATATGAACCAAATGAGGTGGAGAGTCCAGCCTAGACTTCCTATTCATCACACAGCACGTCTCAAATGTCTTTCATGAATAATGAATACATCTTTACAAATGGACACCAGCGTGGGGGTTTTCTAAGTATTTAAATCAATACAAAGCTAGAGATCAGCTCACATGTTACTTCTCTGCCATGTGTAAATGCATGCCAAACATAGCACATGATTTTACTAATACAATGCAATGGAAATTTAATACGATCTGTACCTTCGGGTCTGTACTGGGCGATAATGGTGACAGTTTGGCCAGCCCTCTTCAATGCAGCTGCAGCCTGCTCATGAGTGGCATTTCGCAGATTCACACCATTCACCTGACACAAAAGAGAGATTAAATTGTATGAATATCAGTATATATGTGAAATGTTTCTAGTCTGCAGTGGCCAGGACCTACCAAAAGTGGTCCAAGAAGAGAAAACCAGTGAACTGGTGACAGGTGGCCACCGTACAACAAATTGCTGAAAAAGTTAATGCTGGTTCTGACAGAAAAGGGTCAGAACACACAGTGCACCACAGTTTGTTGAGAATTGGGGCAACATAGATACAGAGCAGTTAGAGAGCCCATGCTGACCTGTGTCCACCACCAAAGGCCCCTACAATGGGCATGAGAGCAACAGAACTGGACCATAGAGCAATGGGAGAAGATGGCTTGGTCAATGTAACACTTTTTCTTTTAGATCGCATGGCTGGCCTGGTGTGTGTGCATCGCTTACCTAGGGAAGAGATAGCACCAGGATGCACTATGGGAAGAAGTCAAGCCGGCGGAGACAGTGTGATGCTTTGGGCAATATTCTGCTGGGTAACATTGGGTCCTGCCATTCATGTGCCATTTCACATTTACCACCTACAGTACCTAAACATTGTTGCTGACAAAGTATACCTTCATGGAAACAGTATTTCCTAATGGCAGTAGCTGCTTTCATCAGAATAATGCACGCTGCCTCACTGCAAACATGGTTTAAGAATTATTCGAGGAACACAACCACAAGTTCAAGGCATTGACTTGGCCTTCAGACTCCCCAGATGTCAATCCAATCGAGCATCTGTGGGATGTACTGGAAAAATAAGTGGGATCCATGGAGGACCCAACATGCCCTTTACATGACTTAAAGGATCTGCTACTGACAACTTGTTTCCAGATACCTTCAGAGGTCTAGTGGAGTCCATGCGTCAAGGGGTCAGTGCTGTTTTGGTGGCAAACTAGAGACCTACTCAGTATTCAGACCTTCTCTTTCACTGGTTACGCTTTAGTTTTTTATTCGTTTTAACATGATACATTAATACAGAAGACATCCAAACTATAAAAGAACACAATTATGTAGTAAACAAAAAGTGTTAACAACCCAGAATGTTATATATTTTAGATTGTCCAAAGAAGCTACATTTAATTTGTTGTAAATTCAATCAAGATGACTTCCTCATGAGACTGACTGAGGGAATGCCAATAGCGTACAAAGCTGTCATCAAAGTAAATAATAAAAACATTAAATAAGAAGGTGTGTCCAATTTTTTTACTGGTTCTGTACACACGCACACACCCTGGTACTAGATTGGGGCCCCCCTTTGCCTTCGCCTGCCCTAATTCTTCCTGTCATAGATTCAGCAAGGTGCTGTAAATATTCCTTCGAGATTCTGGTCCATATTGACATGATAGCATCACACAGGGCTGCATACTTGTTGGCTGAACATCCACGATGCAAGTCTCCCATTCCAATACATCCCAGAGGTGCTCTGTTGGATTGGAGTTTGGTACAGTAACTGTGAAGGTAATTTGAATACAGTAAACTCATTGTCCTGTTTAAAAAAACAGTTTGAGATGATTTTAGCTTTGTGACATGTGGCAGTTAAACTAAGCGGCCCAAAGTGTGTCAAGTAAATATCTCCCACACCACTACATCAACACCACCAGCTTGAACTGTTAGCAAAGATGGATCCATGGTTTCATGCTGTTGACACCAAATTCTGTCCCTACCAACCGAATGTCTTTGGAGAAATTGAGTCTCATCAGACGAGGCAAAGTTTATCCAATCTTCTATTGTCCCAAATCACTTAAATTACCTTTCCTTACCATTTTGATGCTTGGTTTAAACTTCAGCAGAAAGCCTTGTCCATGTCTACATGCCTAAATGCATTGAGTTGCTGCCATGTGATTGGCTAATTAGATTTTTGCATTAACAAGCAGATGAGCTGACTTCACCATCAATTTATACTATATATTCGCACCTAAGTATCATGATATTATTGTATCAGGAAGCCCCTGGTAATTCCCATCCCTAGTATATACCGTATACAGTATATACATTATATAAAGTGATCAGCCATAACATTACAATGTAAAACATTATGCCTGATATGGTGTAGGTTCCCCATGTGCCACCTAGGCAGCTGGACATGACTCCACAAGAACTCTGCGGTGTGCTGTAGTGTAGGTGTGCACCAAGAAGTTGGTAGCCGATCCTGTGGGCGCTGTGGATTGCAGGGTGGGGCCATTCCATGGTGGCTCAATTGGCTGTGGTGCACTGGGTGTTCTGGTGCCTTTTTAAAATGGACAGCATATACTTTCTTTGGCGTGCTGGGCTGCATTGGCTTTTTTTTTACAGTATGGGATCGAACCAGATGTGCTAACCTTTGCTCCCCACAGGCATAGATGAGCCTTGGGTGCCCATCATCCTGTCACCGGTTTGCTGGTATATAATTGGTAATCAATGTTAATATGACATAAACAAGAGAAGCACCATAAGAAATTGTACATAAAGGACAATGCATAAGTTAAATACACCCTATTTTTACAAGTATGAATTACACATGTCTCGGATTTACTGCTAAAGTAATGTGATATGAAATGTTATAGGGAGTTACTGACCGATAGGATTCGATCTCCCCTTCTAAGCTCGCCACTCAGGTCAGCTGGACCACCTGCCAGGATAAACGATACAAAGATTCCTTCTCCATCTTCCCCGCCCACGATATTGAAGCCCAGGCCTGTGGAGCCCTTGTGCAGCAGAACCTTCCGTGGTTCCCTGCCAAACAAAGGAAAAAACTTCAGGACATGGAGCATAGCTCATGCCAACCAACAGCAGGTTGTGGGACAACAGTAAAACAGACAGACAGACAGACAAGGGGGGGGGGGGTATTTGGCGGTATATTTTCGGAAATATACATATTTTAAGGTTCCCTAAAAAATCAACACCTCCATCTTTTTTGTTTTGTGGGAAGTGACCACCTTTAAGGAGAAATGTGTTTAATTTATGAAATCTATTCAAAATCTATATTACACTAAACACCTTCATCAATAAAAGAAAGTTATATGATTTAATCTGTGAAATATACTCATTAGTAATAAACAGCATTGGTTGTAACTCAATGTGAGTGACAAGCCTTCATTTTTATACAGAAACTTTAAAAGATACAAGTACTGTTTCACTCAAATGCACAGCATGCTCACACAGTTCATTTCTGCTTCATGCTCAACCACTTCTGTTTTAGCTCCTGTGACTCATCTACAAGCAGAGCAACATTCCAGATTGCCCAGTCCTGGCATCCTGAAGAGTCTGAGCCACACTGAGGAACCATCAAAAACCCCTTTTCCAAACACACTCGGATGCAGGGACCAGAGACATACATTCAACCCAAGTTGTACCACAGACACCTCAAAACTCTGCTTTCCACAATGTATTATTCATGTTTTCCATTAAAGAACATTCATTAAAGTTCTTCCAGAGTTTAGTACTTGGGTTTACCATCAGCCATCTTTGTTTGATTCCTGGGGTTTGTGGCTCGCTTTTGCTGATTAAAACCGTTAATCAGTGGCACTTAATGATAGACTGTCTACTTTTCTTAAACTTAAGACCATAAATAATCATTTAGCTCAAATGAAGAGCAGAAAATAAGTTTACCAAGTTACTAAATGTTTGAGAAGCCATGAAATATACTGACAAAAGAAATTGCCTAGTGGTGCTTGTAGAGAATAGTCCATGCAGAAAGAAAATCACCGGGCTACATCAAAACAAAAAATGTATTGGAGTCTATTATGTCTGTATATTAAGCACTGGTGATCTAAAAGAGTAAACTGTACTGTACATGTGGCACTATGGGAATATAGCAAATAGTTTTGTAGTGTTTTCTCAATCAAACGACTACAACATAGTAAAATATGTTTACCTCCAAAAGAGGAAATTATTGGGAAAATTTAAAGCTTGCATTAAAATTCCACCTAGGCTAATTCACTTGTGGAAGAAAACATTACTGCCAAATTATTAGTAATTACTTTGATCATCAGGTAATATCTACATCAGGTCCTGTCCCATCACCTGAGATAGAACTAATTCGCATTTAAGCAAGTTCCACCATCGTCTCTAGACAAGACTGATCTATGTTTTGATTAATTCTGTTCTGTTAACTACATTTTTATGTATATGAGGTGAGGTATGATATGATATGAGGGTTTTTTTATTTTCGGTACACCTTAAATCTATCTTGATCAATGTCATTTCATTTATACACAGGTTTGTAAATATCTTTACCAGGCTAAGTGTGTTTGGGACTTTATGCAATGTCTTTAATATTTCTACTTAAAATATTAACATAACAACATAAGTTTAGATGTTAAAGTATATTAATGGCTCTCTGCTTTTGTGAAAATACATTTATATTGAAAGCCAGTTTCATCATGGTGCCTGATCAGTTTTGAAAATGCACTTGACGATATTGTTCTTGCAAGAACTATTCCAGAAATGCTGACCTTTGTGTCTTAAAATAAAAACTGACTGTTGTTGTTAATTAATTACCTAATATGTTATTTCATAGTTTAAAAAATAATAAGTATTGTTTCTACATTCTATTGTTCTAGAATGTAGAAAATAAATACAAACTTCTCTTTCTCTCTCTCTCTCTCACAAACACACTACAAATTCAAAATTTGGACACACCTTCAACTTCATCCAAACTATAAAAGAACATGAATGTAATTATGTAGTAAACAAAAAGTGTTAAACAATCCAGAATACGTTTTACATTTTAGATTGTCTGAAGTATCAAAGTTTAACCTTAATTACATCTTGGTATACTCCCAGCATTCTTTCATCAGATTCATGGGGGATTCACCTGAAATGGTTTTCAATTCATAGGTGTGTCTTGTCAAGAGTTAATTTGTGACATTTCTAGCCTTCTTAATGTGCTTTAGACTATCTGTTGTCTTGTGCAGATGAAGAGTCAATATCGCTATGAGTGCTACTGCAACTACTGTACAAACTACTACTGTACTATACATATTATGGCATGAAACACTGAATTAATTGAAGGGAAAAGACAGTCCACCATTACTTTAACTGCTTGAATCTATCCCTAAGTGCAGTCGCCAAAACCATCAAACGTATGATGTAACTGGCTCTCATAAAGAAAAAAAAGACCAAGAGCTATCTCAGCTGCAGAGAATAAGTTTATTAGAATGACCAGCATCATAAAGCGGCAATTTACAGCACCTCAGATTAGAGCCCACATAGATACTTCTTGGAGTTTATAGGGGACTGCGGGAGCCAGATCATAGTCGAATTGCGGCAAAGAAACCATTAGAAGAGACTTGCTTTGGCCAAGATACACAAGGAATGGACATTGGATCAGTGGAAAAATGTCCCTTGGACAAGCTTGGAAGAGGAGTTGTGATGGTGTGGGAGTGCTTTACTGTTGATACCGTTGGTGACTTTTCAAAATTGAGGACACTAGTTTATGTAAAAGCTATGAGGGAGAGTGCTGTATCAGATGACCTGGCCTCCACAATCACCCAATCCAAATTCAGTTGAGACGGTTCAATTGAGTTTGACTGAAGAGTAAAGGAAAAGCAGCCAACAAGTAACACTGCTGCGAACTTCAAGATTGTTGGAAAGCCTTTCCAAAGAATTGATAGTATAAAACATATTCTGGGTTATTTAACACATTTTTGTTAACTACATAATACCATATTGGTTCTGTCATAATGTCAATGTCTTCAGCATTAATATACTGAAATAAATGTAAAAATATAATATAAAAATATATAAGAAAAAAAAACACTGAATAAGAAGGTTTGTCCAAATTGCTACTGTATTTATATCCATACAGACATCTAGAAACGGCTATAGTCCAACCATATAAACCGGAAAATCCGCCAAGCACGAGGAGGACATGAAAACATGCACACAGCTCCGATGCAGGAATTTAACCCAGGACCTGGAGGTGCAAGGCGACAGTACTAACCACTAATCACATTCACATTCATATCTAAAGACATTTGGATTAGAAGGTTGGAAGATCTTAAAGAAGACAAAGCATGCATGTGAAACTAGTCTCCCCAAGCTAGTGTGCGATTACCTGGAGGTCCCGTCCCAGGTCCTGGAGGAGACGTGCTTCTTACCCTGTCTCTCCATATTTAACCTCAGCAATGGGACAGATGAGGAGATGTTCACGGTGAACATGGTGCCTAACACCAGCTCTGCCACGAAGCCTCTATTGTAAGTTATCCCAAAGCCATCTATTTTTCTGTCCGTTCTCTAGCATGGTGTGTTTGTGTCTGTCTGCAAGCGTGTGGAATCTCTGCCTGTAGGGGTATGATGGGAAACAGCTCCACTTTGGCTGTCATACACTTGCTTCAACACAGAAGCAGAGTAAGATTTAACTCTTACACACCCAAATTCACCCTCACTTTCTTATGCAAGAAGAACATACTGTTTATGATATTAAGGTCCTTTTCCTTTTTTTTCTTTTAAACAAATGTGTTTGAAAAAGGCCTCTGTGACATTCAAATGTTTATCACTTACAGTATGTGAGTTCTGGATGAGTATCCAGCCATGCTATTTCACTATTTTTATTTCTTAGTTAAATTAACTAGCAACCATAAAGTCTACAAATGAACAACATACATTTTCTTATGTTAAGCTACTGTATGACATGCATGTCTGAGAAAAATGCGAGGGAAAAATGCAATGCCAAATGAGAGCCATGAGGATAAAATAATACATACATTTCCAAAGATCATGACTTAAGTTCTCCTCCGTATTTTGACACCTGCATCCCCTTACTGTTGCATTTTCATGTGTCTTAGGAATGAAACAGTTAGGCACTGATAGTAGTAGCATTTTATCTGTCACCTTTTCTCACACTGTTTCGATCGTTCCTTCTGGTACATTTGCTGTCTGTCTCCCTCTGATAATGTTTGTAGTGAGCGGCCCTCCCCCCGGCCTTATGGGGCACAGGCTGAAAATCCCTAACCTTCCTGCTGTGGATGAAGCTGTGAGGTTGTTTATTGGGTCACACAGTCCCTGTGTGCTACAACACGCTCTCTCTCTCTCTCTCTCTCTCGCTCTCTCCCTCTTTGTGTCTGTCTTTCTCTCCCTGTGCTCACAGTAATTGGCTATGCTCTGGTGATTAATGGTGGACAGAGCTGACACATCTCCGCACAAACACTCTCTCTGGGAAACACGTTCGCTTTGGCACAATCACAGGTTCATGCCTTTCATGGCTGTCACATACCACTCTGTTCTTTGTCTCTGCTTTTTCGTCTTTCTTTCAAAGTTTTGAGTTAATACTCTACCACAGCTCTCTGCCTCATGTCACATGACTTTATTCTAATGTGACTCTGCAGCAACAGACTGTTCAAGATATGCCAAGCCTTTTGGAGCAGCTAAGAATAAACTAGGTGTGATAAATGATTAACAGTTTCAATTCAGAACCTTGATTAATGTTGCCCAAAAAATACCCCTCTCTGTAGTTTAACTGGGGTGACCATGACTGAGCAGTCCCAAGATACCTAGAGAAATAGAGTTTTTAGACGATGAGCTATAAAGAGACCACCCATTTTTACAGTCACTATTGGCTCAGTGTAAAGTTACTGATTAGTCTACTATGATCTGTATTTGTACTAAGCAATCAGTGATGTCAAATACCCCAAAGACTTTTCCCACAACACCTCAGCTGATGCTAACCGCAGCAGGGTGTTTCCTTGTATTAATGGGCAGTTCTGTGAAACTGGGAAAAACAGAAGACACAAAATAGAAGGTCATAGGGATGCATGGATACCATCCCGTATGCTCTTCCACAGAGTTGGTTTATGTCCATACACATTATTTAAGATATAATATTGATATATATTGGTCATGTGTCCAATATTTTAAGAACTATGTCTGATCATAAGAATTTAAAGATCTAATATCACTTTTCCAATGTGCGGGCACACCCACATACCAGTTACATGATCATAATATTTCCCTCAAAGGGTCTTTCTATTTTGGTGGTGGAGGCAACAGTTTAATTCAACAATTTCATGTTGCACGGTCATTATTACACATTAACACCTATGCTTTGATTAGATTTTACTTTCCCCTATCCCCTATCATGAGGTGAAATCTCAAATGCAGGATTCACACAGCTTTTGATTAACAAATTTTCAAGGATTTTGATGACTTAAAGCTAAATTTTCATGAATCAATTAAAATCCACCCGTAGGAAAAGAGAGAGAGAGGGAGAGAGTGAAAGAGAGAGAGAGAGAGAGAGAGGGTGAGAGAGAGACAGGTAGATAGGTAGGTAGATAGATTGAGAGAACCTGTATATTCATCACATTGCAATAGTGACATTACATGCTTAACTCTGTAGTTCTGAGCTTGGATATGTTGGCACAGCATGTTGCTATAAAATGGCTGCCATTCTAACAACGGGTAGGCAGAAGATCTCCACTGAATCTTTTTAAAATATGCATCTGGCAGAGGCTGTGGTTCTAAGGTGGATCAGATAGACATGCAAATGTATCAGTGACAGGCTTGCGGGAAGCACAGATGGCCAAAACGCTGATCTAAGTCCCAACTATGACTCAGTGAGTGTCATACACACACACACACACACACACACACACACACACGCATGCACACACACACAGTTTCCAGAAGCAACATAACACCATACAAAAATTACCACACTTTCATATCCATAACTCTACATATTCATCTCTTTGTAATACCTATGAAAGTAACTTTATCATTTATTTACACAAACTATGTTATCAAAAAAAAAAAATTATTATTGAAAAATCTATTTCCAGTACAAAGTATGTTGAAGATAGTATTGTTTTGGTATTAAGTATTATGATACCATATAAGTACCAAGGTCAAAATGATATCTTTCCATCCTAACAATGTGTATGTCATTGTTTGTCTACATGTGACTTAACTCAAGTTCACGTGTGTGGTTATTTTTGTGCCTGCAGATGTGTGTCTGTGTATGTTCGTGCATGTATGGGAGTACAGGTTTTCTATCACTCTGATCATTTGTGTGTGTGTGTGTGTGTGTGTGTATGGGATTGTGGAGGGATCTGGGTGTGGCTTGCTCTTCTCCCTGAATAACTGAAGGGCAGCTGCAGCACTGTGCTCATGGATTAACTGTCCCTGATCACAAAATCAACTTCTCACTTTTCATCTAATTATAGGAAGAACAGACTATTGTTATATAACTAGAACAAAACATATCGTTGAAGTGGATCAAGGCAACATTGGTGTGTGTGTGTGTGTGT
>JAOVVB010000037.1:21586713-21599703 GCA_028570985.1 Heterobranchus longifilis
AGACTATTGTTATATAACTAGAACAAAACATATCGTTGAAGTGGATCAAGGCAACATTGGTGTGTGTGTGTGTGTGTTTGTTTGCATGTGCACTGGTAAGGTCTAGAATCTCTAGACTTTATACGATAAGATTAACAATGTACCTGCAGGACCTGGCTCAGAGAATCACAATTGTAATTGAGAGTGGGATAAGAATAAATACGTTGTTAAGAAGTTCAGCCTGCTGCTGATATAGTCAATGAAATCCCTCTCTTAAATAACTAGTTGTGCACAGTGGAGTCCCCATTGTGCTGATTCACTGATGTCAATGTGGGTGTATTTTTAACTATAATCATAAAAATACATATGTGCAAAAAATAGAATTTGCTTACACCCACCAGAATTAGCAATTCACTTGGGAGACCTCATTACTTGAGCTTGTGCCAAACGGAAAATAGAGCTATCGTTAAAATATTTACACTACCATGAAGAATGTCTGTCTATACTGTATATATAAATGTGTAAACAGATTTTAAATAGCTGTTGGGGTGCAATTAAATTGAATGTAATTTACCTATTTTTTAACAGTGGACAATGTCACAAAGCACCTTTACAGAAATAAAAAATTGCAGATTTATTTTTTTTAATGAAAAGAATGTATTAAAAAATATATATATTTTTTAAAATCACAATGTATAGCTTTATCTATTTGTCCCTAATGAGCAAGGCGGAGGTGAAAAAGAACCTTTGAGAGAAACTCATCCCCACTGGGGTGATTACTGGACACTGTGACCATAAATAAATCCCCTTATATAGCCATTTCCTATGTGGTTAAACATGATATTATACAGTCGAGATTGACTCAATACCAAAGCACTGGATGCGTCAGGGTACGAAGGGAAGTGCATAAGGTGATGCACCGATCATGTATTGTTGCCACTGTACAAGCCTCTGGAGGCAGTGTTGTAATCTGGGGGTGCTTCAGTTCTTCAGGTCTAGGCTCAGCAACAATATGTGGAAATAAAATGAAGTCAGCTGAAGACCTGAATGTACTGAATGACCAAGTTATCACATCAATGGAGAAAAACTTCCATATTCCAGGACTCTAATTGTTAAAGGGTGGCTCTGGGAACATGGGGAACCATATTGGGCACCATAACCATAAAGTTAAACGGAGTTGAATAAAATCTAAGAGTGCAAATTTTTTTTTGGGGAACAGCAGCGTACACTTAGCATTAACTATATAGTGCTAAATAGACACTAGTAAAACAAACCCCTTCAATTTCTCCACTTGCACGAACATGCGGATTACATATTGCAGTAAATCCCATCCTGGTCTTAAGGTCCAGCATGATACCAATAGATAAAGTTTTCCTTAAGCGGTACATGTAGCACAAACAACTGAACAAATATTTTTAGTTAAAAAGTTGCAAATATTCCATTTAGATTATCAAATCAAAATACACTAACTAAAAGCAACATACTGTACTGAAAAAGAAGCAGCACAGATGATCACTGAAAATAGATACACAATACTGAGTGAAACGGATGATACATGATTACAGTTACGGTACATGCCAACCAGTAAGTTACAGTATATCACACAGACTAAAACATCTAACAAACACACACAGTCTAATGAAGGACTCAGACTTACATGTGTTTAATCATAAGATTCGAGACGGCGTCATGAAAGTGATGAAGACAATATTGATGATTAGAGGCACGAAAATGAGAAGATGACAGATGCTCTATCTCCATAGGTCTTGGGGTTTAATAGACTAGCTAAACCCTAGTGTCACACTTTTAAGTAAAATGTATTTAATTAAAAGCAATTAGTTGTCACAAGGTTTTTAATTTTAAGCATTATAAACCTTTGTAATTCCTTTTAATATTTAATTACTTTGAATTTATGGTTACATAAAAAGAACTTATACAACATTGAGGTTTCAACAATATATTAGTTGCTGAATACCCAAAAATGTTTACTTCTTTTACCAACATTTTGCCTTAGACGAAACGGCACATTAGAAAAAAGTCTGATATTACAGTATAATCGAAAGAATCACTCATTCCCAAAACTTGCATTATTATTAAAAAACATTTATTATTATTATTACTATTATTTAAATCATTTTTCCACATTTTCTTGGTTAATTTGGTCTAGGCCAATCGCCACCCACTAGGTACCTCTCTACTATTATACGACAACCACTAACCAATGGGGATGAAAGCACAAAAATCTGCATCTTTTTATACAGAGCAGAATAACAGACGTGAAAGCTGCCCTGTTCTGCATGCATAGGCTCACAAAAGTAATAATGCCATCGCTCCCACCCAGACAGCATGACCAATTTTGTTCTCTTGACTCCTGACCATGGATGGCTGTGGCATCATCTGTATACAAATTCTCATATAAATCTTTCAATGATTAGGACGAATGCTTTTTTTTGTTTTTTTGTCGCCACTTAGGAGCCACTGCCTCATTGTTTTTAGTCCTGCTTTCTTATCCAGGTTTACAGTGTTCACAGATCTGCACACTACACACATCATTATGTGACTAAAGTGAGACGGTGATGCTAGGAGGGTGCAGAAGGGGTGACTGTCAGGGCAGGTTAACTAGGTTAGGCTAGGATAGACTGAGCAGAGCAAGAAGCAATGGGTTAGTACCTGCCAGTCCCCCCTCTGCACAGGTGGTTCGAGGGAGGGCTCATATCACTGAGAGCTTTTTGGATGACACTGTAAATAGGCTTGGCCCTAGTGAGAGTACAGAAATCACACAGTAAATGGGGCTGGCTCAGACACAGAGACAGCAGACACACAGACAGAGACTTTGGCATGTTCAGTACATTAAACATGCATACAGAGACAAGTTTGTGCACATACACATATGCATCAGTAAAAATTCATACATTTCTGATTCAACAGAGTAGCCTCGAGGGCTCTCATGTCCCTGGACTGAATGTAGTGGGGGCTGGACTGAGTCACAGCATGATCTCATCCAGGAAACTGTGGCAGTTTTTCACTGTTAAAGGCTGAATCTTTAAATGTCACTTCCCAAAATCAGCTCTTTTCCACAAGCGTTGTATGTGCTCCCCCAGATCTGGCGAGGCTTAATTTATCTTTCATATTTCTATTTATCCCACAAATACACCACCACACAAAAACATAACATGGAGATCCCAGTTATGTTATACTGCCCACATACATAAGTTACTTAAAAATAATCTGTTCTATCAGTAATATTAATAGGAATTAAACAAATAAAGTAACATAAACTGTGTGGTCTGAGATAATATATCATGCAAAACATCACAATCTATCCAATTGTAGTGAAACACAATGTACAAGGGTGTTCAAGTCAAACCGGGACTTTTGGTAGTGCAGAATAACACAAGTATGAGAGTAAAAACTACAGTATGTTTATTTCTCTATATAATCCCCTGCTACACTAATCCACTTATCCCAGTATTTCACTAGTGCTTGGATACCATCAAAATAGAACATTGGACATACACTGGACATGGACATGATTGCTTCACATGTGAAACGCTGGCCTCCCAGGAACCCCCCTTAATGGCACAAACATGTGAAAATGGCTTGGAGCAGGGTCAGGACTTTACGGGGGATGTGGTAATAACTACCAACTGAGTTCCTGTAAAGTGCAAGTGGTGCAGTGTGCAAAATACTTGCAAAAACACAACGCGTTTTGGTGATCAAACCAGGCAGTTTTGTTTTTCCTTAAAAAGGGTGTGAAGCAGGCAGTCCAATCAAACTGAAAAAACTTTCGACCTTAATGGTATCCAAGCACAAGTAAAACGCTGGGGCAAGTGCGGTAATGTAGCAGGGATTATATAAAGAAATAAATCTAGTTTTTACTTCTGATAACTGTGTTATTATTCCACACAATCAAAAGTCCTGGTTTAAATGAAACCTTACTTGTAGCTGTCATGATTTACACAGTAAGTGATTTTGTGAAAGCAAATAAAAGGTGAAGAGCTGACCTCGTGAAATCGTCCTCCCCCAGCATGTGTCGTGGCACTGGAGAATATCGTGAGGGGGTGACCTGAGGAGGCTGGTACACAGGCTTGGGCTCCATGGCTCCCATGTATGCCATGCTGGAGTTGTGGCTGACGTGGTTATCCACCATGGTGGGGAAGGCTGGAGGGAGGGCGAGACCAGTAGAGGGAAAAAGAGAGATGATTAGTCCTGAAGTGGTTAATGCCGCATGTATGCGTCGCAAAAGCACACGTGTCTGTGAGAGATAAAGTTAGGATAAGAGACGGAGCATGTGAGCATGTGCGCATGAGCCCAGTCGGTGCCTGGCAGAAGCGTTAGGTGTGACTTTACACAGATTTGTGTGCGCCTCCTCGCTCAGCAGGAAAGAGAGTGGAGGAGGGCTGTGTGTGGAGCACTGAGGCATGTGGGAGTCTGGAATAGGAGCAGACATGGTACGCCCACTGCTACACCTCTGCACTGTTACAAAACTACACAGCAGTACACTAAAGCATGTCTTAATGTCTCTTATAAAAGTCATGGACGTTTGATGGGTATGTTGAGTACATATAACAATTATTGCTTTATTATGATACTGTATGTATTAAATGCTGAATGGCCGTTAACACTGAATGCATTTTTATCCTGAAGCTCAAGATAAATAATTTTTTTTTAGAGGAAATGTTTATGATTTGAAGTGGAGACTGGCAGAAGGAGGTACGTACTGCTAGAATAATCCGGAGGTGCGTACATGTCGTTGAGGTGCACAGGCCCTGGTTTTGCCACTTTCAAATAGACCATGTCTGAAGTGTTCTTCAGTGCAGCAACAGCCTCTTCATGACGCACATCCTGCAGGATGATGTTATTTACCTTCACACACACACACACACACACACACACACACACACACACACACACTGGTTTACTGTCTTTGTAATGCATTTCCATGTATTTAAACAACATTATGTAGGTAAATAACGTAGGGACAAGTAACCGCTAAGGGACAAGTTAAAGACCATCTTTAGACTATTTAAAATTTTCATATGATGCATTCTTATCTGTAAGTAAACAACTCCTGGGGAATACCCACTTGTGCTCATAATCCTAAACTTAAAGCAGTATATGCCTATTCTTACCAGAAAATTTGGCCCTCGCAAAAGACTAAAAATCTTCCTGCATGGACATACACACAAGCCAGTATCTGGTGTTTGACCCTAGGTAGTGTGACAACGTGTTTGAGGCAATGGGAAGGAAATGATCATGAAGAAAAATGCCAGGTGGACCCTTGTACTTCTCTATAACAGGAAGAAGATGAGATGCAGGAACTGGTTCAGGGGAAACATGTTTCCGGGCTGTTTTGAGCTGCTGGTGGAAATTATGCGAACATTTAAACACTACAAAGACCTACACATGATCGTCATGTCCCGTTGTTATTCAGAAAAACTACATTGTTAACATTTATTTCTACAAGTTTGTCTGTGGCTCTGTTTTGCTTTGAGATACAGTACATCCACCCAGCTAGTGGCTCTGATCGTATCAGTAATCAGCTTCATCTGGAGCTCCGATGGAGAAACAGATCCATATCAGTCGTTTGAGAGTGCTGTAAACACATGCACCTACAGTGTAGCCATGTAAAGGAAAAGATAATACAATAGTACAAATATATGTATGCAAGTACTGAATCTAACCACTTGTGGAAGTAACACTAGGTTTTTTTTATGTACAGTGCTTAGGGAAGTGTAGACATGGTAGTTTATAGCCAGCGATGCTGAAAGTAACACTTTGTTATTTTTTTTGTGTACAGTGTTAAGGGTAAGTGTAGACGTGGTAGCTTACAGCCAGCAGACGATCGCCTGTCTGCAGCCTTCCGTCTTTCTGTGCAGCTCCGCCTTCAATGATCTTTGTGATGTAGATGCTGTTGTCTCCTGGGATGTGCTGATTGCCAATACCTCCAGCAATGCTGAACCCCAGACCTACAATGTGATGTGAAATTCACCATTAACATTTAACCAGATGGACAAAGTACTGCAAATGTTTGGCGCCATAACTACAAAAAAAACCCCAAAAAACAGTGAGTGTGGATGTCTGTGTGTGTGTGTGCAAGATGTCTGCTTTGTGTTAGCTCTGACCTTTAGGCCCTTTAAGCAGATTGACCTCCAAGATGCTTTCGGGAGCAGACTGTCTCCTGCGCACTAGCAGTCGGACCACAGGGCCGGCCTCCTTTAGAGCCTCCACGGCCCGGCTGTGCACCACCTCCGACACATCCACCTCATTCACACGCAGTACACAATCATTCACCCTAACATGCACATACATACAGTACACATCATGTTAGCCTGTGTTAAATGACAAATGTCTAAGTTTCACTGTAAACCTACTCTGATTTTCAACAATCAGCACTGCATGCCTTCTGTACCAGAGTGTTTTCTTTTTAAAAAATGTTCTAGAGCAGCATAACACATGTAATAAATTTAATAAAGATAAATATAGTTGCATCAGTAACAGCAAGAGGCAAGTATGACCATGGTTCATAATCGCTAGTATACTTACAAATACCATGACTGTGGCTGAAAGGCAACGTTCTTTTGCATGCTATTTGGTACGTCGATCACACAACACAGTAAACCAAACCGCCCTGACTCAGTCTAAATTAAAACCATTTATCATTGTCTTTACGGCGCTAAAAATTTATGAGGGAGTATTTTATTCTTTTTCTTTCTCTCCTATTTAATCCTGCTTTAAAAAAAAAAAAAACTATTCCTATCTGTGTAAGACAAGCTTTTGACCCACATTTTATGCTGCCCACCTGGGAATTGTGACTGCTTTGAAAAATGGTCACATTTAAGAAATAGGATACTGGGGTTCAGAAAGCTCTACAAAAACACACAACTGCATAATAAAAATTAGGGCAGTGGTTCTAAGGCAGTGGTTTACTAGGGCAGGATTTCTCCAAAGCAGTGTTACTCAGAAAAAAGATGACAGGAAGTGAGTTTGCCGACTCACCCCAGTCTTCCATCCATGGCTGCTGCACCTCCAGGGATGATCTTTGTGATAAAGATTCCTGGATCATCAGGAATATGTGGATTATCAATCCCTCCAGCAATACTGAAGCCAAGCCCAGAGTTTCCCTGTACATTACAGGAGAAGGATCATGTTTTTGCTATCTTCTTAATAAACAGTAGAAGCACCTTTCTTCTTCAAAGAAAAGCAGTTCAGAATACAAAAACTATATGTGCATGCCTAGAAAGATGTGAACAATGTGATATTGTGCTCGGCAAGGATTTGCAACAATAAAGTGTTACACCTCTTTCTCTATAGTCTTTCTCTCTTTCCTGTTCTCTGGCTTTCCCTCTTTCTACCTGTCACACTACAAATGTCCCTTTTGATTACCAAGAGGTTGCAGGACAGGTCCCAAAGAAGAAGAAAAAAAAGATCCACTTTATTATTTTCTATAATTAATGAGGAACACTTAGGGAGGCTGACTCCCAAGCCAGTGCAGGCACACTGAGACCCACTGTCAGCTGTTACACACCCACAGACCTTTTACTGTGTGATCCTAAATAGTTTATTTAGGCCTCAGCTTGGAGAAATTCCACTTAGTAGAGTAGCAGCCCTGCAATTACCTTGAAAGCCAAGAGATGCATCCTGGACCTGTAGGAGACCCACAGTGCGCTGGCATGCCCTGACCCTGCTGCAGCAGCTTCTGCCGTTTTAAGGTGCTGTATACTATCTGATGAAAACTTTATTGCTTTACACAAAATGGAAAGATTCGGAGAAAGCCTCGGCCCCTGGGAGGCTATTTATGCACCCGTAAGTTTAGCGTTCACTTAAAACCAGTTCCTTCTTAGGGACCATCTTGTCATTTTTAATGAGTGTAGCCTGAGAAGTTGAATAAATTATAAATGGAGAAGGACTGCAGTTTTTCCTCTTTATAGAGAAGCCATTTCACAGTTGCACCGCCCATTCAGTTCAAGGGCTCACTATTTATTGCCATCTAGTGGTCAGATGTGCATAGGTGACTTGAAGAACATGAAACTTAAAAAAAAGTTAAATACAGTATAATAATGTATAGAAGGTAACAGAATGGTACTTACTCTTTCCAAAATGATTTCTTCATATTTGTACATGCCATCACTTCCATTTACCTGTTAAAAACAAAATTTTTTTGAACAGTTCTTATATAATTTGTACATTATTATATTATTACTATACATAAAAAAACATTAGACATAACGTTCAGTCATTTACAATTATAAATAGCCATAAGCACACAAACTTAAGATTAGAAAAAATATTGATTATGACTGATGACCATTATAACACGCTAAGACATAATCATGTCATGGTTTACAGTTTTGTATAGATGACTATAAAATTCTGATAGAAATGCTGAATCACTTCAAACCATCTACCTGCAGTTTTAAATTAAAATAATATATTACAACATACAAACCAAGTCATTGTCACAATCTCACTTGTTTCTCGCACTCTCTTAGTTCATTTACGAAGAAGAACTTTGATGCAACGGTTATAAATAATTACAGACCTTAATTGTGAATCAACTAGCTTCCTAACCTTAGAAAATATATTATACGTGTATTTGTATTGAAATATCTACTTTTCAGTTGGGATTGTGGTCCAAACAGATCTCAAATGTGGATTTTGTTAGAAGACCTCTTTTACCACTACTGTACATGACTTCAGCAGAGAATCCATAAATCATAAGGTACTGTATGCTTACATAGCATAGTTAACTATAATGGTCAACTGATTCAAAAGTTCTTAATAAAGAGGGGAAAAAATGGAATATATCACCCTAATTATGAAATCCTTACATTAGCTTCTAGTACAGTATGTTGCAGCATTAACTTTATATTGTATTTCAATATAAATCACGAATGTTAGTATTTAGGAGCAACACATCTGTCAGATATGCTGAAGCAATATGAGCCCAGCAGCACTCTCATGTCAACAGGAACGTGTCAGTTACTGATGCTACACAATGAACATGGTGAAGATTAGGTTTTATGCTGATCTTAGTTCAATCCAAATTTTAGAGAAACTCAGAAGTGCCTCACTGTTCGAAATTTTTTAATCAAGACTGAAAACCTATTAGATCAATCTTTTGGTTTTAGGGCAACATTTTAGCTCACAGATGCATTATTGTACCTGTACTTTGATTCATTTTATTTTTCTTCATTCTTTTATTACTAATCCACTTTATACTATTAGAATATAATGGTAATTCAATTTCCTATTGTATTTAACTAGATCACTTGTGCCATAATTGCACATGGCAGGAAGAGAATATTGGTTGTGTACTCAGAGAAACAGCAGAAACTTACATAAGGACCTGCATCCAGTGAGTCTGCATTGACAATGATGGGAGGAGGGTTTGCCTGCAAAATAGAGAGATACACATTACCTCAGTGTGTGAGGCTGGCTTCTCACACATATACTCGTTTTCTCTCTCTCTCTATCACACACACACACAGACACACACACACTCACTCATACATGCACTGTCAGAAGCAAGGAGAAAATAAATCCATGCCATGGAAACAGACAGTGTGCCTCCATGAAACATGGTACATTATCAGCAAGGTGTGAGGCCATAGGGAGAAGTGTGGAATCAGGACTGGAAGGTGTTAGGATTAAATGGACCTGTAGTTCTCGATCAGCAAACTACGCTTACGGCAAAAGGAATACGCTACTACTATACAGTATGTTTGAATTGCCTCCTGGACAACACGTTAGTCAAATTATCCGCTTCATAAAATGCTCCTCATACATGTTATGTGCAACATAGAGATGGATGCAATACTATGCATTAAGTATGTGACGGATAAACATTGCTGACTACATCAATAAGTTATCCAGTGAGAGTAAATTGGTTGCATCCTGAGAGCTTTCACGGAATTACTAATCTAAACCTGATCTTGTTTTCATCACTGATCTGACTGATACAATGAGAGCGACCGGCTTCAATACATCATGTTTTCTTTTTTTCTTGTAAATTAAAGGAAGCCTACTAACACAAACCCCATTGAAGTCATTTCCCCCCTAAAAAGAACCTTGATAAAATATAAAGCAAAATTCCAAGAAGGACTAAAAAGTTATGCAGATGACTACACGCCAACCAGTTATCGCTGCTTGGTGTTTCAACATAATTGTACATTAATCTTCTGCTTATCCTTTCTGGAATTTATATCCCCTGGCAGCATGCTACCATAAGCTGCAAGTTTAAACAGCTAAATTCTAAACTTGGCAAAAAAGAGCGCAACAGCAATATGTGAGATTACAGCAGTACACAATACTTATACACTATAGACTTTCATCTTTCACCTTCTCTTCCTTTGAAATCGCAGTTTCAGTTTTACAGCATCACAATAACTTCTTCATGTCATGCACAAAGGCCACATGAAACACAAAAGCCCCTTCTTAAACTTTTGTTCTGTCATAAGTTTTAGTTTCCTCCTCCATCTGCTGTTTCCTGACAGATTCGTCAGGGCAGGTACTCACATTCCACATGGACTATTTATACTCAAGATCACAGGCTGAATCTACAACTCCAGCACAGCCTGGTCGATAACCTGTAAAATTAGTTTCCAAACGAAATTAAATAAACAGCTATTATTTACTATACTGCACAAACTACTGTGTTTTATATACGTGTGTGTGTTTCATTACTGTAATTTTTCTTTATGTACAGTATTTGAATTATTAATTACTTTTAATATTTCTCACTCACTCACTCAGTCTATACCGCTTAATCCTGTATTCAGGGTCACGGGAGGCCTGGAGCCTATCCCAGGAGACTTAGGGCACGAGGCGCGGTACACCCTGGACACGGTGCCAATCCATCACAGGGCACACACACATACACACAATACGGGCAATTTGGGAACGCCAATTAGCTTAACCTGCATGTCTTTGGACTGTGGGAGAAAACCAGAATAACTGGAGGAAACCCACCAAGCATGTAGAGAACATGTAAACTCCATGCACACAGAGGCGGAATTCGAACCCGGACTCTGGATGTGCAAGGCGACAGTGTTAACCACTACAGCACTGTACCACCCACTTTTAACGTTTCTGAATAATAAAGATAGACAAATAATTTCTTTGCAAATAAGGATCAGATTTAGGCCAGAGCCAGCTATTTTAGAAAACAGATATAGCCTTTTACAATTTAATTTTCTAAAAAACTAAAAGAGATATGACATATTTCCAAAATTCAAAAGAGAACCAGGTATAGCATTGAACCTAGCCCTTTGTCTATAAATAACTGTTAAATCATTGTACAATTAAATTTCTTGTCTTATATTACTGTTCAAGGAAAAAAATTGTGGTAAATAATGATAAAAGGATTTCTATTACACTGTAAAATAATACTCATCTGAGCATCATTGGACATGCGTTAAAAAAACCATACTGGTACAAATGATAACAACCTGAAATATTTTCCCCGGCCTACTCCAAGAATAGCCTTTCAAAAGAGGGAACATTGCATTGCATTGGGAACAAAATGTGCAGTAAATGGTCCGGCCTGCTCATTAGGTATGAAGTTAGGCAACAAACCACACATCATTTCATGTTGGTATGATCGAACAAACTAGTCTGAGATTTGGTCTACACTTTTCCTTCTTTATCACACTACATGAGTGATATCAGCGTGGGCTGTACAGTACGTGTTTGTAAAGGTGAATGAGAAGTTCAGAGCACTACAGCATCACCACAGCAATATGCGACCCAAAAGGCCATGACCTTCAGTGAGGCTTACATGGTCAGAACGTCACCCAGCACGTCAGCATAACATACACCTATTAAAAGACAATGAGTAAAATGTTGGAAGGTGTCCAGATGTGGCAGAATGGTAGAGAAGGACCATGGGTGGAATTAACAAAATCTGGATAAGATTATCATAAATCCCTTAATTTCCTTTTAATTCAAAAACTAATGATAAGAGGCTGTTCTCTAGCCAGCTGTCACGGTTCACATCTCTCCAGCTGCAGTACAGGAATCAGGGCCCCACACACACGCGCACATGCACACACACCACACACACACACGCACACACACAAACACACCCCCACACAAATGTTGGTTGGGTATTTGATTTATTGCAGCTGCTGCTTATTTATAAAATGAATTAATACTAGCTCCTAACCCTGACAGCCTTTCCCAGTTGGACTTGGTTACAGACCCGCAGGATTACAACGTGAGCTCTCAATGAACCTTTGTGAGTGGTGGGACGTGCCATAGCCAAACTGTTAAATAATCAATGTGTTGCCATGGCAACCGCTACCCAGGCTACGGGGGTAGAAATGGATAGGATCCTCCTCCCAGTCTGTCTCTCTCTCAGTGCACAGTGCTGCTAATAGTAGAATTGGTGTAGGTTTACTATGGGTTTAGCATAACTGTTTAAAGGACAGGCCAGCTGTATCACATTCACCAAAGATGCTGCACATGATGAGCCAGGTGAGGGCAACCATCCATTAGACAACATCTGCAAGTGATGACATTTTCTGCCAGACAGCTTTCAGGTGTAGCAACACTCCATGCGTAAAAGCACTCTTGACATTTTTTTAGGTTTAAAAATACTGATCTAAATAAAGATTTGGGCTTCAAGGTTCATGATAACAGACAACATGTTTTGTAATACAAAACTACAAGAATTCTTTTTATTATATCGATCAAGGGTATTAACCACATTTTATGTTACCGAGGCAAGTGTCAAGTGGACCAGACCAAAATAAATCAGTTGAGTACAACAATAACACAAGCACTACTCTAAAATGTTCTAATTTATGAATGCATTAAAGCGAGTAGCATGATCTTCATGAGATTATCAGTTTGCAGTGTATAAGAAACAGTGGCGGCTGCTAGCTTTTGAAACAGGGGAAGCTCATATTAGGCCTTCATCATAAAATTCATCATGTTATAGCACCGTCTGCGTCTGCCATTATGCACAGCTTGCTAGCTGGCTAGTTTCCCCTTCCACGAGCTACTTTA
>JAOVVB010000037.1:21599803-21616467 GCA_028570985.1 Heterobranchus longifilis
CATAATTTGACCATTAATTTTGTGACATTATAGGGGAAGCTGAGCTTCCTTTGCAGTCTTAAAGAAATCGCCACTGATAAGAAATCATTTTATCATGTTATCATGATATCATGTCCCTATGCTTATATCTTATGCATCTTTTCAGTAGAAGGTGAATGCTTGTCCATCGTATGGGATCCCAATTAAGTCAATTTCAGCTTCATGTTTTCACATTACAAAATCTGGAAGAGTTCTGGAGAAAACTGTAAATTGAAAATGTTTACTTGGCAATGAATAGCAACCTGTTCATCAGATTTCAGGGTGGAATACAGTCGGTCTGTAAAGCAGGGACTGAATCCAGCATCACTAAGGGCCTGGAAGATTTCCTGATTTTAGGCAGTCATTGAATACAAAGGATTTGCAACCAAGTAAGACGGTTCGGTGGCTTAGTGGTTAGCACTGTCGCCTTGCACCTCCAGGGTCCGGGTTTGATTCCCGCCTCTGTGTGCATGGAATTTGCATGTTCTCCCTGTGCTTGGTGGGTTTCGTCCGAGTACTGTGGTTTCATCCCAAAGACAAGCAGGTTAGGTTAACTGGCGTCTGCAAAAATTGCCCGTAGAGTGTTTGCATGTGTGTACCCTTGGATTAATTGGCAACCTGTCCAGTGCCCTGTGTCTTCTGGGATAGGTGCCGTGACCCTGTATTCAGGATAAAGCGGTATACATGATGAGTAAGTGAGAGTGCAACCAAATATGAAAATATTTAATAAATTAAAATATTAAGTGTCAGTAAATAATAATGCTTGTTTGATTAATTTCTTTTGGTCCCCTAAAAGGGAGAAAGGATACACTTTTTAAAGACGCTATAGTTACTTGCTCGTTGTCTGCATTTTAATATGTTCAATAGCCCAGTATAGTACCTATGTAAACGTAACATGTTATAGTGTAAAATTTTTGGCTTGCTAATAAATACTTGCATATCATTAGCACATTTTGTCAGTATCTGGGATTATAGAACTGAATTTATTGGGATGGTTTGTCTCAAAATTTTCATATTCAGTTATGATAAGCTCGACTTTTTAAGTTAAGAACATGAATTAATCATTAATTTGGTGGCCTAGGCTAAAATGTCTATTGGGCTGGTCCCTGGCTATAGGTTATATGTTTGATACCCCAGGTAACGATATTAATATATACCACGTATATCCAGCTGAATATTTAAAGAAAATATTAATAGTTTGTATGCTTTATCCCAGGTCAGCAATAAAACCACTTGGCTAAGGTTGTGTGAGGTTTGCTCATGCTCAGTCAGATAGATAGATAGATGGATAGATGAATAGATACATAGAGAGAGAGAGAGAAAGAGAGGGGGAGAGAGAGAGAGAGAGAGAGAAAATCTTCATATGAGCTACACTGCAATCCAATCAATAGAGACCCAATTGCAATGCACCCAACATCCCATTCATGCTGAGGCATGGTTGCTGAAATGGAGAGAGAGAGAGGGATGAGTGGTTAGGAGGATGGGATAGATAGTTAATAAGATGTTTTTTCCTCCAAGGAATGCAGGAATGTAGAATTCACAGGTTCCAAATACCATAACTGTGCTATCCCTGATTTTCTACAAACTACCCCAACAATTCCAGAAAAGAAGACTTAATTCAAGAACCACAACATATATTCACTCAAATGTAACCAATAACCAGTTAAAATGCACATTTTTGTGGTGACTAGGATGATGTCATCAGTGGCTTTTTCACTTCATTATGCAATGTTGCTAAATCGCACCTTCTGAACAGCTCTCGATGAGCTTCTGAGAGGTCGTTGGTTCGACCTTGAGCTCAACACGTAAAGAAATCTTGAAATAATGACAATAAGCATTTCAGGCACATGAATACACAATGTCTGGTTTTCGACTGAGATCTTATATTCATAGCCAGACTGTCTAAAAATGATGTGCATTTGAAGAAGGTGATGTTCTTTTGTAGAAACAGTGAGTTTCAGATCTCATACCATGTTTGTCACAAGCAGCCTGGCTGAGGTTGATATGAGGCACGTTGACACTGCCTGAGTTAATAATCTACCCCACCATGTCTGATCACACTGCTTCCATGCTATTTTAACCACTGCAGCAGCAACAGCAGCACTGTAATCATCTCCATCTTTACAATGAGGATACGTCCTCTATTTATACCGAAATAAAACATCATGCTGCTTTCATTGTCTGTGCCATCACACAAAGCAGAACCTGAACCAGATGTTCAATGACATACAGTGATGAATTCCTGACCGATTCTTTCTTTCGATTGTTTCTTTAATTCGCAAAGTATACATACAAGTACATTGCTCTCATACACACTAAAAATGGAAGAGGTAACAAAATTGGACAATATATGAACATGTATAGTAGTTTGGCTGTAAGGATAAGGATTTGAGATCATTGCGTGTTGCTTCTCGTTTGGCTGGTATCCTTGGTTGCTAGGATAAGAGCACTGTTTGCTGTTCTGTGCTGGTTCTGTTGATAAATGGATATAAACAAGAATAGATCTCAAATTTTTCCTACTGGTGGCAGAAACATATTAGGACAAGCGAAAACATTGACAATGAATTATACTGCTTAATCCAAATACAAAGCTGTACTGGGATCAGAATAAAGTGGGTACTGAAATAAATGTAAAAAAAAGACTGACTACTGGGTGAATGTTATCAATATTTTGTCATTCTTAGGTTATGTTACGAAAGTGTACCTTGGCTTAGCTATCTAGTCTGTTATAGCAAATAGTACAATATAAGCTTCTTTTGTGTACTATGGGTTTTAGAATCATCATTCTGTGGTCCTGACTAATAGTGTTCCTGAATTAAGCAAATGTTTGCTGACGATCAATCACACACTGAACTCAAAGGCTCAAACTTTCAAAGGCCTTCCTGAAAAATACTTCTGACCCCCTGAAGGCAGTGACAGAAAGACTTTTGGCAGGCGAGCACACAGAAGCAGCTTGCGGGTCACCAAAACACGGAGGGCTTCTATGGAATCTGCTATTAAAACAAACAAGCACAGATGATAGGGGCATGTCTTGCTCTTAGCATGGAAGAAAGGCCCAATCCTCTCTTCTATCCTTCCTGACATGCCCAAGGGAATAGCTCTCCATCCTTCCACTCCAACACACCCACACAGCTCCATTCACTCAGTGCGCTTGTGTTGAGTTTGGCTGACAAATTCGTGTAGGTGTGGAAAGTGATGAAGATTTACAGTAAGTAGGACAATGACAACAAAAAAGTGCAGAAAACAAGAGCTGTGCCACTATTTTTTTACATGTATTTATTTATTTATTTATTTATACATACGCAATCTTCCACGTGTTGGCATATTTAGTGCCAAAAGGTCATAAAAAGCTTTTGTTGTTAATGTCTGTGTCAGATCAGACATTGCCAAAACAATCCGCCCCCCACAGAGGGACCAGACTTGCGGTCTCTTTTGCACACCTTTGGATGGTAAAAATGATCCTCGGAGCACAAGGCTACTGCACGGATATCCACTGAGATCAGAGCGTGCATTGCAGAGACACAGACAAGTATCACACCCACCAATCTGAGATCACACAGATTGACAATTTTCACACTATCACCGTCAGAGTGGAAGAGCTGTGATAATTTAATGTACCAGGAACAAAGAAAATTATTTAATTCATAGTGAGTGGTATTTCTTTTTGGAAACCAGCTGGCCATGTAAAAAGTGGCTTACATAACACCATGCAGAACTCTAGGTACCATTTTGATTTGGGCTTAAATATTTTATTAGACATATAAAAGGAACACAAATGAATCTATTTCCATGTTTATTCTTAACTCACTGTCCACTTTAATAGAAACACCTGGGCACTTCCTTATTTATGCTGTTATCCAATCAGCCAATCATGTGGCAGCAGCATGAAAATAGAACCATGCAGATTCAAAGTTGACAGCTTTAGATAATTTTCCACTGAATATCAAAAGGTGGAAAAAGTGTGATCTGTGTCGCTTTAATCATGGCAAAGCTTTTTTGGTGCTCGAGCTGGTTTGAATAAATCAGAAATTGTCTGATTGAAAAATGGGGCAGAAAAAACAAAATACACTGAGGGAGCAACAGTACTGTGGGTGGACATGTCTTGGTGATAAAGTTTCTGTGAGTCCGTGCCAATGACAGCCGCAAATTCCTGTTCTTATCTGCCAGGAGTAGAACCATCTTCTGCTATTGTATCCCATTCACCTCAAAACCTTCTAGATGCTTTTCTGCTCATTGTGGTTGGACAGAGTGCTTATCTGAGTTACCACAGACTCCCTTACAGCTCAGCCCAGTCTGATCTTTTTTCCTCTGATCTCTAATCAACAAGTTGTTTCAGCCTTCAGATCCTCAGCTTTTTGGGTCATTATGTGTAAAGGCAAGAGACTGCTGTGAGTTCAAATCCCAGCAATCCTCAGCAATTTCTGAAATACTCAAGTCAGTCCACCTGGAACCAACACCCATGTCACACATACAATCACAGAGATCACACTCTTTTCCTGATCTGATGCTTGATGTGCCACATGACTGGATTTTTACAAAACCGCATGAATAAACATATGCACAAGGATCACTGATTTAACATAATTTCGCCCTCTCTAACAGAAAAATGCAAACGCAAGCAACTTTTAGAAGAACATTTTGCTGCTCTCCTTGTAGAGGGAATGTTGGGAATCATAGTTGTGATGAAATAATAATAAAATCTAAAGTGTACTGACAAACAATGTGGCGTGTTAGTATGCATTTTGTTACATGGACCCAAGTATTCTTCCTTATTGTTGCTTACTAAGCATTAAAGAAGGTTTATGAAAATAAAAACTATATTGTACCCATCAGTGTGACTGTCACAGTTAAAGAGTACAAATGAAAGTGCAAAATCTTGCACATGCTCTTATGTAATCTCACAATTCACTGCTATGTACAGTATGCTCACATCTACAACATAAAGGTTTTGATAGACGGCCAAAATGCAGTGTAGAAAACCAAAGGATCACATCTGTTCACTTTCAATATCTATATTTTATTACCAGATATATTTAGATTCATAGCAACTCAATCTATGCTGAGCTCCAGTCTGTCAAAAATGAGGTGTTGGCACACTAGCTATAATACAGACCAATAAACATACACATTTGATTAGAAACACACAAAAAATTGGAGAAACTAACCACAATTCAACACTCTTATCTTGTCATCAAGATCGACATCAGGACACAATCTTAATGATGCAAAGCGTCATTGTGACATGTTTATTATTTACATATTCTTCCGAAGGTATTTCAACATTTCAAGTGTTCTGACTGAAATTACTCTGCACAGTTATAATATCTGTTATTCAATCAGATCATAGCTAAATTAATAGGATTAATCAGAAGGTAAGCATTATGGCTGTATAACCACACAGCTTGGACAGTAGTTCTAGGTGTAACATGAACTATAGGTTTATATTAATGTGACTAGTCAATGCTGTTGTTGCTATAGCAACAGCTTATATACAGGGATGGCGCTGGACAGCTTACACTCCGCATAATCTTAGACTAAAACATTTTGTGTTTAATTCAATTATGTGGTGACATTTTTTGTTAAGAAACATTTATTTATCATTTCACAACATTAAATCTTAACTAGAAACCACTGCACCACTACATACACTGAAATAGCATGAATATTGTGTTGAGTTTGTGTGAGTGAACCACAAACTGGTACCATTCCAATCATTCTTTAGACTCTTTTCCCCACTCTTCCAGGTCTGTAAACTGTAATTAAAATCTTTCTCAAAATTATCCAGAATTATCAAGCTAGTAACAAACACTGATGTGTAAAATTTTAGTGTTTATACAATGACCTGGCACAATGTATTCATAAAAATCATAAATCCATTCTACTTGTGCTTCTTAGTGTGTGTACATTTATGTATATCAATCAGCCATAACATTACAGTGCAAAACCTTATGACCAGTATTGTGTAGGTTCCACTTGTGCCACCAGGGCGGCTCTGGGACATGACTGCACAAAACCTCTGGGAGGTGGTGGCTACCACTGACCTGGCCTCCAAATTCCCCAGATCCCACTCCGATTGAGCATCTGGAAAATTTGGAGGCTGGGTAATTGCTCTTGGGCTATTTGCCTGCCAGGCCCCAAGCTGTGGTGCACTGAGAGTTCTGGTGAATATTTTTTGGGGCCAGCATTGACTTTTTTCAGTGATTTGTGCTGCATTGGCTCTTCTGTGGGATGGGCTAGGATGGGCTGGCTTTTGGTCCCCATGGGCATAGGTGAGGCTTGGGTGCCCATGATCCTGTCAACAGTTTACTGGTAACCAGTATAATTGCTAATCAATGTGTTAATGCTATGTGGTGTTAGTGTTATGGCCGATCTGTGCACTGTATATATATTCTGTATGGGAATCACAAGGGACCACAGCACATAATATTATCACAACATGTAAGTGCCGATTCAATTTGTACTGAAATTCTGTTAGTACTGTATTATGACTTTTTTTAGAATCATGACGTTTGTTACAATTCTAAACAAATTTAGCAAATGATTGGCTCCTACCCCGTAGGATGCTGTGCTGCCTGCCAATGTGTGAATGGTTTAGACCATACTGTACAGTGCACCATATTACCATGTTAAATCCATCCATCCATTTAGTCCAACTGTAGTCGACCTCTGTGGTCCAACTAGAGACCGTGGAGGCCAATGGTGACAAATGGAGGCCATTGGTGACCATTCTATGTAATTCTATTTTTACAACCGTGGTAGGACCTCCGATCAACATTCATACACGCATTCACACACTATAGGCAATTTGGGAATGCCAATTAGCCTAACCTGCATGTCTTTGGACAGTCAGAAGAAACTGGGGTACCCGGAGGAAACATACCAAGCATGGGGAGACCTGGATGTACAAGGCGACAGGGCTAACCACTAAGCCACCGGGCCGCCACCATTTTAAATACAAACATATATAATGAAAAGGATCGTGGGCACCCAGGACTCATCTATGCCTGTTGGGTGCTAAGGCCAGCCCATCCAGCCCAATCCCACTAAAAAGCCAATGTAAAAATTAAAAAAAGACAATGTTGGCCAAGCTAGAAAGGTATCAGAACACCCAGAGCATCAAAACATGCCACATATGGGGTTTAGCAGGCAAAGAGTTCAATGATGTTGATTCTGTCTTAAAATTCCCAAGGTCTCAATCAGACTGAGCATCCATGGAATGCAATTAACAACACCCAAAGGATCCGCTGCTAACTTCCTGGTGCTAGACGCCAACGCCCATCCCCCCAGGAATCCCTTGGAGCGATGCCCCAAGGGGCCAGAGCTACAACCGGCAGCACAAGGAACTTACACAATGTTAGGCATAATGTTTTTACATTTTAAAGTCATGGCTGATTGGTGTATATACTATCTTCAGCAGACGCCTTTATCCACACCTTCAATTAGATACCTATAAACTAGTATATGATGAGAGTTGTTACATGCGTTACATGTGTGTTACATGTGATGTGTGATATACAAAGTTTTGTCCAATTTACACCCAATACCCGGGACACAGCACTGACTATCCTATTACAGGATTGTCAGGTTGACTCGAAACATCTCAGAAACATAATTTGTGTTCTCTAAATCAATCATCATGTGTGTTTGTTTTTCAATTTCAACAAAAAACCTTATGCAAGGTAGCTTTAATTACTCATCCTGACAAAGACAGCTATGACTAGTCCTGATTTAGACTCCATTTAGGGTATTACGTCTTGGTTTTTAATTTAATAAATCACCCAAGGTAATTACATAAATGACTCTTGCACAATCCATATTCCCTAAGGACAGTTTGAGTGGGAATATTTTAAATTGTGTTTGGAGCTGAGAAGTAATCACCTAGAAGTGGGAGTAGAAGTTGAACAAATATTATAAACAGATTACAACTAGGTATGAGCATCAGTAAATATTCTAAAGCACCTCAAAATGAATGAGGCTTGATGTAGTAGATTTTATCTTCTATAGAGGATTAAAAAAATTATTAGAGCTTTTAACTCGAGGCTGTTCCCAGCAAGTCAGCAAAACAGTAACAGATACATATATGAGCAAAATATGAGTAGCCCTTTGGTTGCATCATTCTTTCTGGCTCAGAGCATCACCCATCCCACTGACAGCATCCTCGATGGCATTTGAATTGAACTGATTACATAATTAGAATTTTAATGGCAAATATTAATCCACAAAGGACCTGTGTTGGATTTTATAATCTGGTTTCAACAATCTGTTCATAGTGTGATGTGTTACACAAGAATCATGTTACACTGATGCAGAAGACCAAACCAAGACTTATTACTTAAACTGCTCTTGAAATGTGTTAAAATGTGTTGGTCATTGATAATAATAATTGTCTGGGTGCATACATAGTCAACATACCATACGCTATAAGCTTCTTTACGTGCTTGTATACGCATCCAGAATGAAGTCTTGCAGTCTCCTCCTGTTAGGCAGAGCGAGGCTAATATGGAGCTCAATTCAGACTGCACCATGGCAACAACAGCAGTGTCTGGCAAAGCTCTCCTCCTACCCAGCACCAAAGTGGATGCAGAATTAATGTGGGACTGTGTTTGTGTTTGTGATGATATGTGATGTGGGTTTGCATGATTAGGATGCGTGATGTACTTCTCATAACATCGAGGACAAATAATTACACAATTGTAAAGAAAAAAAGATAAAATAGGCAACAACAAACATTGTGTCCTTCATGCTGTAACAAGACCTTAATGATTTCTATGTTTTTTTTTTTTTTGTTTTTTTGCTTCCCTGCAATGCCACAAAGTCACGAAGTCATGATGACTAATTTCACATAAAGTATTTTTTCCTCCAAATGCAGGATAAAACACACAGAAAGATCTACTGTGTGTTTTTGACACCATCAACACTGGTATATAATGTGCCTCAAAATATTATAGGCACTTAATCCTGCACTGTATGTACGAACAAGAGACAAATTAAAGGGACAATTTAATGTGTTTTTAGGAATGGGCCACAACAAGTTGCCGGAACTGCTGTAATGTGACTTGGCACAGATTGTATAAGTGTATGGGAAAGTACTGAAAGGAGGAACACTGTTCTTACAATAGGTATTGCCTAGATTGGTGTTTTGAAGATGGTGGAGAAGAGTGCTGTCTAACGACCAAAATCTGTGTTAAAAAAATTGTGTGAACGTCTGGTGTCTGTGTGAAGGCCATACTGTAGCAAATGATTTACACCATTTTCATAAAGCCACTCAGTCATGCTTTGTGTCCTGTGGATGGGGCATTGTCATCCTGGAAAAAAGCACTCCCATCAATGATGAAATGTTTCATCATTGGATAAAAGTGACCAGTCAGAGTAAATTGTGTTCTTCCTTCTATGGCCATAAGTGGACTCAAGTCATGCCAAGATAATGCCCCTGTAGTATAACAAAGCCACCAGGCCTTTAATTTATGACCAATGTGTACATATTGCATTTCCCTTTAAACTCCTTAAAATTTAACAAAGCCAAAAAGCAATGATTGAAGACTATTTTTTCTAGCCAGTTGCACAACACAGTTTTTAAAACTCGTATATATTTGCAACAGTATTTATAGTGGCATCTGCCATAGTGTGGATAACATGTAAAATTGAGTCCTGTTTATCATGCAACACTGGAAAACACTGATAATGCACAATGATAATCTAGCATGCAATCTTTACAGTTTACATACACCATCCTCTCTTGAGATGCACTGTTTAAATCTTATCTTTCTGAAGTTATGTGGTGAATAAACATGTCAAGCATGGGTGCAATGTGTCTAGATTTAAACTATACATTATATAATCTGTTAAAATTCCACTGGAGAAAAAACACATTTACAAATATCTGGCTATCAAACATTTTGTAGTGTTGCGACCCAGGACTGAAGTAGACTTACTTTATTTTGGCCATAAATATACTGTACAGGGTATCTGAAAAGTGACAGGAAAACTATACCTAAAAATGACAGCAAAACTATATACACTTGGTTTGTAATTATTATTTCACAATGTATGCTTAACACATTCACCCTTATGCTTTATGTATGCCGTGTGTCCAGAATCTGCTCAACATATTTGGACGTATTTGCTAAATGATATATTTTCCCATTGACTCCCAATGTTCTGCACACTAAACAGCCCATAATATTGCAATTCAAGAAACCTATGTGCAAATATATTTAGAAATAAAAAATAAATGCATTGTGATAGCATAAACACTTTTCCTTGTTGCCATAAGCTTCCATCAGAATTGCAAAACTGGAATGAAATAGCATATACAGTAAGCTTATGAAAATAATGTTGCATTAATTAATGTTGCATATAGATAAATTATATGTTCATGAACACATACAAAGTCTTGGCAAATGTTAAAGGTGAATCTGCTTTATAGTTAACTTTAAAGCTGTATAATTACTGTATATAACCTGTTGCTATGTACAGTTTCGATTTACAGTTACCAGATGTTAGTGCAGTGGTTGATCAATGGTTAAGGCTTTGGGTTACTGATCAGATGGGCAGGGGCTCAAGCCCCTCAATGCCCTAAATCCTCTCTGCTGGGTTTATGAGTGCTGTATCATGACTGACCCTGCTCTCTGATCCCAGCTTCCTACAGATCAGGTACATGAAGGAAAAAATTGCACTGTGCTGTTATGTAAATGTGACAAACAAAACCTTAATTTAAACACATACTGTATCCACAAGAAAAAATAATATTTCTTCCAATCTTATTTTAAGTACATATCTAAATAAAATGATTAGATTAGATTAAGTAAATTAACAATACAGAAAAGAAAACAAAATAGACTGCATCTAAAACAAATGGCTGGGGTGCTGTTCGTATACTATGTGAGTGATTGCACTTGTATATGAGTAAAATCTACCTTCTGTGAATGAGTGACTTTGAAATATGAAGTCTGCCAGCCCCACAGCCTGTGCCGGTTTGGAGTAGCATGGGCAAAAATCCTGTATAAAAAGTCTAAAATTATGGCCAGTTCAGCAAAGCCTAAGCACTGTTAACAACACCCACATACGCCCACAAAACAAAGAGGAGTTAAGCAAAGAAGAGGAAAGCTTTAAGTACACTCTGTAGTGTTATTGATTGCAGTGGATGCAGCTTCCACAATCAAGTGTGGGAGCTATGATACAGTTCTGGGGTGATAAACAGATATTTTATATAAGGCCTTTACTGTGTAGGGTATAAGCAGTATAAAAAAAAAAAGATGATGAAACCCCAGCACATTGTTGGTCTGAATCTGGTGCAATGTTTTACTGTGATGACTTGTGGTTGAGGATGCCATAGCATAAAACTGAACCAAAAAAAGGGATTTTAGTCGCATACATGCACACCTGTTTTTCCCCCCATCATCATATGCAAAGCATTAAGAACTGAATCATAACAAGCATGGATGCACTTCCAGGCCAGTCCACCAGATGTCTCAGTTACCAGGGTATAACCTGTTGCCATGGTTACTAATTATTCTCATGTGGAGGGCAGTACTGTATTGCAGTAAACGCTATCAACCTCATTGTTTGTTGAGAAGTCTTGCCAGTTACCTAATGAGTCTGAACCTCCATTCTCTTGTTTGTGCCTACTTTTGTTTGGACTGCCTGAGATCTATGTGTGAAAATTGCTATACAGATTTTCATTTGTTTTTATTTATCAGGATCCACTGGCTTAGATTTAGTAAATCTGTAAACTGTGTGACTTTTAATAAACCCTTTGCAAACAAATATCACCCCCATATAAGCATGTGATCTGCTCAGTAACACTGATTGACAAGGTCACAGTGGATCAGACCCTATCTCAGGAACACTGGTGTGAGGTGAGGACACACCCTGGATATGATGCTAATCCATGCACATTCACACCTAGGACAAGCGATGTAGCTTAGCAAACCATATCAACATGTTTTGAGAGGAACCCAGAAGAAACCTGTAGCCTTATGAAAACAGGTCTTACTCTGGACCAGGCAGTTCTCGCAATATTTACAAAAACGCTATGTAAACTATAAAATAAACTATTATCCTCCTGCAGCCTATCCCATGGAACGTAGGGTACGAGGCGGGGTACACCCATACATACACATACACACACTCACATGCTCATTCACACACTACGGTCAATTTGGTAAGGCCAGTTAGCGGAACCTGCATGTCTTTGGACTGTGGGAAGAAACCAGAGTGCCCAGAGGAAACCCACCAATTACAAGGAGAACATGCAAACTCCATGCACACAGACCTCAAGACGGGAATCGAGCCAAGACCATGGAGGTACTGTACAAGTCCCTTTAATAAACTTTAAGTTAACCACGTGCAGATTTTAATGTTATCTAGTGAGCTGTTTGATGTTACTAAAACAGAAGTAAGTTTGTGTCACTTAACACAAAGCAAAACTTTTTTTTTCAGCATTTTTTTTTTTTTTTTGGCATTTTACAATAAACACAAGTTTATGTCACCACTGTGGAACAAAATCTCTCTAATGCTCATGATCATGGCTTTCCTGGCCATTCAAAGGAAAGGTTTATTTTACCTAGTTGGAAAGATTCATGGTTCCTGCTCCTCAGGAACACACATTTTGGCCCGTCTCAAAGTGGATAAAAGCCTTTTTCTTTAACTTTGGGAATAAATATTGTAGTGTAACTTGTAGTGTCATCACTGCCATAGTGCATCTTTTGTGATTTACTGTGCGCCGCCCCATTTCCAGTTTTATGAGGTCTGTATGTCAAGAAACGTTTCCAGAGGAAGCTATTTGTCTATATATTGTGTATAGTTTATATATGAAGCACTTATGATCATGTGTGATATTCCATCAAAGCAGTTTATAGCTATGTAGGTTTTACTGACAAATAGCTGGAAATAAGCTGCATAGTTAGAATGATAATTAGTTTTTCTTCCGACTAGCGCTGTATCATGCAGCTATAAGTAGAATCATCTTAGAGAAAATATATTATATATATATATATATATATTATTTTCTGTACTATTTCTATAGTTTTTCTACGGACTGTGAGAATGATGTAGTATTGGTAAATAGTATATATTTTTATTTGTGAAACACTTGCACATTAATATATAGTGCATTTAGACAGCCCTGCTGCCATTCCACCAGAGAAGTCTAAGCATGCAGTGGTTGCCTTGACAACGCTGTCCTGGCTCAGTCAATCACAACTCTGCCCTCTGCATTGCTCAATTAATTTTCATAATCTTATCCTAGTGTCTCTTTGAAATTTGCACAATGGGATCTCAGGAAGTCCTGTTTATAAAATTTTACAGGGATGTAGAATAGCTTTTGGTGTCTTACTGTTAAGAACTAATTAAATAAGGTACATCTCAGCATGTGTTTTAAAATGAGATTTTATAAATCAACTATAAGCCTGGAAACTATGAAGAGTTGCTGTCCAGACAAAATTTAAATTTGAATTAACAAGATTGCTGAACTTCAGTAAATATCCTAAAAGATTTAACAGATTTAAGAGCACTTTAGTATCTGATTGATCTTATATGTCTTAATGCGGACAATAAGATAGTCAGCTTAATGTAGAACAGGTAGTAAGAAAAACACTGCCTGTAAAGCGAAAAAATAATCAAGCACAGTCCAAAAACAGTAAAGTTGTCTTCTTAAACTTCCTCAAGTACCCAACGCTGTTACATGCAAATAATGGATGGATTGATGGATAGAGTACTTTATTAATCTCAAATTCAAACTGTAATACCAATGGTCTTTTGAAGCTGCTCTGGACCGAAAAAAATTTATGATTATGTAGCTCCATGTTTAATTTCATATGTGTACCCTGATATGCCACTGCAATAATAGTAAAACATAAAACAACAGAACTGCATATAATAAACTTATACCACAGTCTCAAACCACAAACTTCTGCAATGCTTTGGAACTTTATTGTAAGTAATGTGTTCACACTTCAATGACATTTCAATTCAGTGAGATGTTGTGTAATGTTAGTACTCAAAGTGTCAATTTTTTTGCATTTATTTGCACAGTAGTTGGAGCCTGCATTGTGTAGCCAAAGTGGAGGAGTCATCAGAAGCTACTGCAATTTAAAAAGGCTGACCGGCCTAAAATGAAATGTGCCATATTATAAAAATGTGAACTATGAAACCGGACATACACTGCCTGGCCAAAAAAATAAATACAAATTGCACACTCAAATATTCCTTTGGACACCCTTTAGGTTTGATTACGGCCATGGCATTGTTTTCGTTAAGCTTGAGACCAAGCCAGAGTTAATTTTTCTCTAAGATCTTATATTGATGATGGGAAAGTCAGACAGCTATGTAAAGCCTTCTCTAGATATTCCCAAAAACTCTCAATGTAATTAAATTCTAGACTCTGTGGTGGCCGATCCAAGTGTGAAAATTATGTCTCATGCCTCCTGAACCACTTTTTTCACAATTTGAGTCCAATGAATCCTGTCAGTGTCATCTTGGAATATGCCTGTTTCATCAGGGAAGAAAAAAATTCATTGATGAAAAACCTAGTTATTCAGTATATTCAGGTAGTCAGCTGACCATTTTTTTGGGCATAAAACATTGCTGAACCTGACCAACAGAAGCAACCCCAGATCATAACGCTGCCCCTACAGGCTTGTATGGTAGGCACTCGGCATGATGGGTGCATCCACTCATCTTCCTGTTTTCTTACCCTGATGCCCCATCACTCTGGAACAGGGTAAGTCTGGAAACATATCCAATTTCAACAATCACATTAGTTGCTTTCTCTTCTAGATACAGGCCAAAAATGTGACCTTTTTGAACTAGAGTAATATCTTTGCCATGACTCTTTGCCTACTTAATGCATCAGTTAGGGTTAAATAACTTGTTTCCAGCTGAACCAGCTTATTAATTGCTGCAGTAATTATCAAATGGAAGGCTCCTACCTACAGTATTTGCTTACTTAAATCCAGGATTTGTGAACAAATGCATGTATTTCCCACTATTCCAGCAAATCCCACCTCCTGCACTCTGACTGCTTAGCAGTTCTTACTTACAGTGCCTTGCAAAAATATTCATACCCATTGAATTTTTCGCATTTTGTCACAACACAACCACAAATGTTATTGGGATTTTATGTGATAGACCAACACAAAGTGGCACAAAATTATGAAGTGGAAGGAAAATGATAAATGGTTTTCAAAAGTTTTTATTTTTTTTCATTTGTATTCAGCCTCCTTTACTCTTTAACCCTTAACTAAAATCCAGTGGAACCAATAAAATATAAATAGAGTAAATAGAGTCCACCTGTGTGTAATTGTCCTGCTGGAAGGTGAACCTCCACCCTAGTCTCAAGTCTTTTGCAGACTCTAACAGGTTATCTTCTAATATTGCCCTGCATTTGGCTCCATTCATCTTCTCATCAACTCTAACCAGCTTCTCTGGCCCTGCTGAAGAAAAGCATCCCCACATCATGATGCTGCCACCACCATGTTTCATGGGCCAAAAAGTTACATTTTGGTCTCATCTGACCAGTTCACCTTCTTTCACATATTTGCTGTCTCCACCACACGTGGAACCATGTGGCTTTCTTATCGCTTTCTTTTAACAATTGCTTTCTTCTCGCCACTCTTCCAAAAGGCCAGATTTGTGGCGTGTACAACTAACAGTTGTCCTGGGGACAGATTCTCCCACCAGAGCTGTGAATCTCTGCAGCATCTCCAGATTTATCATGTGCCTCTTGACTGCTTCTCTGATCAATGCTCTCCTTCTTCCTATCAGTTTAGGTGGACGGTTATGTCTTGGTAAATTTGCAGTTGTGCCATATACTTTCCATTTTCGGTTAATGGATTGAACAGAGCTCTGTGAGATGTTTACTTTATCGCTGACCTGTCTGGTGTGTTCCTTGGGCTTTATGATGCTGTTTGTTTACTAATGTTCTCTAACAAACCTCTGAGGGCTTCACAGAACTGCTGTATTTATACTGAGATCAAATAACACACAGGTGGACTCTATTTACTAATTATGCAACTTCTGAAGGCTAAACTGCTTCCACTGGATTTTAGTTAGGGGTACCAGAGTAAAGGGGGCTGAATACAAATTCATGCCACACTGATATTTATTTGTAAAAAAAATATATAAAAATTAAACCATTTATCATTTTCCATCCCCTTTGTGTTGGTCTATCACATAAAATCCCAGTAAAATACATTTACATTTGTGGTTATAAGATGACAAAATGTGGAAAAGTTCAAGGGGTATGAATACTTTTGCAAGGCACTGTACACAAAATATGCCAAGTGGACCTTTGAAAAATAGTGCTGACACATAGTGCTTCCCCCACCTCTTCTTCTTTGTCTTTCGGCTGTTCCCTTTCAGGGGTCCCCACAGCGAATCATCTGCCTCCATCTAACCCTCTCCTCTGCATCCTCTTCTCCCACACCAACTAACTTCATGTCCTCTCTCGCTGCATCCATAAATCTCCTCTTTGGTCTTTCTCTAGACCTCCTGTCTGGCAGTTCCAACCTCAGCTTCCTTCTACTGATATATTCACAATCTCTCCTCTGAACATGTCCAAACCACCTTAATCTGGCCTCTCTGACTTTATCTCCAAAACATCTAACATGGGTTGTCCCTCTGATGAACTCATTCTTGATCCTATC
>JAOVVB010000037.1:21620229-21632818 GCA_028570985.1 Heterobranchus longifilis
AGCTGCAGATATGCAGAATCCATGTAATAAGTTCTACAATGCAGGCACTTCAAGTCTGAGAGCATATTTTAATCATGGGCTTAAATAAAGTATCCTTAGATTGTTTGATTCCTCACATGATTTGACTGATTATCTTGTCTGATTGCTCACATGCCCATGCTCTCACTGATTATTTCTAATATATTCTCCACCACAAATCATATACACAGCAAGGTGCACACTGTCTGTTTATTACAGAAACACTGTGATGAACAGTAAAATCTTGTATTTATCATTGATATTTTTAGGACTTTTACCAAAGCTTATGATTTTAAGTTGTAAGGTATTTAAGGTGTCACATATTTAGGACATTTTTGCAGTAATCTTACAAATAGCATGCAGTACATACACATGGCAATGATGGGACTTTTCTGGGATTTCATAGGATTTTTCGGTGGCATTTTTTAAATAACCACGTTGGTCAAAATGTTAACCGAGATAATAAAAATAATATCCTCAAAGTGTAGTATTAATAAGAAATACATGGCTAGTATCACATTTCCTGTATAGTTTTTAACTGCAGCTCAACCCAGCCTGACTGAAAAGGAAATTCAATTACTGTTGAATAAATATCAAATATTAAACAATTTGGGTGTTCATTTAACACTGTTGTGCAGTCAGTTTTAATTTTTACTGATGTAGTATACCAAAGCAGTCAAAGCTAATGGTATTTTATGAACACATCCTTGTTTAGATTATTTTGAGGACGATTAAGTAAACATATCTTTACGTAAGGATACATCTGAATGAATGCATACAGAAATCCTTTAACATAATATATTATCATATTAACCAAAGGAACAACATTTTAACTCTAGGCCAGCCAAAATAAAGTCAAATCTAAGCTTATATACCATACTTATAAAATGTAAGTTTATGCACCATTATAAAGATAATCATTGTAAAGCACATCTATATCCATGATAACAGGAAACAGTTCACTGTTTGTGACCCAAGCAGAGAAGCACAAAGAGAATAAGTGAAAACCTCTCTATAATAGGGAAAACATGGTTTTAGCAGCACTGTGTCTTAGTGGTTAGCACCGTGGTCTTGCGCCTCCAGGATCGGGGTTCGATTCCCGCCTCAGGTCTATGGGGTTTGCATGTCCTCCCCATGCTTGGTGGGTTACCCCCGGGTACTCCGTTTCGTCCAACAGTCCAAGGACATGCAGATTAGGCAGATTGCCTTTCCCTATTTGCCCGTAGTGTGTGAATGAGCGCGCTGTGATGGTTAGCACCCCGTCCAGGGTGTACCCCGCCTTGTGCCCAAAGTCTCCTATGATAGAATCTCTTGAAAGGCCTGTTACAATTACTCTTAGTACTTCAGTCATCCTTTTGGGGCTATATGTAGATCCCTATAATAATAACAGGGTTTAAATAAAAAAAATAATAAATCATTCTTAATCGTAGAAAGGACGTTTAGAAGAGCACTTTTCTATGAGTAGATATGAACCAACAGATATGTTTTGTTTACTGCATAAACTTATGTTTCTCAACTTCAAGCAACAATTAAAAGCTTTTTTCAAGAATATAAACATGGTGTGAAATGTGGCACTTACACATTGGTCTTTCTATATTTTATAGTTATGTCATGAAGACACATACACTGTTGCAACACAACGTGTCAATAATTGTCTTGAACTGCATTTTCACCATGTTTACACACCTACATTTTTATAGTGGGTTATTCGTGTGGCACAATTGAAATATCCACACGGGCTATTCTACCTGACACTTCTTTGCTAACCACCCAGATAAACATCTTAAGAATTTTATGCCTCGTGGCAGAGACAAACATCAAATACAAAACTACATTTGCAACAATAACAAAAAACTACCAAATATGTCTACGCCACCCGCAGCAACAATGGTTCAACATGGTTCATACAGTGTACCTGACATAACATCACAGTGTGCAAACATCCGGTGAGCTGTAGTTCTGGTGACAGATACTCCTTGTCAATGAGCGAGGTCAATAGGAAATGCTCAGACTGGTTCAATCTGACAGAAAGGCTAAAGTAAAGAAGATAACCATACAGTAAGTCAACCATTCTTTACAATTGTGCCGATCAGATCAGCATGCTCGACATATCAAACCTCCAGGTGGATGGGGTACATCAGCAGAAGACCACATCAGGTTCCACTTCTCTCTGCCAAGAGGCTGCAGTGGGCAAACGCTCACCAAAACTGGACAGCTGGTCTGATGAATCTCAATTTCTGCTAATGTATACAGATAGTAGTGTTAGAATTTGGCACCAATAGCATGAATCCATGGACACAAAATGCCATGTGTCAACAGTCCAGGCTGGTTGAGGTGGTGTAAGGGTGTGGGGAATGTTTTCTTGTCACACTTTGGGCCTTTTAATACCAAGTAATTATGGCTTGAATGACAGGCTTTTGAGTATTATTACTGACCGTATATCGCTTCATGGCTGTAGTTTGCTATTTTTAATGGCTACTTCCAGCATGACAATGCACCATGTCACAAAGCGGTTTCATGAGCATGACAATGAGTTTAATGATGCAGTACGGATTATGACCATATTTATTTCACAAAATTCACAGCATCTGTAAAGGCCAGCAAATGCGAGGAACAAATGCTGATGTCATTCTAACAGACACATTTTTATTTATTTAATTTGTATGTGAGTTTATGAAGATTAGTAGTTATTAAATGGCTGATATATACATGGTGGAGCTCTGTCCCATCTACCCGTATGAACGAGCCTCTACTGCAAGAGAGAATCTACTGCTTTTGTTTAGTTAAATGAACATGCAGGGTGAGAGAGAGGCTCCCACCCTTGTGTCAGTGTAAAAAAAAAAAAGGCTGTATTTATCTAGCATGGTATAACAGTCAAGCCCTGAGACTAAAAACAGGTACAAGTAAATCGTACAGCATTTGAAATTATATAAGAAACAAAACGAAAATGGTGAATATTATGCAATGCAAGCACAGCATTCACCCTAATTTGAGCTAGTAGGCTATAAACTGTTGCCCTACAGACGCTGGGACAGATGCTGGTTCATGGCTACATGGCTGCTCTCTACGCATCTCCTGCAACCGCCTGATCTTACATAACCCCCTCCCCCTCATGGTTGGCTAGCTGCTTTTATGAGCATATTCCTCTCTTTCTCAACATTTCACCACTATCGCTGCCATTTTTTCCATGGAAATTTTTCTATCGCATTTCTATATCTGTTATGTGTCTGGTATAGGATATAAAGATTGACTTTATTATGCTGTCATTTTAGATTCTAACCAATTAATTTACATTTACAATCGGTGAGTAAGGCAGACTTCAAAGCTACATGAAGCATCCTCTGCGAACCTGACAGGCAAGATATATCAGGATATTCAGTCAAATGATGTACAGTATCCACCCTGACGGAGACATTTCAATCCTAGAAGATCAGTTGCTGTCTTGTACTTAACCACCATCCATTTTAACAAACAACTCACTAATACCTCTTAAACAGGTTTTCCAAAAACTGACCACTAGGCCACTGCATAACCAAAATTTTATTATAAACGTATAAGAATGATTTCAAATAATTAAAACAAATAAATATATTTGACGATATATATATTTGACATATATATATATATATATATATGCAGCTTAGGACATGAGAAAACAGATCAGTGGCAGCTGCTCGAATTTTTCCCCCCATTTCACCCCCATCACGTTTTCTTCCAATTGCTTGGTGGGTTCTCTCATGTTCTCTGGGAACCACAGATACTTCACCCTCCATGTTACTCCTATTCTTCTGCTGCCTGCTCTCTCACCTTCCCTTAGTCACTCAAAATATAGAGATTGAAAATTGAAACAGTCCCCAACCTAACAGGCATGACAGGTTTGTATGCAATGTGCATACATGTACACTGTTGCTCACATAAGCGGTTGTTCTTTCATTCCTTACATTAGCAGTGACCCTTCCCCCACCCATGCTCTCTTTCTCTCTCACACACACAAACGCGCGCACATACACTCACACACACACACACACACACACACACACAACCACACACGCATGTACACACGTTATTTAATTAAAGCACATGTTCCTATTTTTTCTGATTTGCACTCCATCATACAGACAACAAAAGGATTCATACAATCTTAGACACATTTTGATAATCAATCGAAATTTTCATCGAACACAAGATTATTGCATCTTGTGCAATGTTTCATATCATCTTAAGCATCCATAGATACTAAGATGCAAATATGCATAACAGTTCAATTGTGCAGCTATTCAGAGAGATTTTAAAAGAAGCCACTCAGCATCCTGTCACTCCCCTCCTCCATCTTCTCCACCAAACAAACAGCCATGAAATTCTTCACTCACCAGCCCAGAAAACATCTGTACTACAAAAGCCACTTATTAACAGGGATTTGACACAGCCTTGATTTTGACAGTGAACAGACTTCCAGCAGAAGGATGAGCTCCTGTAAATACAAGAGCGCCAACCTAGCAACCTCATACACCAGCTGTCTCCTTTCAACGCCCCCACTGGCACGGGCAGTCTATCAAGCACGACAAATGCATTTACCTGGTCATACCAGTCCCGATTGGTACAGGTGCATTCTGGCCACCATCCACCTTGCCCTCCCGAGTTGTTGCCATTTACCTTGGGGCCACCCTTGGACTGGCTCATGGGAGTGGGGCCTCCAGGGCCCCCGGCTGACATCTTTTTCCCTTTACTTCTGCCCAGTGTGCCCCCTCCGCCCATGCCTGCTCCTCCACCCGAGGTTTGGGGCGGTAAGGTCTGGCCACCTCCATAGCTGGCCGGATATCCATAGGGTTCCGGCTGCCAGTCTCCGTAAGCTGGGGCGTCCATTCTGCGCAGGGCAGCCATGCGCGTCACCTCATAGCATTCTGGGCACTTGCAACAGTGGTGGTGTTTGTGCATGCTGACTGGCTCACACGACGTGGTGCTCTTCTCACAGTCTCTTACTGATGCTGCCTCCTCGAATCAAAAACGGCACGCAATGCTGCTCGGCTCAGAGAACAGCAGTGCTGGTGGAAAGCACAAAAATCACAGGAATCTCACTGTCTTCTAAGCCCTGTTATCTCCCACTTTGTTCCTCCCAATCCAGAAGGTGAGGTGAGGAGGTATCAGCCACAAAACAAGTAATACAAAAAGGACTATAGTCCTCCCTTCGATGTAAAAAAACGTGGAAGGGAAAGATGAAAATACTGTATATGATCTCTCAATCAGAGACCAGCCCCGATGACGGAACTTTCTTTTTGACTGTCTTGCTTCACAGTGGTAAGTAAATAAATTCATAGATATATAAATTCATTTGTTTATATATGTATATATTTACACACACACAAATACATATAAAAATATTAATATAAAGAGACAAGCACAAATACACAGTTATATACAAGTATATAATGTATATATATACACATATATATATATATCTATATGCGTGTGTACAAATATATATAATAAACAATTTGTATATATATCTATGATCAATATCCGCGATCAAATCTTCCTCTGTTTTTTTTTCTTCTTTTACCAGCCCGATTTCCTCTTTATCTTCCTCCTGTGATGGGAAACGTTTTTCTTTCCTCCTCTCTCTTTTCTCAGCCTGCAGGAAGGAGCTGAGCACTGAATTGCCTCTCAGTTCGCTTGCCCTAGATGAGGATTATACAGAGGGATGCAAGCAAGCAAGCGAGAGAGAGAGAGAGAGAGAGAGAGAGAGAGAGGGGAAGCAAGACAGAGAGGGGGAGAGAGATGCGTAGCAGCATCCCTCCAGCACCTCAGATCTGAGAGGCACAGCCAATCAACTTACAGCATAGCTATCAGCAGCAGCACCACCAGGACTCGTTTCAGTGGCTGCTCTTAAAGGCGCAGCGCTCCGTAAATTGATCACAGGCACACAGATAGACTGAAGATGCAGAGATTCCAACACTCATCAAATGCTGACTCCATAAAAGAAATAGTGGTCCTTACTATCCAGATGAAAGCTTTAAGGGTTAAGGTGGTCAAATTAGGATAATTCTGGTAAACATTTCATGTAGTCATATTTATATATGAATAACTGTAGAGTGCAAAAACATCAAGCGGATATTAAGAGAATTGACATTCTGTTATAGGCCCAAACCTGACTTTACGGTTAGTTCTAAGGTCTAACACATTTTGGTTGATTCATCTAAAAAAATGTCAAATTACAGTGAGTACATGAAGACACCTACAGTAAGTAGAATACATATACATATTGTACATATATTACAGTACATCATCTCATAACAGACCTATAGCCCATATAGTCGTTGTCGTTGTCGTCATCATCATCATCTAGATTACCTTTTTTGTCCTGATCAGGGTCAGAGTAAGCCATTTAACTATAGGGATGAGATGGATGGCTATCATACATACACATCCACACCTAAGGGCATTTAACATGGGTCGTTCATGAACGATTCGTTCTTTTTGAACGAATTTTTAATGCGACTCAGAAGAACGAGTAGTCTCAGAGAGTGATTTGTTAATTTTCTACTGGACGCGCATGCGCAAAGCATCGCAGAACATCCGTAGGTTATGTACAGGAAACAGAATTGAGCGATTCTTCTCAATGACTCTCCTAGCCCGAGTCGTTCGGTCTTTTGTCACGTGACTTCCACAGATGCTATGCAGTGCAGTACACAGGAAACGGAATTAAGTGATTCTCTCTCAATGACTCTTCTAGTCCGAGTCGTTTGTTCTTTTGTCATATGACTCCCATAGGCCCTATGCAATGCAGTACACAGGAAACAGAATTGAACGGTTTTCAACGAGTCTTTAAGTCCCGAGTCGTTCGTTCTTTTGTCACGTGACTACCATAGACGCTATGTGGTGCAATAGATTCAAAAGAACGAACGACTCAGACCAGAAGATATGAGAGGTGAGCAACTCATTCTGTTTATTATAATATATCCTTAGCTGCATTGTAATATTTTTTTTTATTACTGGAACTATAGCCAAAATTTGTGTATGTAGACGTATTGGGGGTCTTTTTATTGAAAATGTAAAAAAAAAAATTCTTTCTGATTAAAAAAACGAAATTAACTAAATGACTCAAAAAAAGATACGTTCATTTTGATGAATGAGATTCAAAGAACCGAGTAACTAAAATGATTCAAATGTCCCATCACTACACTCTATTCATAATTCATAATTTTTTGGAGGAGGGAGGATACAGGGAACCGCAAAGAAAGCCACACTGGTAGAACAAATCTCTAATCAAACCCCAGCTCAGGACTGAACTGGAAACCCTAAAGATCTGAAACAACAGCATTACCCATCCAATGATAATGCCATCAACCAAAAATCATAGATACTAATTAGATTATTTATTTAGTCTAGTCTAATTTTGACAAAGAGATATTACGCTGACATTGTAATCCTATTAAACAAATCTACTCCAATACCAGGAAGCTTGCTCATCTGAATACAGCTTATATATTGGTGGTGTCTTGCAGCTAAAAATGACGATGCAAGCATATCCATCCCAGGCCACATGACTCCTTCTCTTCTTTCCTTTTCCCTTCTTTCTAGCTCTCATCTACAGATGTCCCCCATACAGTGGTGCACAGTATTTTTACTCTTCATAGAAGCACTATTCAAATATTCATGATCTTTACAATTAAAAAAGCAAATTAGCACAGAAAACAGGGAAAGCGGATCGCGATCATATTAAAACATAACATTGTTGCATTAGGTCATGGGGCTTGTTATATCTCTTAGTGTGTGAATGCATGTGGGTGTTTCTAGTACCTCTAGGGAAAAAAGTCCTACTCCTTCAAAGATTATATAATATAAAAATATAAAAAGTGCCTATGTTTGCAACACAATGTTACAATGTTTAACACCTGGAGGAAAACATTAGGCACCTTATTCCACATGCATAACTTCAGAAATGTCACCGATTGGCTTGTGTGTCTGTGATTGACAAGTGAAAGGGTGGGTATATGCCTCCCCTCCCACCCAGAGAACATGGGCATTTTTGTGCTCTTGGACTCATGGCAGTGGATTTTTTGGGGATCATAAGGGTTTGATGTTAGGATCACCAGACAATATAACAAATGCTTAACCAATGCATCAATCAGGCTGCATTACTTAATAATATGGCCAAAACTTTGAGGGCCCCTGACGTGTATATATATATATATATATAAATACCATTCTAGATTTAACCTCGTCCCATTGCTGTTTTAATAACTTCCACTCTTCTAAAAAGTCCTCCCACTAGATTTTGGAGCATGGCTGTAGATTTGCCCATTCAGCCACAAAAGCATTAATGAAGTATGGCACTGGTATTGAATGAGAAGGCCTGGGGCTTGGTCAGTGCTCCAGGTTATCCCAAAAGTGTGCACAGGGGCATTGTAAGGTTGGAACATGTTATGTTATATGACTATGCCTCTACCAGGCAATAGAAAAGTGCAATGCTAAAGCATACAAAGACATACTATACAACTGTTTCAAAATTTTTTGTCATATGGATATAAATTTTTTTTTTTTAAACATTTGTAGGTGGCTGAGTTCAATACAATTTAATTTTACTTATATAGCCCTTTCAATAAACATTGTCACAAAACAGCTTCAATTTTACACATAGTCTAGACACAGTTCGCATGATGTATAGGGTCAGGGGTAGCTCAGTGGTTAAGGCATTGGACTACAGTTCGGAAGATCCCAGGTTCAAACCACCAAGTTGCCACTGTTGGGCCCTTGAGCAAGGCCCTTAACCCTCAACTGCTCAGATGTGTAATGAGCTAAAAAAAAAAAAGTAAGTCGCTCTGGATAAGAGTGTCTGCCAAATGACTAAATGTATAGCATACACATACTTAAAATACATAATGGGAGAGGAAAATGCAGTCAGAGGCTTGTTCTAAAAACAATATTATGACATTTGTACTGCTTTATAGGGTAGAATTAAGCTTTTCTACAGATCTAGATACTAAGAATGTCTAAAATGTCTTCCTGAATATCCATATTTTAACATTTTACAGGGCACACTGTATACTTTGATGCTATTACCTACACTAAGTAGCCTAATCGGTAGATTGACTAGTCATGCCTGTTTAGAAAATGATCCTGAAAATAGGAATAGATAAATCATGTAAACATAACATAGCATACAGTAGCTATCATAATCATAGCTATTTAAACCTTGATAGATTTCTATGAAAGGTTTATCAATTCATAAATCATAGTACTGTACAAATTAATATGACTGCAGGGGGATGGCAGACCTTTGGCCCAAAATAAGCTTCATAAAACGACTTAAACAGTTATACCTCAAACCTTCAATATACACACTCACACAGATGAGATTTATAGAACATTTCTGGAATTTTTGTGCATTCTCACAGCAGGCCATGTGACTTCTTTCTAACCACCTAACAGGATGCATGCCCAAATAAGGTAAGATAAGACACAGGCAGACTTAAAGGGGCAGTAGCACCATTACTAAGCATCATTTAAATAAAATGCAGAGGCAAGTTTGCATAAAATACAGCAAGATTTCTAAAATAGCACAAGGATATGTCATAGACATTAATGTCTATCACCCTGTAGTGTTCAGTGGATAGGTAGCAGTGTGGGAAATGTTTTGTTTAACCAATTTCCTGCCCACTGTGCTGACCTCATGCAATTCAGTCATACTCAAGCCATCCTCCAGTGTTTCATGGGCAGCTAAAGGTAGGAACATGACTGTATAAACCTAAAGATTCTGTCATGGCTCCCCCATCACACGCTCTCTGAGACCCTAAACAAAAGCGCCTATGAAGGCTGTGACTCCTATTAATAGAACTGGTGGTAGAAAACAGCTGCTGTACCAAACATTGCACATGTGAGTGATGGTCTAATGATAGGGGGGAGCTATAGAAAACGAAAGATAGTGACGAAGGAAAACAGGGAAGGGGGGGAATATGAGGTTCATGGACAGTGACTGGGTATTAAGAATATCGAGTGAAAAGGATATTTAATAAGAATATTTCCGAAGCTAGGCAAAAGAGAGGAGTGAGGTACAGTCACCATGATCGGAGGCTAGGGAACATATAGAAAATCTTAGTACAGTACTTGCAGAATGCTCATTAGTTCATTAGGTGATAAATGACTGAAATAGAAATGTGTGGAACTATGACAAGAACAATCTGTACTTAGGGACACAAAGATCTAGGAATGGGGAAGATTATTTTGAGTACAAAAAAATTCACTGTGCATTAATTATAATGGATAATATTTCACCTAGGACTGTTTATTTAGTTTATCCTGGCCATGCATTTTACAGTTTCGGTGGTGTATTTTTGGCCATGTTGTACTGGTGAACACATATGACTGCGTAAGGTACAGAGATGAGAAAGAGAGACTGGAAAACAGACAGAGGGAGGGAGAGAAAGCGAGGCAGTCAGTCTGTGGGGATGCAAGCAGAGGGAGGAATGTGGTTTCCATGGCAACCTGCGGAAGGCTGAGCTCTGGGTGTCCGTTCCAGCTCTGACTGCGTTGCACTGCACCGGCCCTCGCCTCTCATTCGGCTCATTCCTTCCATCCTCCCCCACTTTATTTTTCTCTCTGTATTTCTGCTGCTACTTCTTCATAAGTACTTCTCTCCATCCTTACACTGCACCTTGTATCCCCAATTTTCCATACACATGTGTGAAAACTGACACTACATCTGTCTCAGCATCATCCAGCTTTTCTCTCAACATAATGTGCATTGTATTATCAACCATAGGATATTAATGTAGAGAAATGACGCTTAAAAAAAACAGAGCCCTCCAACAGCAAGAGCTGAGACCACTGCACACTCCTCGTCCTCCTCCACACTCCAACACCCCTCACTCAGTTCTCCACTCATCTCAAAACCCAGCACCTGCAGGCATTGTCCTGCCATGTGCCTCTGTGTTGTGATTGGGAAGGCATGTGAAAATGAGATCTGCCATGATACAGTGCAACTCAACGATGATGTCTTTGAAGCATTAAAGAAAACAGTGACATCTCAGACAACTTTGACATTGTGATGGTTTTTTGGCCAAAAGAGCAACTTGTGTTATTAGCCTGGATTTACTATCTAATGCCATCTAAAGTTTAGGCACCTTATCCAATAAATTAATTTTATTCTCATCAAAACATCAAAACAGTAAAATAGATATATTTACATGTAACGCTAATTGGACTGAACTCGTTGAATGAACTCGTTAATCACAAAGCATGTCCTTGCAAAACTGAACGAGTAGAAATTTGGGTAGTTCTATTCTCACAACAGAACTGTCATTTGATAAAAAATTAACCACTTCATAGTTGTTCATTCATACACCTACACCAAAACTATAATGTTTTATAGTCCAAACTGCAGCTATTGTAAACATCAAAATATTAAACTTTTCTTGAAGGAATTCCAGTAATTCTCAAATGGCATCTAACATCCATTCAAATGACTCCACAGTTTGCCACAAACCTTGGGTGTTTCCACATGGGAAAGGCACACAAGCCCGCTCACTCTCTCGACCTTCTGTGGACTCCTCCTGCTGGTCACTCGGACTCGTGACACACCCTCCAATTCTAAACTCTGCTACAGATATACAGAAAAACAACATCAGACAATCAGAAATTTTTAAGTTACAATTAAATGACACATTGTTCAGAAATTGTGTTTAAAAATGGCTGGTTGTTTCAATCATTAATATGCTGTATAATAACAAAACATTATAGCCTCTTTCCATGAATAGTTTAAATGTATCACACATGATTAAATTAAATTTCAGTACACTATAGCACCAAGTTCTAGGTTGAGCTCTCTGAAAGAAATTACATTTTTAGGCAACTACTGTACTATTTTATCCATATGTGCCAGCAAGCAGTGTTTGAAAAAACTCTTTAATACTAGCTAAGCCGATGGGTCGGGGAATTTTATTTGAGATTCGAGATACACCCTGTCTTAATGTGCTCCAACTTAGAATAGCTTATATTACAATTTTAGATTACTTTTTTTGCGTAATTGTACACAGACTATTACTTTACATTTATAAAATTGACAATTTTGTTACTGTCAATATTACTTTTATACAAGTTCAATAATGATTGTCTTTGGGTCCCTTCTCTGGGTTTGAACCTCACGTCTGGTTTTCTCTGGGGACTCTGGTTTCCTCCGACAGTCCAAAGACAGGTGCTGTAGGCCTATTGGTGTGTGTGTGTCTGTGTGTGTGTTTGTGTGTATGTTTGTGTGTATGTGTGTGAGTTTGTGTGCGTGCTTGTGAGGTGGTTTGGCAGCCTATCTTGGGTGTACTTCACTTTGTTCTCTAAGATTGGCTTCATGCCCCCACCCTCTTGATCCCACACAGAGTAAGAGCAGTAAAGATAATGGATGGATGAATGGATGTGCTTAGAATTGGTTTCAGTCAATTCAAATGTCACAAATATAGACAAATAAGTAATCAGAATATTGTTTTAAACTTAATTCACTTGCTAATCTACTGAAGCAAGCTGCTTAGCCATAGTAGATGATTGGGTGCATGATTAGTGTATTACTGGATTTGTGAGTATATAT
>JAOVVB010000037.1:21634895-21647084 GCA_028570985.1 Heterobranchus longifilis
AGGGTGTACCCTTCCTTATGACTTGGGTGTTCCCTGGCATCGGGGGGGGGGGGGTACAGTTTTAAAAAAAAGCATGGTATCCCCAGACCTAGTGTTGTGCATCAGTGCAACAGAGAGTAAAGTAAACAGACACACTCTTGCTACACACTGGATATTCTCATATTCTGAGCTTCCTAAAGTCATATCAATTCCAAAACACAGAAGGCTGATTACACCGAATCCTATTAATAGCAAAAGTGTCACGTCACCACTTCTACATTCACATTAATGGTGCTCTAGAGCCGCTGATGTCTTTTTGTCTCCAGCCTCTGCACGAAATCAGTGAATTTGCAGACTCATTTCATTTAACTCTCCTCCACTCAGGTGACAGTGTGTGGTGAATGCTAATAAGAACTGCACTGGACTCTTTCAGCTCTAGCCCACCCTCCCTGCCTGCTGCTTCTCACTCAACAGCCAGCAACTCTCCACAGCACGGCTCTGCATTTCTACAAAGTCATACTGAGCTCTGCTGCGCCTGGAACGTTCTTCACCACAGATAACACAGTGAGTCAGTGACCCCTGCAGTATTTTCAGGGAAGGGAGGCCCTTGTCACACAGTGCTGATGCTTTTGAAAACAGTGGAATGTGGAACTAAAGGGCAAAATCTATTTCAATATGAGTGAATATACTGAATGATTTTGTACATAATTATGCATAATCATGATAAACATATATAACAAAATTAGTACAGCATATAATTTGGTGCCTAAGACTTTTGCACAGTACTGTATATATTATATAGATACATTACACACAGACTGAGATATTTCAAGGGTTTATTTCTTTTCATTTAGATGATTATGGCTTACATCAAACCCAAAATTCAGAAAATTAGAATATTACTTAATATTAATAAAAGAATAATTATATTACAATTTATGATGAGTTTTTTGCGCAACTGTAAAAAGATTTTTAAGACAAAAATGTTGGTCCACTGAAAAGTATGAACATGTATAGCACTCAATACTCGGAGCTCCCTTTGCATGAATTACTGCAGCAATGCAGTGTGGCATGGCGGAGATTAGTCTGTGGCATTGCTAAGGTGTTATGGAAGCCTAGGTTGCTCTGATAGCAGCATTCAGCTCTTCTGAGTTGTTGGGTCTGGTGTCTCGCATCTTTCTCTTCGCAATACCCTATAGATTCTCTATGGGGTTTAGGTCGGGCGAATTGCTGGCTAATTAAGCACAGGGATACCATGGTCCTTAAACCAGGTATTGGTACTTTTGGCAGTGTGGGCAGGTGCCAAGACCCGCTGGAAAATGAAATCAGAATCTCCACGAGGCTGGTCAGCAAAAGAAAGCATGAAAGTGCTCTAAAACTTCCTGGCAGACGGCTGCGCTGACCTTGGAGGTGATGAAACACAGTGGATCAACACCATCAGATGACATGGCTCCCCAAACCACCGCTGTCCGTGCAAACATTGCACTGGATCTCAAGCAACTTGGATTCTGAATTCCTCTCTTCCTCCAGATTCTGGGACCTGAATTTCCAAATGAAATGCCTCCGACATTGTTTCTGGTTCAAGAGTGGCTTGACAAGGAATGCGACAGTTGTAGCCCATGTCCTGGATACATCAATGCATGGTAGCTCTTGAAGCACTGACTCCAGCTGCAGTCCACTCCTTTTCAATCTCCCCTGAACTCTTGAATGGGCTTTGTTTCACAATCCTCTTAAGGATGTGTTTAGCCCTGTTGCTTGTGCACCTTTTTCTATCACATTTTTTCCTTCCATTCAACTTTCAAATTAATGTGCCTGGATACAGCACTCTGTGAACAGCCAGCCTACTGAACCAGACTGAGAGACCATTTAAAAGCTCAGGAAACCTTTGCAGGTGTTTTGAAGGCAATGGCAATTATCTGCTTATAGTCAGCCATGAGTCTCAAATACTGAACTTTTCACAATATTTTTATATGCTAATTTTCTGAGATACAAAATTTTGGGTTTTCATTAACTGTTAGCCATAATCATCAAAATTTAAAGAAATAAACACTTGAAATATATCAGTACGTGTGTAATAAATATATATGTGTCTTGTATGTTTTATATATATATATATATATATAACATACGAGTTTCACTTTTTGAATAAACTTTACAATGATATTCTAATTTATTTAGATGCATCTGTATAAGCATTTAATCCCCACACATATAAATATACAGTACATTATCAAATGATAAAATCTGTTCAATATGATACATAACAAAGAATGAAAGTGACCTTATTCAGGGCAATTTAGCGCTACAATGCAGGTAGTGTGGACTGAGGAAATAATCTGCAGTCCATCATATTTTTATGCTCAGTGGCCTTTACCAGATCACAAATAGAAGTTGAGGTTATTTTCTCAACCATGCCTATAAATATTTTGTTGCTCCATGTGAGTAGACATTATAATTGAAGTTCTTGGTGACATTGTTATGCTTCCCACTGATGAGCACTAGATGTTACCAACGCAGTCCTTTCTAGAAATGACTAATGCCTGGCTCCCTCTTTCTTTCTCTCCATCTGTTTTCACACTTACTTCCTTCTTGTTCATCTTCTCTCCACTCTGTTTTGATTATTGAAAGGCACTGAATCCTTTTCATTTTTCTCATATTTGTTCTATAGACAGATGACAAACACTGAATAATAAACAAGATAGACTGGTGTCTGAACAACTTCAAATGGACTGGTATGTGCAGATTTCTCTCCAGGTCCTAGTTTAAAATATGGTTGAATTCTAAATACTACACACAGGTTTTTATTCGCCTTTTGTTTAGAACCTTTTATCAATAAAGAAGAAGCTTACCTCCAAAATCTCCTTAGGGCCGTTCGCTTTTGCTGCATTCTCCGTTGCATTTAGCTGCAGGGTCACCTCATAGCATTCTTGAATATCTAAAAATAATTGAATTAATAAAATTTTAATCCTTTTGCGAGTTTATTTATTAAGCTTCTAAGGTCATTCCAGAGTTCATAATTATGATAAACCATTATAGTATAGAATTCATCAGACGACACATTAAAGACAAATATTAAAACTTCTTAATGAAGCATAAAATATTGTCATTGTAACAGGCATTTGCAAGGCCAGAGTGAATAAAATGTCATAAATAAAGTCATGGCTCAACCTGTTCATCATTCTTGTTATTGTGTGCCATCTATAAATATCTTTCAGCAACTCCATCCAAATGTCCTGCCCATACTGAGTTTAGACGGCAGCAACGGTCACACTCACTAATACAGAGGCAGATAATGTGATTCACGGCTGATAACGCAGCGAAGTACACAGCACATTCCACAGCTAGAAAGTCATCCGTGTGAATACTGTAGGGCACAACAGAGTTAGGGGTCCAGTAAAACTCGTACCACTGTCTACAAACTAATGACATGTAATGACTTACATTTATACTTATCTATATAATTTATGCTTTAGTTTGTAGGTCTATTTGATTCCTATATTATAAAAAGCACAAAACAAGTGGACTACCTTAGTCTAAGCAAGAGACTACTAACATACTAATATTTAAATATTATTTCATTTAAAAAAGATACACTGACTTTTCCTTTTCCCCTAAATTTTGAAATCTGGACTAGCCCGAACAATTGGTGGAGTTGCATGGATTTTTTTTTTCCTATATGAATCGTCTTCTGCAGAAATTTCAACCACTCTGTAATGTACTGTATGTTAGAAACACGCTACTGTATATAACTCACAATAACTTTGACAGTGCAATTTCATAAAGTCTAACCAAATAAGACTTTAAGAAGGTCTTTATAAAATATCACAATTTCTGTCTAACGCAATTTTATTCCCACAATCTCCATTCCTACTTATTGGCCACTTTTTGTTGGGTTCCTGAATTTGGCAGGATTACAATACCGCTCCACAACTTTATTTACCTCCAAATGCAGGTGTTATGCCTTGAACGCTCAAGCAGCCTCCATAGCAAAAAGCCATTAAAGATTCATTAAATTTTATTAGCTTAAATGCTATAGTCAAATACTCGTATGTACAGTATACGCATATTATTTAAAGCCCTACCCAAGGCATACAAATTAAAGGAAAATGGCGACTCTGTTATATTATATATAAGAATTCTCCTGCCGTGGTTCATGTCAACATGCGTGGTTTAAAATCTGGAAATAAAGGCTGACTGGATGATTTAATAAAGATGACAACAATGTAAATTAAATTCTACGGCTTTCACAGTCCCCAGATTTCAGTGCATTTGTACATCTATGAGAGATTTTAAGTCAAACATGAGATATGGCTCTCCGCTATCATCAAAACACTACCTGAATCTTTTTAAAGGATGATGCTTAAGCCTCCAATACAGCTTTAAAGACTGTTGAATCTATGCCAAGGTGCACCGAAAATGTTCTGGTAGCTCGTGGTGGCTCAACACCTTACTCACAGATTTCAAGTTTTTTTCTCTCTCTTTAATTTGCCATCTGTCTATACCTAAGAAATGCTGTATTTACAGCCATATAATCTATAGAGAAGAGTGATATGAGAAATATTTAGCTACAATACCTTTAAGAGATCTTTAATTACCCGAGAATGATAAACAATAAGCAAATGATGAACTCACACTGTACAAGGTTCTGTCCCTTTTGCCATTTTCTATACCCCTACCTGGACTTGATTTTAGTTATAAATCTCTTTCCCCATTGCCCTCTTCTCATCGTTATTCTTCACCTTTCCAGTCTTTAACAATCCATGGCATGTGGTCACCAATTGTGAACAAAGCCGCACACAACTAATGATGTAGTGTTGCTTGCTGCTCTATTGTGTTAAAGTGAAACATGTTTCCTTTACTACCCCCATAAATACGTTCCATTACAAAAGTACTTCCAGAAAAAGCATAGCATTTGCAAGAACCATAAAGAAACTCTTAGCAAAAATCCAGATATCTGTGTTGTATTTATTTGTGCATGAGAGGGTGTTAGGGGCCGTGTCAATGTCCCCCAGAGGTGCATTAGGAAAGACAGCAGAAGAATGGGGGCTATGTGACTCATCGTGGCTGTGTCTATGTAAGTCTGTATGTGTGGGAAGAGAACACTGTGTAGGAGGTAGTTATGTTGCCCGGCTGGCCAGAGTGAGATGAGAGAGGGAGAGAGATAAAAGAGACAGAGAGACAAAGTAAAGTAAGTAAACTGCAACCTAAATGAGCAAGGCTCGCCACTAAACAAAGCATGATTAAAACATTCAGCTTTGCAATGAATAGAAATGTTTAAATATGTCACAAAGAGACATGGGTGTTTACGAAAGTTCTAAGAGATATGTTAGAACATCATGTAGGCAGTAATGACGTACACCAGCAAAGCGACGTACACCAAGACTGAATTCAGTCCTAATTGGAATAGAAACAACATGAAGTACCTGCACTGGTCCTTGTTAGCTCATTTCCCTAATCCTGTGACATTCATCACTCCATGTTTCAGCTGAATACATTATATACTTAAATAGTCTACTTTTCTTTCTTGCATAAAGAAATGTTCAGTAAACGTAAGTATATCTAAAGTATGTTTTGCACAGTTTAAAATAAAAATCAGCACTGTATCTAAGAATAATTACAACAATCTTTCTGAAACCAAGTTTCCCCTCCCAATTAACACACATTCCTGGACACAATATCTCCCACAATAATTAACCAGTCACAGTTCCCACTACAGCCAGATTTAAGCAAACCTACTTTGTTTGCAAAGAGAAAACCCACATTTGTCATAAGTTGGAATGTACAACCTTGTATCAGTATGGGAAAGGAAATTGAATTCAATAAGTCTTTTCCATACAGTAAAATCTGTAATGGTCTGGCAGGGGTCACCATGACACCTCTTTTGTGGGAACTGTGCGTTCCCCTGTGTTTTGTGTGCTTGGGAACAAAGAGATGAGTCTGCTATTAAGGAAACCTTTGTTCAAAATTGTGCAGTCATGCAGACATCCCATCAAGCATCCCAGCCACTCTTCCTGCCTCCCACATAGCCCAGAGGTTGGCTAGTTACAAGCCGGAGTGCAGTTCTCCAATACCATTACCATAATTACGATGTCACCTATGACTGAAAGCTGTATAAAACATACAAAAATGCAGTGTTAACTCCTTAAACTTCCAGGACTCAGAGGTGTCCTGATGTACATTTTTCAGTCTTATAATTTAATACCTCCCATAACAGTTTCACTGTAACTACGAAAAATTCTTCACAGTTCTTTTGTCTGGTAGTTCATGTATCACCACGGTTACTCCAAAATTGATTACACTGATTATTTACACTTATATACATTTCCATTGAACTATTTACTCAGTAATGCATCCCATGCAGTAGGAGCAAATTCAACGTTTCTACTATAATATAGTAACAGAACTACTCAGCTACTGAACTGTTCCAGAACAGTTGACCTTCGTGTCTTAAAATAACAACTGACTGAAGTTGTTGTTGTTGTTAATTAATTAATTCCATAATGTGTTCTTTCTTGGATTTGGAATCATTAGTATTGTTTTAGAATGTAGATATACAGTATATCAATCCAAACTTTTGACTGGCATTGTATGTTCAGAAGAACTTTGGCTACAATGCAGCTACCTTGCTGAACAACTTCTCAGTAACGAGCGGTGCAGAGATTTATTGCTATATCATACAGTTCATGTATACAGTAATTAATAAATGTAGTGTCATGGGCAACTGGGTTGTGCAGACAATGTTTAGTAGTGTGAGAATAAAGCTACATTACGCAATTCATCATTCAGTGTTTTGCTGTCTTGGAGCTAATGCTAACTACATGCTTCAGCTCACCTCAATAAAGTTGGATCGACGTTCGATATCCGCTTAGTATTCAAAGTGTCAAACCCTTGTAAGAACCAAACGAATACGACCTGGCAATTGTCATTCACATTTTATACATACGAAGTGAAGTTTAACCATCACTATATGTTTTAAGATAGGACAGGAAAATGAACAGAAATCCTAGCTTTATTAGAATATACACATTTCAAAATAAGTCAGATAAAAATTGTCATTTAGTTTAAGTGCTGATGAATATACAAATATTGATTGAAGGGCAGGCGGCATGGTGCTTAGCACTCTCGCCTTGCACCTCCAGGGTCTGGGTTTGATTCCTGCCTCGGGTCTGTGTGCGTTGAGTTTGCATGTTCTCCCCATGCTTGGTGGGTTTCCTCCGGGTACCCTGGTTTTCTCCCACAGTCCAAAGAAATGCAGATTAGGCTAATTGGCATTTTCAAATTGCCCATAGTGTGTGGATGAGCATGTGTGTGTGTGTGTGTGTGTGTGTGTGGCCTCTGCAAATCAGCACTACTCCATAGCACACTCATAAAACAATGCATACTGGCCCTTATTACAGTTGTGAAACGTCCCACATAGATGTGAAAATCAATAGCACACAAAAATGGACATTTTCATCTACAGTCATGCAATAGGCAAGGTGCTGCTGTAACAACAAAGGCCTTGGCCTCTCCAAATCAGCACAAGTCTGTAGTACACTCATGGAAATTACCAACCAAAAATCTTGTGTGATAAATAAAATAACAAAAATTTTCAGTATGAAGCACTGAATAATTCATATTGTATACTGAGTAAGATCAATGTAATATTCAATGGGAATATTTGAATAATAGTCCTGATGTTTAAATAAATAATACACAAAATTATATTAATAGATAGAAATGTACAGATCTACAGACATACAGTATACACCATAGACACATTCTTATGCATTCAGGATAAAAGGTTTTCGGCATTACAAAACATGACCTTCTGACAAAAGACCACAAAAAGACCTGATCTGACTGCATGTTTAAAAAAGAAACAGCTTACTGGTACGCAAAACAACAGGCTTGGAAACTGAAATAGTGTATCAAAACCCAAATAATAGAAAAATCACTTAAAGTAAGATCCTGTTTCATTCCCAACATGACTCTAGTCCAAAATCTGCACTGATTAAAACCACATGTTTTTTACAGTCAAACCTAATTTGACCCCATTCTCATCTGTGCCTGAGAGACAACATGGTCTCTCCTCCACACTACAGTACAAATTGAAAACATACCCTTTGTGAAGATATGCTGCTTTTATCTTTCCTGTAGAGACTTTCCAATAACAATCCAAGCTTTTCCAGAATTTCTGCATATGAGACCTTTCCAAATTTTGTCCGCAATTATCTTGTTTTTTTTTTTTTACCTTGATTTAAATACTGACAGGATAACTGAGAGTATTTAAAGTATCTGTTAAACATATTGTACAGTACAAGTAACTGCAAGTAATTTAAAAAAGAGCACTTTTCACAATCTATTATACTCAATTACGAAAGTATTAATACATACGTAACACAGAAATGTAAATGCATGAAATATAATAAATGAACCCAGTGTTTTGTTTTTGCTTTATCTGAATCTTATGTGCCATGAAGTAAGTAGTAAACCAGTTAATGTCACTTGGGATTTTGAGTGAGGCGAGAATCTGTCCCTTACATCACTACAGGCTCATAGCAACCCATCCTCACCCAGTTCCTTGTTGTTCCTATTCGGAAAGTTTCATTAGGGTAAAGGGCTTGGGATTAAGAAAAAACATAGCCATGTGCTGATGAAATTAAATATCCTTACTCAAGAAGTAACTATAGGCTCAAAGAGAGGACAAAATAGCAGTTAACCACAAGTTAGTTACGCCTAACAGTTAGACTTTGCTTTATCATTCTTCAATATAGATTTTTTTTTGTTATTTGCATTCAGCTGATTAAAGAAAGTGTTATTTACAGGTCAGTCTGTCTGTGAACAGCAATGAGACATAGATAAATGCGTCAGCTGGAAGAACGTTTAGTATTCGCTTATAATTATTATTATTATTATTATTATTATTATTATTATATATGGTTAAATATTCTTATCAAAGATGTCAGCCAAAATAATTAGCACTTGTCTTTCATGCTTTTACCCATTATTTAGAGTCAAAATAAATTTCATTTCTGTTTTTCAGCCACTGCTCTTCCCCTTCAATTTCATTGCTCCCAGCTGTTTGTGCACTTGAACTTTTACAAGTTTTGTGGGTGTCACACAACGCAAATGAACCTTCACTTAACGGATGATCGGCACATATATGTGAGCATGAATAAAATCCTAAACTTCTCTGAAACTTTGGTAAATCCAGCAGAATTTTTTTCTTTGGATGGATTGCATAAACATTTACATACATTTTACTAACTGATTACTAAATATGGCCCAGTGTGTCACAAGGTTTCTTTGGCTGAATTTGCTCTGAAATTAATTGAAAGTAACAGGCATAGACTTAGTGTAAAGCCAGTAAACAAATTGCAATTATTAACTATTAACTATTAACTATTATGTTACTGTTGGATTTTAAGGGTAATCTAATGGTTTACTTTTATTTAATTAATAATTGATATTCAGGGTAATAGCTGTGCCAAGTTCTGCAAAACCAATGCAGTACAAACATCATTGTTAAATTGTAGAGCAAGCATCAAATTGAACACTCTTTCCCAATTATGACAGCCTTAACCACCTGAGACCCAGACACTAGGGTTAGGTTAGGGTAAAAAAATGCTGCCAGCCATTCAGGGTTAGGGTTAGACAGGTTAGAAACTTCTCCTTACCGTTTCTCCTCATTTGCACCTGATAAATAGGAATATGTTTGGCAAAAGAATTAGATCTAACAACCTTCATATGAAGACTGCGCAGTGATATATAGACAGTGCAATTGGGATGCAAATTTCATTCAGGTTTCAAGAGGTTAACTATGTGGTGCATTTGGGAAACAGCTTCGGTCAGTAATAAAAAAAGAACAATAAAACTTAACTTTCTTCTTCCCGTGGTCTTTAGGAAATCCATATTGAATTTTTGATGATTTCCTATTATACATATGACTTGTGAAATATTCAAAATATTTTATAGGGTCAGAATTTATGTGGTCAGGTAACAGGGTTAAGGGAATGCTGTGAAATAGGACTGAATTGCACATACTCTATAATGGGTTCCTTCTGTACAGTTCTGCAAAACAGCATGATTTAAAAGTAGTTTAAGCAGTTAGTGGGCAGGGGGAGGTAAAAATGTAATTTCCTTAGTGCTCTAGATACCGTAGATACAGCCTTCAAGTTATTTTGTCTGTAGTTTATATGTATGTAGGTTTAAAATGACTTAACACGACACCCGAATTATGAAATCACCCTGAGGAAATAGGAATTAGCATGAGCAATGTGCTACACGAGCTAGTGGAATTATGGCATTTTTGGCAACGTTTATCATACCAGGAAGGATTTTTAAGACTGGATGATTACATAATAGCTAAAATACAGGGTTGCGTCCAAAACTAGAGCATAGAAAAAAAAACAGATTATTGCAAACCCAAATATGTTCCTGCTACACAGTGATTTTACATGGAATGTTGTGAGATTGGTGCGGTCCGGCACAAAATTGATAAGGCGTAACGTGTCCAGAGACATGATTCACCCAGAAACATATCTTACCCAACAGAGCCTTAAAGAGCTGGCTGCCAAAGATAGCAGAAACCTTGCCCACACTGGTCTTTAGAGCTTGTTCCTCTGGGCTGGTCAGACTAGCCTGATACTGCCTCAGCAGCCCAATGGCTCTCTCAGTATCTGAAAATAGAGGGAAAGAAACTTGGCTATGCATTGCCTGCTTATAGCTTTCAATCTATATGAGATTGCAAATGATGGTCATAAAAGACATCTCAACTACTATACTGTAGGTGGATCTAACAATGACACCTGGAAGTTTTACTATTTGTAAACTCAGACTTGAACACTCATAGGGTCTGTATCAGCATTAATGATGCTGTGGTCAAAGGGGCGGGCCATCGCATGACGTCACGAACAACGGTCCTGTCGTTTTAAATTCTAGGTGATGAACAGATGAAAACTCGACGTAGTTTAGGTAAGGTTTAGCTTCACACACCTGTTCGGTGTTGTTCTGGTGGATGTTAAGGTGGTGTTTGCTCAGTGCCAATAGTGGAGTGACAGCGTGGAGACGCCAACATAATAACAGAGCACTTAACTAAAATCTATAGTTTCTAATAATCTTTAACGTCCTCGTTTCCAAAAAAAAATAAAAAAAAGCGTGTAATATTATGGGAAGTAATTTGTCCACCACTTCCTGTTTCCCAAGAAAAATCTTCCATGAAGATTGGAAAACGCAGCAAATTTATGGGGAGATAAAAACACTGTGGCGAAGTTTTAAACCGTATAATACCTCCTGCTGAAACACTCAACACAAGTTAAGAGTTAAGTTCAAAAACACGTTAGCCAAAGTTAGCGAAGGGACTTACCATATTTATGGACCATCGTGAATAATTACCGCCTGACAGTCACACAGTCCACGGATACAGCATTAATAATCCCAGTTAACTTAACGTTTCTTATGAGTCGGTTAAAACCCGTCCTTTCTCACACTTTTCCCTCTCTTTGGGAGTTCTTTCAGTTTTGAGGCCATAACACACTCACTACTCTGGCCGCTTTACGGACACGTAGGTAGGGGCAGAGCTCAGCGCTGTGTGTGTGTGTGTGGTTCAGAGATGAGGGTGTGTGTAGTGTGCAGATGATACACATGACTAACGTCCTGCTCAGACAGATTACGGGTTAATGTCTCCTTACGAGACAAGCCTGTATTTTATGATCTTGTTTTGTTTGTTCAAAGCACGACAGTTTATTTTATTGAGACTGATTTCCAACATTTACTTATGGTTTGTGCGCCCGCTATTAACTTTTTCTTATTTACACAGGTGAGGAAATTGTTAAAGAACAAAAGCTTTTGTTTGTAAAACTATCGCTCAGTTGAGGGTGGAACTTGTTTGCAGACCCGTTTAGATCAGAACAGACCACGGTCGCCATCTAGTGGTGAGACGTGATTGAACTTTTTTTTAATTATTATTATTAAATCACAAACAATTATAAGTACAATATGAAATATATGAAAGTACGCTACAAGATTCAGGTATAAAAGATTGAAGATTGATTAAACAAATAATTATCCACAGGTAAATAGAAGTTATACAATATAAGCAAACGTGCCAAAATATATAAATAAGTAATATCAGTAGACAGAGTAAACCAACAAATAAAGACAAATAGATAACTAAACTAGGTAAAAGGCACAAAATAATAACAAAGGGGGGGGGGGGGGGGGGGGGGG
>JAOVVB010000037.1:21647184-21676263 GCA_028570985.1 Heterobranchus longifilis
GATAAATAATCATATCAGTTCTGCCTTTCTGCTGCTTTCAGTATTCTGCTAAAATACAACAAATTGCTTGTTGAATTGAAAAAACTGTAAGGAAGTTATTTCTGACATTTTATTGAACATTGAACTGAACAAAAAGGCAACATTTATGATCATCACATTTTAAAGAGCAGTTTTCTACCAATACTCTCTTTCAACTAACTAAAAAACCCCTGAGTGTCTTTCACAATGTGTTTATTGCGAAAGTTGATATTGCCACGATGATGAAAAAAAAAACGACATATTGTGCAGCCGTAGTAGGACATAAAATTGGAGTAAAGAATACACGTCACTACGTACGGATCTCAAAATACAAAGTTAATATTCTCTCTCTCTCTCTCTCTCTCTATATATATATATATATATATATAAAAGCTTTGTTATATTCTATTTACAAGAAGTATAATACCTGTTACCTGTGTCCCTTATAAATTAAAAAGAAAATACCACTAAATTGTGAGAGAAATGTGTTTAAAAACATAATGTTTCATCCACACACTCTTATCACAGCGTAGGAAAGCACGCTGCTGTCATCAGATGAGTGACAACTTTGTTCGGATCATTTTCTGTAACCAGTGAAGAATGAAAGCATGACGGATTTAGGAAGGTAGCTAACTAGCCAGCCGCCTGCTAGCACCACCAGACCTCTGAGCCACGTCAGGGAGCCGGGCGTGACAGCCGGCAGGCGGGCGGCGGTCAGGTCTGTGCAGCAGAGCACCGACATAAACACACGCATCAGTGAAGTTAAAGTGAAAATCGATTTTCATCTTTAGACATTGTCCTAAACCATAAATTTGAATTAATTGATAAAATCGAGTTATTGCCCAGCTCTAGTTTGAATTCCTAAATTTGGATTTGTGCGTACTTGTGTGTATTTATCACTACAAAGTTCTTGGACACCATAAAGTGTTATTGACAGATGTGTCAGATCATTGTTGGTTCTTTCACAGTATCGTATTTAACATTCAAATCAAGCTTGCAACTTTTCCATGCCCCAAAGAAAGGGTGGTGCGGTTAAATCACAAACACTCTCATCACACGTACTGCTACAGCGCTCTAACACACACACACACACACACACACACACACAGTATGCTGCAGTGCCGGGAAACCTCCGAAAGGTCCACAGTCTCAAGAGAAGCTTTTATATTTCATGTGCTTTCACAAATGTTTTATGAGGAATATAGCTGAGGGGGCTGGCTGGCTCCACACGTCCATTATTTTTTAGTTTAGGTGTGGATTCCTCCTGGACTCGTTCAGACATCAGTTCTCTGTTTCTCAGTCACTCAGACGCAGAAATCATCAAACACCGGATGTGACAGGACAGGAGGAAAAAAAAGAAAAAACCCTTCTCCGCCCTCACTAGGCATGAGATGAAAATTTCACATCACTATTATCCTGATTCACAATATTATCCCGATAATCAACAAAATATGCTTAAAATGGCACTAAAACACACTGGAATCACTTTACCTTACATTTTGCTTTGTTGCTTTTTTCTCGAAAACATTACGACTTTTTATCTCGAAAAGTTACAATGTTTTTCCGGTAACATTACGACTTTTCCCCTCAACTTTTTTTTCTCAGAAAATTGTCTTTTTTTTTTCTTAACTATGATTTTTTTCTCGAAACATTCTGACTTTATCTCAAAACATTACGACTTTTTTCTCAATACATTACGACTTTTTTTAAATAAACAAATATTTTTATTGCATCACCGTTGGACAACTTATTGTTTTTTTCTTTTTTAATCACAATCCACGATAAAATCCATTATTGTTCCATCCCCCTCACTTCCCCTTTGAAACCACATGCACATGCACACGCACACGCACGGAAACACAACTCCGTGAAGTGAGTTATGCCATTAAAGTCCCTGAAGTCCACATGATCTCTGCTGAGAACTTTTTAACTGTAAGTTGGCTAAGTGATTCGGTCACAGTAAAGTCATCTTTACTGCCATGACAAATAGGAAAATCATGTTTGCTTGAGTATAGGAACAGTTATTCAAGTCTTCATGACTATGAGACAGATGATATAAAATAGCACACATTCCTTAAAATCAGCAGTTGGACAAGAAGCCTGTAACTGATTCTTGATACTACACTGCAGAGTTTAAAACCTGAAGTGAAAATAAACCTTTTCCGGAAAGAACGTCCAAGTCTGCATGTGTTTGTATGTTTAGTAAAGTAGAGAGCTGGATGTGTGGTTGTGTTTCCTGCAGTGTGTGTAGAGCATCAGAGCTGCAGGTTACACTGCTGCCGTGCAGATCTGAATGTGTGGAAGGAATGTGTCGCGGTGGCGTCAGCTGCCTCCTCACTAAGGAGATTAGACGATTACGATTAATGGTCAGTAAGTCGACCTGCAGCTGCACTCTGACACCACTAGGTCGCACCAATCTTCTAATGGAGGATACAGCAGGGTGGATGGATGATCTTTGCATTAGATCACTCCATGCTGACTGCTATGTAGATTACACAGGGTTCATACATTAGTAACAAGCAGAGAGGATTGAAAGAGCTTTGATTCATATTGATTAATATATATATAGATATAATTCACTAAGTGAGTGAGTTATAAGTGATGATTGCAAAGTACAATCTCTGTCTTTCAGAACATATTTGAAATTGTACAACTCTGCAGTGAAACTCACCCAGTCACACACTGAAAGAAATAAAACATTGGATGAACTTAAAAAATTTGAAGTAATCGATCACAAACTGTTTGACATTGACTCAATGTAATATATTTACATCAGTTAAACCTGTATTTTTTTAACTCCATGCAAACTATTTTCTGAATGTTGAGTAAACCTATTTATTTTAAGTTGTCGTAAATTTAGAAAAAATAGTTGTCTTTATTGACTTAGTGTAAATATTACACTATTTAACCATTATTTACATTATTTAACCTAAAATGTTTATCTTCATTCAACCATTTTTTGAAGATTGGATTATTTTAGGTTGTCTCAATTAAAAAAAATGTAATTTGATGTCCCACTCTGGTCCTGCTGCCAGTTTATATTGTATCAAAATGAAAAAACAAATAGGTTCAACCATAAAGACAAATTAGAAAGTTTAGTTTAAATGAACAAATTAATAATTTTCATCTATTAGAATGAGAAAAAACGAATTAACCGAACGACAGCATTGTTATAATTTTTTCAGTGAGGAGCATTTCATTTTACCTCTGTTTTGTCATCAGGTGACATTCACATGTTATTTACAAGTTAAGTGACGCATTGTATCATCACACTGATTTTATTTAGCATTAGTTATCAGTCCTTACTGACCAACTTAGGCTGCGTTCAGACCGTTTTTTGTGCTCCGGCGAAAACACAAGTTCTCCCGTTCATTTGAATGGGGACAGGGGGTTTAAGTTGCGGCGGTGGGGGCCGCAGGGGGGTGCCGAAAAAAGACGCAACGGCCTGCGGTGAAAAGTTGAAACAGATTCAACTTTTAGAAAAACACAATCTGCACTATAAATCGACCATCAGCCGCCCTGCTCTCTAAACATCAGTATCGATCGACCACTAATGTGGACCTCAGTTCATACGAAGCTAGAAAGAGCTCCATTACTTTGCCCTGTTAATTGTTAAATACCTCCTCCAGACATATTGTGGCTGGTACATATGATGTCATAAAACCTGTCTGTCTGAATCCAGATCTTTGACTGTTGTTGGCACACTGCAGAAATTCTCAGCCGTGGTGTCGACTGCTCATTTCTCTCATATGTCTTGTAACAGCTAAAAAACACCATATAATCACGTTAACATGGTTAAAAACTTGATTTTCACGGGTGTGGCTCTTTAAATAAGTGGTTTGTTTCACATGAACATTGAAGTTTGGGTAAATAAAACTCTTGAATGGTGCCTGACTTGTTTGGTCCCTCACTTACAATGAAGCAGCTACTGTAGGCCTCTCCAGCTGCTCCTCTCTCGCCCCCATCTCCCCCTCTCTTTCTTTCCCTCACACACACACACACACACACACACACACACACACACACACACACAGTGGTATGACTCAATGTCTGTTCAATATGAAAGGATGCTAAGCCCAAGTTAAATGTCTGGCCGTGTAGATTGTATTATCGTGAATTGTCATCAAATTAGTGGCTTGCTGGCCTAATGAGATTATGAAGAACAAAAGCGCTGTGTGAGGTCTACATTATGTCCGAGTACTACAACACACACACACACACATTAAGCTGGATTCTGTAATATGATGCTCAGTGTACACAGACACAGGCATGCAGAGGCATGCACACACGGCTGGATTCACACTGACGTACGGTGTTGGGAATTAAGACAGCTTAGTGGATACGGGTGGACGCGCTGCCAGTGCATTTCTAAAATAAGTCGCAACCTTTTGGTGGCAAAACATCAATCTGTGGTTTGGTGCCGGGTGCCAAGAGTGAAGGAGTAGTTGAACAAACATCATTAATCCGTCTTACAACCTTGCAAGGAAAATATACACACACACACACACACACCCACACACACACACACACACCCACACACACACAAACATTTGTACACAATCTATCCTCAGAAACAAAATAAGTTAAAATGGAGATAAGTTGTTTTAAAAAGGGAAAAAGATAACAGTATCAACAAAAACTTCCTATTACATCTTTCTTTCTTCCTTTCGTACTTATTTACTCATCACATAATCTTACAATTGATCCTCTATGAGGTAAACCAAACCCAGCGTACAGAGGCTGAGTAAACGTGGAGTGGACACTGTAAAGGAGCTTCATCGTGTCAGAGACGCTGTAGAAGGACAAAGTTCCTGCACTGTGATCCACATACACTCCTATTCTATAGGCTGATGAAATTCTGAGATTATTCCTTTTGTTCTTGTGATAGAAAGAGAGAGAAGTAGAAGAACACTGGAGTTTCCAGGACTGATTGTTGCATCCAAACTCACACATATGACCCCATCCTTTCCTGCTGATGTCCATATATGAGACTGATATGTCCACCCACTCCTTACTGCACCATTCCACCTCCCAGTAACAGCGTCCACACATACTCTCCTTACTCAACACTTGTTTACAGAGGTCAAATCTCTCTGGATGATGAGAGTACTGCTGCTTTCTTTCACTGTGCATCACCACTCTATTCTTCTCAAACAGAATGATTTTATCATTTACTGTGTTGGGATCCAGCGTCAGATCACAGAAATCTAAACATATGAAAAACGTTAGATATTAATTACAGAATATATTTATGTGGAGAGTGAGAGTGTGGTTTGTGTGTATGTGTGTGTGTGTGCGTGCGTGCGTGCGCGCGCATGCATGCGTGTGTGTTATACGTACAGTGCAGAAAATCTTCTCTGCTCTTTGGCTCAGTGGGTAACAACATTTGTACTGCTGCAGCTATGGAGAGACAGAAACAAAATAGAGATGGAAAAAAATCAGGTGCTATAAAAGATAGGAACAGTTTAAAGTCATACAATTTGTGCCAATCAGTGTTTTATTTCATTACATTCTCTAGATGTTGATTTTAAGTAAGTTTTTCCCTCTGAAGAATGATACAATAATAAACTTTATTAATAAAATAAGCATGAGCAGAGAGCTGCTTTGATATATAATAATCACAAACAAAACAAAAGCTTTTACTTAATGTTTACGTAATTATATAAAATCATTTCTCTGTGTTTTGGGGAAATTTAATGCCTCGCTTTACCATGCTGCAAGTAAGTAAAGAAAGAAAGTAAAGATTTCAGAGCAGGACAATTTCTCTCACCATTTTCAGGGATTTTCATGAATTCCTCCTGGCAGAATTCCTCGAGTCTACTTATCAGATCAGAGAAAGATTTCCCCACGCCATCAAATGAGAAATGTTGATTGACAGTGATACCGGGTGAGTCCTCATGTCCAGAAGAGACACAGAGAGACTCTAGTCTCTTCAGAGAGAAAGAAAAACATCATGGAGAGGGAGAAACGAAGAAAAAGAAAAGTGTGTGTGTGTGTGTGTGTGTGTGTGTGTGTGTGATGGGTGGATAATACCAAGAAGCTATAAAGCTCAATTCACCTTTATTAAAATGCATATTGTTTTAACACTTGGTGTCCGAGATTGTCTCACATGACTAATACCACATGCCTGATAATATCTCAAGCTTTGCTTTATAATACATTTCTTTGGTTTGATGGGTTTAAATGTTTTGGTGACAAAATTGCACTAGTCACTAGTCACAACATAGTTATTCTAATAATGAAATCTAATCACATACATAAAGGAATAAGAATGCATGAGCCCACAGTGAACAGTGAGACTATAAGCTGTTTGATATGCTAATATATCAAAACATATTTTGAATGCCACATTTATAATACACTTCAATCATAAGTGCAATAATGTAAACATTTACTGCTCCACAAGTGTAAATGACAATGATTATTTTTACTAAAACAAAAAACTGAATGATTGTTATATATTTTATTCATCACTTATGACTGCAATTAAATATATAACAACCAAATTGTGCCCTAAATTGTTCAGGGATACAGGACTTCTACAGGACCACCAGATATCACTGTGCACCCTGACATAAATATTTCAAAGCTTTGAATTTTTTTTACACAAATTTAAAGAAAGCCCCAATGCTTTACAATGCTTTACTTGGCCATCACTAGTGATAGTTACCTGGAGGAAATGGACATGATCACGTGAATGTGAAAGCTGCCGCAGCTCAGTGAGTTTGCCCTGAAGATCAGCAGTCTCCCGCTCCAGTTCCTTCAGGAGTCGTTCAGCTCGCCTCAGTTCAGCCTTCTCCTGAGCTCTGATCAGCTCCATCACCTCCAAGCGCTTTTTGTCGATGGAGCTGATCAGCTCAGTACAGATCATATCACTATTATTCACTGCTGACTGTGCACTCAGCTGTTAGGACACACACACACACATCATTCCCTCTTCATGTGATCCATGTTGGGTGTTTTTAGGATCAGCTGTTCATTTCTCACCTTTACAGTTTTCATAGCCTGTTTCAGCTCCTGCACCTTTTTCTGCCTCTCCTCGATTCTCTGCTGGGATTTCATCTGCTTCTCTCCTACCTCAATCTGAGAACAAATGAAATACATTTCACTCTTGAAGTTATGAGTTCAGTAGACTTGATGCAAAAGCAAGTTAAGTTTTTTTATTAAAATCATAAAAAGAAGAGTACAGTACACAGTACAGATGAAAATATACAAAGTAATTAAAATACATATATTAATTTTAAAAAAAATCTGAATAAAAATAAAATGTCAGGTATATATTTATTTTACAATATGAGCAATTTTTAGTGGTATATCATAAAGCAAAGATGCATATCTGGACAAACATGTCTGAGGTGTCTGAGTTTTGTGTCTGAAGATTTTCATTCTAACCAAACATAATCCAGACCTCATAAACCTTATCAGTCATTTAAAGAAGGAAAATAAATAAAAGACTGAAATAAGGCACAGATCCTTGTCCTGCAAGCCTTTAACCATTAAAAATATAAATTGCATGCAATAGCTCTAAATAGATTAGACTTGCATTTCTCACCAGTTTTTCAGCTCTGTATGCTTCAACTGAGACAATGTCGTGGCTTTTGTGCTCCTCCATCATACACATACAACAGATGAAGCATTGGTCAGTATGACAGTAGACCTCCAGCACTTTACCATGCTCAGAGCAGATCTTCTCTTCTACATTTGCAGCGGCTTCAATTAACATGTGCTTTTTCAACCCAGGAACTTCATAGTGAGGTTTCAGATGAGTTTCACAAAAGGAGGCCAGACACGTCAGACAGGACTTGACGGCTTTGAGTTTCATCCCTATGCAGAAACTACACTCCACATCTCCAGGTCCAGCGAAACAGTGAGCAAAAGAGACATCAATCTCCTCCAGTTTCTTTACCACTTCAGCCAGTATGGTGTTTTTGCGTAGAACAGGCCTTGGAGTTGAAGAATCTCGGCACAGAGGACAGATGTACACTCTGTTTTTATCCTCTTGATCCCAGCATCGATTAATACACACCTCACAGTAACTATGACCACATCGGATAGTCACTGGATTTTTTAGGAGATCCCGACAAACTGGACAGATGAACTCGGAGTGATTAATTGAAATATTGGCCTCTGCCATTTTCTTGCATGAGATGCTGCGCTTGTGTCCAGCAAAAAAAGCGTTGCTTCAAGTGCTGTGTAGTTTCCCTCTGACACTATGACATCACCAGTTACATCACAAATGGCGTGACCAAACAGCATACTGTGAGTTATTAGGAGCGCGAGACTCACCATCATCCAATACATTTCACCATCAGTAGGAGTGAGTGCGGTCTATGGCACTCCTTTGGTCCCGACACACACACTCACCGATGTTTTTATAAACTCTTCATTACGTAAAATCGCTGCCTTTAAATTAATAGTGGCTCCTTTAATCTTGTCGAAAAGTTATCATTGAATATATTCATTAAATTTTCTCAAATTGTTAAATTCAGTATTCTTTATTCAAATCATTTCAACTTCAAATATATTGAACGGAATTTGAGAATATTGAATGAAAGTCTATTTATACGGAATGTAAGTCCGAATATATTTAATGAAACTGAATACGGTATATTTTTGGAAACCCGAAGTCATCTAGCCGCAAGCGCCATCTAACGGTCCTGATGTGTATTGTTTGGGAAACTGGGGCGCCTGCACAACCAAAGTACATTACGTTTCTACAAAAAGACCATTTTAAATAAAAAAAAACATATCCATAATGGTCACAGTGTCCATGACTATAAAGGATAAACTTTTTTATAATAATTTACATTTGTATTCTCTTACATTTCATATGCTAAAAAAAAAAATAATAATAATTACTACAGTATTATTACTGTTGTTGTTATCATCCAGCACACATTCATATTTTGAAGTGTAGAAGGATCAGCTTACAGGAAGTCTCTCATACCAATTATTATATTTGTTAATAATTATATTTGTTAATAATTATCATTATTTATATAATAATATAATATATATTATATAATATATCATCTCAGAACAGTTCACAGTGCCCTAATCCAGTGGTTTCCAACCCTAATGTGCATGACATGGAGTTCTCCAGGACCTCTCTATGTTCACAATAAGAAATGAATTCATTTTCCTGTACAATTTTAAAGTAATTACTATTCAAAACCATGGAGTCTGTCAATATTAAATACAAGAAATATTAATGTAAATAATTATAATACAGCCTTGATACTCATAGATATTGTGACGTGTGTTTATTTCAATACTTATTTGTTTAAAACTAGATGTTCTCTTTTTTTTTTGGCTCTGTATGGGCTCTCAGGAGCTTGCTTTCTAAAAGCAGCTCAAATCTCTAGCATCAAGTATTTAAAAGCCCCCATCATTTACATTCGGTGAGATTAACCACGGTCTCAAGAAGTGCAGCTGCTTTAACCACAACAATACTTTGCGCAGTGTGTTAAATATCTTTTCATTCGTCAGGATCCCTGCCATTAAATTCCAAACCCTACAGACCTCACTGAGCATGTTAAATGTTAAAGTCAATGACAGCACAATTAGAAGAAAATGGAACAAGTATGGTTTTTTGGAAGGGTTGTCAGGAGAAAACTCTTCTGTTTAAAAAAAGAAAGGAGATGAGACCAATGGATTGGCATCCTGTCCAGAGTGTATCCTGTCCCGTGCCCTTAGTCTCGTGAATGAATAAATATGTAATAAGACATGTCCTGCTACTCTGGTCAAATTATTGGCCTGCATCAATCAAAGAAAACAACCACGGTGATTGCTAAAACTACTATAATTAGGTTAAGAGTAGAAAAACACATTATGAAAACCTGGAAGGATAGATGGAAAACCATCATCCTTGAGGAAGAAATATAGTCAGAAAAACATCCTGAATGAGCTTAATCAGAGATCATTTAAACCCTTAGTGAAATTATTACTTAGTCAAATAATTTAAATAACAACACTAGAACTCACAGCTTTTTTTCATAGGGAATGGAAAAAATATTAAACATACAATGTGTAGCCTTAACATAATCAATCAGTGAGGTTATTTGGGGAAAAGGCTTTAATTTGCTAGGGAACAGAAAGAGTGTACTTCAGATTTACCCTGTTCCAGTGTAATAGGTGCATCAGGTTATGAAGATAGGCAGATGACGTGATGCACCAATCGTGCCTAGTGTCAACTGTACAAGCCTTTTTTCGGGGCAGTTTTATGATCTGGGGTTGCTTTTTTTGGTCAGGTACATCAACATTATGTGCTCAATAATTGAGGTCAGCTGATTACCTGAATGTACTGTCCTGAATGATCAGTTAATTTTTCCATTAATAGATCTGTTGGCAGGGGGATATTCCAGATGACAATTTCATACACCGATTGGCCCCAGAGAGTCCAGTGGTTTGACATCTGAAATACAGCTGTTACTCAAATTAGCCGTGTCCCTAAGAAATAAACATTGTCATCTAATGTAAACATTATGGATCAAAAATGTTGGCACAATCTACTAACAGGTTACCTTAGTTAGATCATAAGTGATTATTTTCACTACTTGTTAACATGGAGAGAAATAAGACCACTTTCTGATCCTCTTGACATTTTGTCCTTTATTTACACTGTATATTATATAAACCATTTGGTTGATAAAACTATGGAATTAATTCCAAACAGACAACACATGGCTATTCATCTGCCTCATTGCAATATCTCAAAAGGTATTCTACGATGGAGATAGGAATGTAGGAAATACAGGTGGATGGTTTACGTAGATAATGGGATAAAGTAAACCGTGTATTTATCACTTAGATTTAAATCAGTTATTTGTATTTAAATAACATGATTCTGGTTCACAAGTGGTACAACAGGACATTCACACCCACATCACTGGAAGATTGTAGATTGTTTATAAGATTGTTTATAACAAGGACCAATCATGGGAATCTGTTAGCTCATGTACAGTATGTAAAAGCAGACAGGGAGTGCTTTCATATTGCATAAGCCATTTGAAAATATTTTGAAAAGATGTATTTAAGTGGCTTAGTGAATCTTGGAAGAGAAAGAAAGCCTTTCCCCTTTGCTGTTGGTGGAAAAGAAACAAAAAAAAATCCCACATTTTGCTCAAATCAATTTCACACCCCACATTTATTTAAACAAATATATTTATTACATTCTAGTTAAGGAAACATGAATCATGATGGACTAGCCATACAGTGAGTTCACTCGTCATTATAAAAATGTTCAAGACAAATTAAGGTATTTCTAAGTACCTCAATCACCTCCGATTTGATTCTTTTGTACATTACTCCATTTTGTGTACAGTGCGATGGTCTAAACCAATGCATTAAACTCAAGTCAGGGAAAAGTTAACAAAGTTAACAAATTTAGAGGAGTTTTACTCTTTCTAGTTCTGTGAACTAGAACCAAGATGACACTGTTATGATTCCATGCAGAGATCAAAAGCTCCTCTAAGTAAAAGGTAGCAGTGGCTCAGTGGATCAAGTGGATCAAACTTTAATGTGAAATAATACTACAGATGCATCTGACTTACTATTAATTCTGTTCTTACTATTAATTCTGTTCTTATGTAGGAAGTTTTGGATCGTGGTTTAGGACATGTAGAGATACAAAAATAAATCCATCATAAGCCACATAATTCCCATAACCCAGTGGTATCTGAAATGCACTATAAGACTTAGAAGGAAAAAAAAAAATCACAAAACAATAAACCCAAACCAAAACAGTAGGAGCAGCTTTTACAGTAAATGAGTCACAGACAAAATTATATCACTGGCCCTAAACATTTAAACCTACAATTGAGACTAGACTGAACTGTAAGACATAATCAGATTGTAAGGCTTGAAGTAATGAGATATCTGCTTATCCCAGTTATAAACAGGACTACAGTATGATACACTCTTGTAGTAAAGACATATTATAGATCACAGTCACATTGTGGGATTTAGGCTAAATACTTTCTACACATGTAAGAAAAACTTAAACACTTGCCCATTAGTAAAGACACACATACACATACATACTGTATCTACACATACATACATTTATGTATCTATCTCAATTCATACTGTAAGCTTTAGATAAATGCCTAATCATGATTTTAATTGGAATTAAGCAAAACAATGTTTTAATAAAAAATACTTGAATTAAATGTTGCATTGAAATAAAGAATTCTGTAATGTAGAGGTGTCCTTCTCTAATTGAGTGTGAGTTCCCTGCTCTAATAGACTGATTACATGAATAAATCTGGCAGTAAGGAAAAAGTAAAATATAAAAAATACATTTAATCTTTTTGTTTTGTTTTGTTTTGTACTGAATGTGTGACGCTGATGTAGAACGTTATTGTGTCACAAATTGGAGGCTGCCATTTATCCCAGTTGTGTGTCTGATTTAAAGCAGTAATTCAATCATTACTTTCTTCCGTGTTGAGACTACTCAGAAGTTAAGAAGTGGGACAGTCCTTTCTGATTCCAGGACAAAAATCTGGTTCCTTGCTTTCCTGTACACAAAGAGTTAAACATATTATTTCATAATTATTTCCTCATTAAATATACTCAAGGAAAAAGTAAGTGCAATCAGAAAACTTAAAAATAATGAATAGCAGATATATTTTAGTCATGTATAAAAACATATATTCATTGAAAATATTACTGATATTGATTCAGCTTACCCTTGCATAAAAAACAGGATGAACATCACCAGCAATGACACCACATCAGCAGTTATCCATATAATTCTGTACACATAAGGAGCCTGAGGAGTACACACACACACACACACGAGATTAATGATTACTTTGTCACAAGAATGCAATGAAAACGTCTTGCATAAGTTTTTGAAGTGCACTACTATGCTTTGGAACTTTGACATAAATTTCAGATGAGGACAGATAGTATAACAGACAAACTGGAAATTACCAGATGCCAGTCAGGCTGAGACATGTCTTTGAAGACGTGGCATGTGTTGGTGGTCACTGAGCTGGCCCCTGCACACCACAGTAATGAGAAAAGCCAGCGCTCATTCACCACCCACAGGTTCACAGTCACATTATGGCTTGTCAAATTTCTGTATATTAAACAGGCAACAAAATAAGGATATTTAATTAACCGCCTAATCAAAATTAGAAAATAAAGTCTTATTTTCCTTTTTGCACCTTAAAATTTTCATATATTCAAGGATCATATATGATCCTTCAACAAGAGCAAAACAGATTTTGACAGAAAAGACCATCAAAGCATGCAAATGCATTAAAAAAAGAAATTATAATTATAATTATTATTATTAATATTATATATATAAAATGGATTTATTTAACACTTTCTGACATTTTACATTATGCATTAACTTCCAAATATTATCTAAGCCATATATCTCTCATGGAATTTCCTCACTGTATCAAACTACAACCTTTTTTAAAGCAGCATTCTGGGACTTGGTTTCATCATGTCTCTGCTTGTCTCAAATAATGTGCAAACACTTTAGTACACACCTAATCTCCTCAGTACTTCGTGCATTGTATTTAATATTAAGAAATATTTCCTTTGAGGGATATTCGCTGTAGACCTGGAGGAACCCTGGAGCCTGGTTCTTAACATCTGCTCTACACTTTGAAGGGAGCCACCATATCTGAAAGATATTACAGAGTCATAGAGTCAAACCTTCAACAAAAAGCTGCATATCAGGATTTTGAGAGACCAAGCAAAAAAGTTTACAGACAGCCATTACAGCTGTGTACTTCGATTTGACATTAGATTTGAATATCTAAAAGTCAGAACAAGGAATTGAACAACAGAGTCAGTCGGAACAGCTTCAACTTACCAAATTTTGAGGAATCTTAGAATTCAGTATGGTCTTAACCGTGCTATTGCAGTCATCATTCTCATTCTTTAAGTCGAAGATAATAGAAATGTTGTGCTCTTTTGCAACATCTAGGAGTTCTTTAAGTGATGGAATGCTCTGATTATGAGCAAGATTCGTTTCATTTTTCAAAAGGAAAGACCCTGGCCAAAATGGGTTCGTCTGTATAAACATAAAAACATTTGATTTATCTCACAAGCCTCACAAGAGTGCTACAAAAGTATGGAAAAATTCACTATGTTACCTTGACAAACCATTCACCAGCTTTTAACTTCTGTAGATCTTCCCATGTGAAATCACTGCTTGTGTTGTACATTCGATTTGGAAAAACATCTTTCACGTTAGTTGTCCTCTCCAGAAACTTTTTACCCTGGTCATGCATTAGAAAAGGAACATTGTCCTTGCTGAAGAGGGAAAAAAGATGTTAGAAAGCATTGGCAAGACTGTAAAGAGTAAAAATATTTTACTTGGATTCAACATACCTGAGCTGCACATCTGTCTCAAAGGCCACCACGTTGCACTCCACACTTTTACTGAACGACATAAGAGTGTTCTCTGGAGCTTGCTGAACACACAGGTTTTTCAAGGATAGGTTAACAAAATATACTGTATAATTAAATTATAATGATCTTAATCTCTAAATATATTAACCTTATTAATCTTAATTGCTCCATTTAAATTCTCCTAAACCTTCAACTAAAGCAAAGTCCCAAGTCCAAAGAACTCAGTAGAGCAGACTGTGTCTATAAATCCACCTGATTTGAAAAACAGTCCCAGATTAGACAGCCAATTAAAAATACAACGACTTTGTTTAACTAGCGTACATTCTGGGAATAATGCCAAAAGGTGAAAGAACCACAAATGATTAGCTCCGTCATAATTCTCAAACTGACACGGAGAAACGAAAAGTTGTCACACTAGAATAACGTTCATGAAAGATGAGAACACAAGCACTACTCAGAGACAGCCTGTTCAGTGAATACACATGTAACATAAAAGAGGCTACTGTTTTCGTAAAAATAAATCAAACAGCACATGATTAACTTAGCTGTACTTACCACAGGTGAACCACGATGGCCCACAAGCCTGGGTTTTGCTGGAAGTGTATCAGTAAGACATGGACTACGGATCAAGAGAGGACTGAGGAAAACCGCCAGCAAAACTGCCACGAACACCCCAATAATGAAGAGCTTAGAACCTGTGCAACACAAAGTCCACCAACATGATTAAACAAACATGTTCAGTGCTTGTGATTATTATGATAAAAAGAAATACAATTGAGAATAGTAAATACTATGCATGACAAGATACCGTCATGTAGACGATATGATAGAAATTACTTTCAGAATGTGCATCATTAAAAACCAATCAAGTAGCGCTTAAAACAATACTTTATTTACTTTGTCTTTATTTCGTAGACTGTATTTGATGCCTTCAAAATGAATTGCATTATTTAAATATTTCTTCTGTCCGTTATTTTTAATAGAAATATAAATCATCATTATTTTTATTTCTAAGAATAAATAAATACATCTTAACCCTGAAAAAAAAAACACAGTATCCAAAATATCCCAGAAAAGCATATTGTGCCATGATTTAACACAGTATCATGAACATTACCACAGCTCTGAACATTATTGATTATTGATGTACATGCAAGCATACATGCAAAATAGATCTTTAGTAACTGCAATCTATAACACAAATGCCACTAGCAAGGTGACATTTATGTGCCATGTTTTAGTGGAATATATTAGGGAAGTACTCACCAGTTTTACGAGCTCTGTAGTAACTCTGGAACACAAGCCAGCTGATGATGGTCAAAGCGACAACAGCAGCCAAATGCAGAAAGGGAGCTGTGGCCTGTACAATACAGTGGCACAATACCAGAGACAGTAATACAACAAAATGCTTCTACTGTATATGGAGTGCTGTGTTTTTAGGTACATGCAAAGAAGTGCTGTAAAGCAAACCAGGGCTGCAAATTATGAAAATAATGGTGCTCCATTACTGACATACATACATTTTCCTGAAATTACATTTTGCACAGTATATGCATATGTATACACATAAGTTGTATTATTATGTACACATACATAATGTATATGTATACACTTAGCGGTGAAAGTATGCAACATATAGTCATAAATAACTTAAAGTTTATTTCCATTCTGCACCTGCAATGATAACCAGACAGTAGACCATTCTTCTTTCCAGTTGAAGCTCATTCCACCTACGCCAAGTGCAGCTATAACCAGACCCACAAACAAGAAAACCTAGACAATTAAATAAATATATAAACAAACAAACGATCGGTTACCAGACCTAATAATCTAAGATATTACTGGTAAGAATATTCTCAAAATTTACTTTTATACACTATAATACAGAATGTGTACTAAAAAGTCTTTCAGAATACATTTGTTATATTGTGATAGCACTGTACAAGGTCATGAATTAAAACTGTTCTAACGGTTTCAAACCTTATACTTTATTAAAAGCTTACACGCTACACGAGAAACAGCCATTTGTACCTTATGCAGCCAGTGTAATGCCAAAGGTTCTTTTATGGAAATGTGGACGAGTGAAAATATCTGAAACAAGCAAAAAAAATTTTTACAATGAGTAACTAATTACAGGAACTTAATAAGGAAAATAATAAGTACCATGGATGCATTCTCACCAGGATAAGGAGGGAGTAAATAGCCAATACTGCAGACAGGATAACAACAATCATGAACCAGTTCACCCAAACACTGAGGAATTTATAGGCCTTCCTGTTAAAGTGACAAGTCATGAAAAAACTATTAGCTGCCTACCACACTTTTTTAAAAAGAAAAAAAATCTGATAAATGCATATGATTTTTTAATTATTATTACCACTTAAATATGGCATTTGTATAAACTGCTTCATGTAGTATGTGCGTATCTTTACCAGTTAACATCATCACGGTCATTATAAGCAACAAAACAGATATAAATCCAGCCTAGGGTCAGGATGGTCACCAGAGAGAGAAAGCTGAACCAACAGCAGGCACACTGTAAAGAAGATCAACAGAACAATGATGGTACAAGTTCCTACATGATTCCTTAGTCAATCCACCTTACTTTCACATGTCATCATTATACCAGCCAAACAGGTCAACTATATTTTTCACACAAACACACACGTCAACCTTTCAACATCATATTTGGTTCATATGAATTGGTAAAATGTTATGGATTATTAAAAACACACAAATAATACACTCCTGTCTTCCTGTGTTAAAGTAACATGACTCAAAAATAATGCAAAGAAGTGCTGTAAAGCAACCCATTCCTGTAAATTATAAAGTATTGTTATAGATTGAAGTACTAGTCAAGTTTGCCACCTTCTAATTCAATTTTTTTCTACATTCTAAAAAGAAACTTTTTTCAAACAATGAAATAACACGTATGGCATTATGTAATTAAGTAACAACAACTGACTTATTTTCAGATACGAAGGTCAGCTGTTCTGGAATAATTCTTGCAAGAACAGTATTGGCAAGTATATTTGCAAAACCCATCAAGCACCACGATGAAACTGGCTGTTATGAAGACCATTCCAGGAAATCAAGACCAAAACTTAGTTCTGCTGCAGAGGAGAAGTTCATTTAGAGTTCCCAGCCTCAAAAATCACCAATTAACAGCATCTCAGATTAGAGCCGTTATGAAGGCATAAGTAGCAGACACATCTCAATATCAACTGTTCAAAGGGGATTATTGCATATTTTGGATGGCTTAAATACCATTTTACAATGTAAAAAGAAATAAAAATCAGGAAAGACCATTGAATTAGAAGGTGCGTCTAAACTTTTGACTGGTACTTTACCTAAAGCTTCATTTCAAAGAATCTCCACTCTCTTAAATAGTTAAGATCTAAGAGTCAATTACTTCTAAACTTCTTTTATGTGGGTATTTAGAGCAAATTTCTGTAACACAATTGAATGACATTCCTAAACCTTAAATGATAATTCCCTGTTCAAACATTTTCTACAAAAAAACCTGGTAAATTATGAATTAAATATGGCATTTAAAAAATACATTCATCTTTATTGTGTGGATGTTTAAAAAGAATTTGGAAGCCCATTTTGACTCTCTAAGACTTCTGGAATCATGCCCTCCTTTCTGTTGAATTCCGTTGAGTTTCGCTCGAACATGAATGATGAAGTGATGAGACATGACATGCTAGATGTGAAATTAATTGCAGCGCTTAACAGTTTTTAAGCAAAGCAGTCCACTGCACACAAGGTTTTCAAAATTCCTGAATACATTCCTAATCATTTTGATACACTGTAAAAAAAGATTCCCCATGCTCCAATAATCAGACTTCCAAATAACATATGCTACAGCAGAACTGTTTGTTAAAAGGAAAACACTATTACATTATAATTTTTCATTTAAGAAGTATTCAATAATATTACAAATGTCAAAATTTTCAAAATAACAAAATTAGCAGTGCTCACTTTTTGGTTGGTTCCTATTGAACGCTTCCAGGAGCAACTGTAAATCCCTCTGAGGCAGGTCCTGAAGATGCCATCTCTTGAGCACATTGTGTTTTCTTCACAAACTCATGAATGGCAATTAAAACGAGCTAAAAGGGACTTTTGGAGTTGAAATTCTGTGTGCGTAGGGATCCGTTAAATGACTCATATGTCAGACCTGCATGGGGAGAAATGCAACATATAACAAGAAATTTACCGGAACACACCTCCTAATTTGTTAGGTTGGTGTCAGCAGCATGACGTGTTTTTTTTGTTTTTTTTAATAAGTTCAAATATTTAACAGGCATGTTAATGGATAGATTATGGATAAAATAATACATTACTAATACATTACAGGGAAAGATATCAAATATCAAGTAACAAATATACATGTTTTTATATGTTTTATGGGAAGTTTGCATTCCATTAATCCATATTCATAAACAGAATGCATATTCAGAAAATGATATGCTCCTGTGTTATCCTGTATAGCTAATGAGTTCATAATATATGGTTTACATACAGAAAACATACATTACATATGGTCATGGAAATCTTGACATTGGAATACTCAAGGCACAAAAACAATAATGGCTAGATTAGAAGTCGAGTTTAAATACATACAATATCCCTTCAACAATCGTGCAATTCTGTGCTTACCAAGTCCACAATTAAAGGCAACTGGGCATGACTTCTTTTAAACAAATACACTTGGCCTCCTCAAACAACGACAGAGTATTTAGAGAGTTAACTTTTATCTACAGCTTTTCACATGGACTATACCAAAAAGTGCTCAAGTTTCTCCTCTCACCTCAAATCTGATGACAGACAGACATGATAATGGGAAGAAAAAAAAACAATAAAGCACTGTAAGACACAAAAAGGTAAAGGAGTAAAAAAGGAGTAGGAGAAACAAAGCACAATAAATCTGGACTGACTAGAGGGAAAGTGAAAATGAAGAGCACAGCATTAATGACTTTGATTGTGCTTATTTACTGAAAATGATTGCGCATATCTGTACAGTAGTTGACAAATGAACAGGAAAAATGACTGAAAAGACTCATATGACCAGACATGTTCCACCTAAGGGTTTTTTTTACTGCCAAACTTGCATACTACTGTATGTTCAGATAATTTACTTGATTAAGGAAGTAAAAATGAATAATCTGGCATAATTCCAGTCTACTGGTATAGGTGGTGTTATATTACCAGTTATGACATCTTTAACCATGTTACAAGTGGTTTAAAATGTGGAATGCATTCCACAGATGAGCAATAAAAACACAGTATTTCAACATCGAGTTCAGTAACTACTTTTAGTTATGGATTCTTGTAAGATCTATGCAAATTCTTGCACTCAGCTTTACACAAAATACGGGCTCCGGGTCCAAAAGTACAGTATCTGTTTCAACTCCACTGTTCCAACACAGTGATACAAACTTAGATAGATCCTTTAAGAGTATTATGATGTACATTTTTTAAATGAACCTGCAAACAGGATCCCAAATTCTACAGCAGCCATGATAAAGATCTAAATACTCCTACAAGAGACTATACTGTACTGTACATGTCATCATGCACAAGTAATTGGGAATTTGGTCCAGATAAGCAGTTAACACAACAGAACGGTGATAACACAAACATTTGTGATTCATTCATTGCTATAAATATGGCATCAATTTGAAGCATCTGTGTTTTGTTTTGCACTGGCACTTCACATTACCATTCCTGACTGGCACTGCAAACTATGCATAGATAAGATATCTGTATTGAACTTATTGACATACAGAAAAAAATGCATCGTTTTCTATCATCTGAAACATTCCTGTCTCTTCCCACCTGGTGAGCATGGATGGATGCCAACTCTCCTGCCCAGGACACGGGGGGGTTGTGGCATTATCTAGACTTGTACTTGTAATCGCATATTATGTTCTGATAATTCACTTGATTAAGGAAGCGAACATGAATAATCTGGCACAATTTCAGTCTCAACATGATGGTGCCATAATACCAGTTATGGCAACTTTATATATGTTACAAGTGCTTTAAAATGTGGAATGTGTTCCACAGGTGAAAAATCCAAGAAAAAAGTATTTCAACATTGAGTTCAGACACAGGGTAAAGATTTTCTGTTGAAACTTGTGTGCTGACTTCTATTTTTAACAAGGCACCACTTCACTAATTACAACACAATTGGTAAATGAAATGATAAAAAACTATGAATATCTGTGAAAACACTTCCAGTTGTTGATGATCTTCCATCAGATAAACAATTACTCAACATTGATTAGTACTGCTACAGTATAGTTCAGTGTTCAGTATAGGGTTTGATTCATGCAACTAAAATTAAACCTTTGCTGGATCCACATCCTGACCACAGTCTACAGCACATGGACATAGTTGTCCAAACATGCTCTTGAATCTTTGATGAAGTTTCAGTTCTAGTCCATCACAGCTGATCAATGTTAACATCTCAAACATCCGGACACTTAACCTATACTGTAGCAGTACTAATCAGTGTGTGACAAAGAACTGTATGTCAGTGGTCTGAAAGAACCATACAGTACGTTGCATTTGACAGACTCCCTTATCCAGAGCAACTTCCATTTCTCAGGTGAGGGTTAAGGACCTTGCTCAAGGGCCCAACAGTAGCTATTTGGTGGTGCTAGGATTTGAACCGGAGGCCTTCCGATCAGTAGTCCAACACCTTAACCACTGAGCTACCCCTGCCTTAAAACGCCATGCGTACAGCAACAATCAGTGTCCATTACAATAAGAATAAACAGTAAAGGCAAATATATATATATATATATATATCCGCACGTTGTAAGTGTTAAAAAAAATTGCACAATCAGAAATCATGCATTACCTGTTTGAGAACTTTATCCAGTCTTCCATGAAAACAGTTTAGTGAAAAAGTACTTTACCATGAAGCTACAAAGAAGAACTCGTTGCGCTAGCTTAGACGCAGTGGTCATTTCCATACAAGAAACCATGATTTACTCCATATTCTATATTTTGATTCAAATCTGGGTGCAGATATAAGCAATCAAACCAACAGGTTTACATTTCTCCACTGCTAACAGGAAGCATACAAATTTACTGGGAAGAGTCATCAGCTGTAATACACACAGTTTATTCAAGTATTTACAGTTATTAAAAATCATTTCCTTATTAATAACTCTAGATCCAGTACCATCATACATCACTAAATTCAGAAACCACAAAGTTCTCTCCTAAAGTCCAAGAAGCAAAAGGAAATTATACACCATTTACACAACAGTATAAGTGCAAATTAACACCTGATGTAACATTTACTCATATTACTTACTAGCGTTAGTACCCGTCAATAATGGGAAAAGAGTTTGTAAAAATAGATAAAAGGTTAAAGCTAAAAATAAGCTGATCTGCTTTAATGATATCAGTGATATTATTTCAGGTTGAAGCCCATGTACAAGTCTGCTTAAATTTCTGCACAGCAGAACTCTCTGCCTAACTTATTAACACAAAGAAATAAAATTTTGTAAGGCTGAGTATCTTACGCCTTGTTTACGCAAAGTTGTACTTCTTTCGTCATCAGTCAAAAACACTTCCTGTTCGGTAATCGGAGAGTGAATCAAAGATGAGAAATTGAAAAATGAGACCAGGTAAAGATAAAGATTTGTCTTAAACAGAGGTAAAAATAAGTGAACCCAGTAAAATGTTCAGTTTAGTTTTCCTAACCAATATCTATTGGTGCAGGTGTTTGTTTACATTGAGCAAGTAGCCTATTTTAAAGTAGATTATTAAATTCAGCACATAACTGTTCATAACATTGCTTTTACTCAACATTTTTATTTCACTTATGGTGCAGGTTAATTTTCCAAGACATCCAAGTACTGCAAAAATTTCAATAAATTCTGTTCAGCGCTTGATTTAAAACATGCCCACAGTTTGTATGCAGTACGCTGTCAAAACTTGCGGTTTATAATCTGGCACAAAACTGCTCATAACTTCCCTTCTACTCAACATTTTGATTTCAATCATGGCACAGGTTTAGCTTTAAGTAAAGACTGAAAGACTGGCAAAGTTCAATCAAAATTCTTTTATGACAGTTTTTCGTAATGCTGTGATAAAATCTGGCTGAACAGACACACAGACAGAGATCGAGACTGGTTTCGGGTCCTCCAGTGTATGAAATCATAAAGATATCATTGTAAGAGCGTGTTCTGACCATTGTGCAGACAAAATCTTTCTTTTATTTATATAGATTGTACTTCATTTCTGACAGTTAAAGCCACCTTCTGCAACGTGATGACAAGCTCCTGCATTTTTTTTTTTAAGTGAACAATGACATTCTATTCACGCAATACAAATTCACATTTGATGTCATCAGGAATTAACAACGTGACTGAACATGATTGACCCTTTACATAAACGTTTAAACTACTAATTTGTTTTAATATTCCTTATTTTTATTTATGTGATTTGTCTTAGGCGGCATGGTGGCTTAGTGGTTAGCACGGTCACTTTGCACCTTCAGGGTCCGGGGTCGCTTCGGTCTTGGGTCTATGTGTATGGAGTTTGCATGTTTCTTCCTGTGCTTGGTGGGTTTCCTCCCACAGTCCAAAAAGACATGCATACTGGCTTTCCCATATTGTCTGTAGTGTGTGAATGAGAATGTACTGTATGTGTGTGTGTGTGTACCCTGCGGTGGATTGGCATCCCGTCCAGGGTGACTCGTGCCCTAAATCTCCTGGATTACAGGATAAAGCGGTATAGAAGATGAGTGAATGAGCTTTTTTTTTTACTTAATACTTTTGGTCACCACTGTACTGATGAGACAGCATATGCCACTGCATTATAGTCCTCTAAACACACTAAAGAGGTGATTTCAATAATTAGTTTAAGCCTATCTGGATGAAGAGTTGTGCTAATTGGACTGGTTTAGTTAATAGATAGAACAAATATATGGCAGGACTTTTACTTTCTGAAGCTGGGTTTGGAACGGATAGAGCAAGTGACACCAGAGTGCTGCAGATGTCTTTGATTCTGTGCCCAGCCGGATCAGTCCAGCAGTGTGTAGTTTTAGGGTGCTCTGTCTCTCCCACCATCGTCCACTTAACTGGTTGAGCTGGTCTGTGGACTGGTCTAACTACAGAGTAACGCTTTTATTTCACTTTCACATAAAAGTGGTTTTAAATGAAAGCGACTAATCAAACAATGTAACCAGATCCAGCAACAGACACACCGACGATCAGAGTTCACTTTTAAATGATCAACAATAAACAACAACAACAACAATACGGCAAAACTACAGATGCTATAGTCCAGTGTGAATCCGATCCGTTAAAGCAAATTAGATTCCCTTACCGTAGCACTGCAAGTCGAAAAAAAGAACTCTTCCACATGCCTTCACACTCCAGCAGACATCAGCCTTTTCACTCTCTCTCTCTCTCTCTCTCTCACACACACACACACACACACACACACAGTCCCGCTTTCTCTCAGCACGCCGAGGGTTGAATGCTAATGATACGTGATTAAAATTCCCCGGGGGAGGGCCGGTGTTAAACAATGTCGGCGCAAAGTGCACATTTAACACATGCCAGTGCTACAGGAATGATAAATCATCGTTTCATTTCATTCCGTATTATATTCAGTATAATATTCTTGGCTGGAAGAATGCTGGCAGGTTTTTTTTTTTTTTCCAGTTCGTACTTTTCTAGTTGCATCTGCCGTTTCCATTTGTCACGTGACTCATCCTTTTCATCGACCCTTTATATTGGCAAGATCATTTTTTGGCAAGGCCCTTTCAAGAGTCTATCCTTTGGTAAACACTCTCACTCACTCACTTATCGTCTATATCGCTTTATTCTGTAATCGGAGGGTGCCAATCCATCGCAGGGCACACACACACTCACACACTCACATTCATACACTACTAGCAATTTGGGAATGCCTAATCTAAAGGTCTTTGGAAGGTGGGAGGAAACCGGAGTACCCAGAGGAAACCCACCAAGCAAGGGGAGAACATGCAAACTCCATGCACAAAGAGACGGGAATCGAGTCTGGCCGGAAATAGAACCCGGACCTTGGAGGTGCAAGGCAACAGTGCTAACCACTACACTGCCGTGCCGCCCCTTTGGTAAACAACTGGATCCAAATTGTTTACAATCCACATGTTGAACTCACTATTTGCAAATAAAAGTAGAGTGAGAAAACAGCATTCAGTTTCTTTATTCTCACTCACTCATCATCTATACCGCTTTATCCTGTATTCAGGGTCGCGGGGATCTGGAGCCTATGCCAGGAGGCTTAGGGCACAAGGCGGGGTACACCCTGGACAGGGTGCCAATCCATCGCAGGGCACACACATACACACACGCTCATTCACACACTACAGCCAATTTGGGAATGCCAATTAGCCTAACCTACATGTCTTTGGACGGTGGGAAGAAACCGAAGTACCTGGAGGAAACCCACTAAGTATGGGGAGAACATACAAACCTCATGCACAAAGAGACGGGAATCGAGCCTGGCTGGGAATTGAACCCGAACCCTGGAGGTGCAAGGCGACAGTGCTAGCCACTTCACCTCCGTGCCAGCATAGTGTCTTTATATGTCTTCATAAATCAGTTTTTGGCAGGGAGAGAAGATTATATTTTGACATTTTTACACATTTTCCTAAGTGGCACTGTGGCTGGTGTGTGTGTGTGGAGTTATCCCTGTGCATTGTGGGTTTCTTTGGTTTCCAAAGACATTTGGTGCTGCTTAAGTGGCTTTATTGTAAGTGTGTGTGTGTTTTCTTTTGCCCTATTATGGGCTGGGAGTATCCTGCCTTGTTTACTTCCCTGGGATAGGCTCCTCCAGGCCACATTCTCCCAATGTTTTCTCTCATTATTGACTCCAGTTCTTTTCAATCCACACACTAAAGTAAAATGATTAAAAATGAAAAATATATTAATTAAAGTTGTCTTAGTTGAAAACTTCTCTTGGTTTTGAGTCCATTTTAATGCAATTCAATTCAATTCAATTTTATTTGAATAGCACTTTTACCATTTTCACTGTCGAAAAGCAGCTTTACAAAATCAAAAGGATTATGGTACTTTGTATGAAATGTGAATGTGAACGAATCAAAATGATAAGATTGTCCCTGATGAGCAAGGAGAGGAAAAACAGTGGCGAGGAAAAACTCCCTGAGATGGCAATAGGAAGTAACGTTGTGATGTGTTTGTACTCCAATTCGTTATTGGAGGCTCAGGTAGACTGTAGGAAATTCCAGTCCTGAAGTATTAGTCACACTTCCTCAGAGAACAGCTGTCAGCATCAGCCGAGGCCAGGAGTGTCTTTGTGGTAAAGTGGAACCATTCCCAGTCACATCATGCATCCCAGCAGACCACACACTAACTATGACTAAAAGAGAGCCAGAAGGAAACACAGACATGAGAGCTCCCTGAGATGTAAAGCGACCAATCACTTCACCGTCAACAAACCTGAGTGGTCAATAAGAGTGTGGAGGACAGCATCTAAACATAATAGTTCACCACAATACTATATGTCCACGAGTCCTCCAGATGCTCCTTTACTTAAGGCAAATCTATTTACAAAAATGCTTGGCTAAAATGCTTGGCTAGACAAATGATGTCTTGGAAAGGAAAAAACTAAATGTTTACATTTTTGGTAAACAGAGTCACTGAATTTGTCCAGCCTTTTTCCTGTCTGGCAAAGAAAATGTGAAGATAATACGAAGAAATCATAATTAACTAACATTGACCTCAGAAACATCAGACCAGTATTTGGACACAGTTGTCAATATATTGTTATGACAAGCAAAATGGTGGAGTTGTATTTTGTTCTGCAAAATGGGCACCCAAAAAGAAGTACACAGACAAGAAAATGAAGCGCCAGTTTCTCTGATTTATTAGCAGGATCAGAGCCTATATGATGGTCTTCTTGTATGGTCAAGGGGGAGCGATAAACAAAACATTAGCTGTTTATCAAGCAGCCACACATATAATAATCTATTTTTGGTTATGATGCTCATCCTATCTCATCTTATCTTATCTTATCTTATCTCATCTTATTTTATCTTGTTTTGTTTTATCTTATCTACTGTCCAAGCCATGTGGACATCCATGGAAATAATGTACACATTCTGGCCAATCCAATTCAAGAATTCAACCACAAGGTAATAACACAGCAGTCACAAGCAGGACTTCAGGACATCTTTAGAACTAAAGAACAATTGGGGGAAATTCCCAAGATTTATTAACGATCTAAAAATATTAACATCCCAGATGCCTAATTTCATCCTCTTATTAAAGCTGCCTTCAAAAAAAATCTTGACTTTTAAAGATCTTTGTGCCCACTGGAATAAAAGTACATAATAAACGCAAAATATGGATCTAAGATGATATTCTTTAATTTGGCTTGTATGATATTCATCCATCCATCTGGGAACATCTGTAGTCCAAATAGGGACTGTAGAGTCCAATGGTGACTGTTTTTATTTATGCCCTTTTTTTTTTTTTTACAACCGTGGTAGGACCTCCATTCAGGATTAACATTCACACATTATGGGCTATTTTAGGAACACCAACCAGCCTAATCTTCATGTCTTTGGACTGTGGGAGGAAACCGGATTACCCGGAGGAAACCCACCAAGCACGGGGAGAACATGGAAAGTCCATGCACACAGACCCCAAGGTGGGAATCAAACGCAGATGATTTTCCAGGTGTAAGGCGACAGTGCTAACCACTAATCCACCATGCAGCCATGGTATGTTATACATTCCATATATTTTTTGTTTGTTTTTAAATGTGGAATGCCTAAGAAATGTAAAAAAAAAAAAAAAGTGAAATGTGTGACAAAAAAATATTATTATAATTAGTATTATCATTATATCTCATACCTGATTGGGTTGTCACTTCAAACGTTTGATTTAGATATTTGCTACAATTTATTTTAAAGATAATTCATTCGAATTTTTTAAAAAGAAGTTCTTTTTTTTTTTTTTTTCATGTGTGAAACATTGCCGTATGTCTCCTCTCATCCCTGCGCGCTTGCGGTGTTACTTTATTACCGTAAAGCTCAGAATAGAACTCTAACGTGTGCGTGTGAGAGAGTGCGTGCGTGTGTGTGTGTGTGTGTGTGTGCGCGCGCGCTGAGCCTGCGGGAGGTGCTCAGAGTCAGTCAGTCACTTCGGTGGCTCTGGTGTCAGCACTTTCCTCCCGATTGTGATGCCTCCGGCTCAGGACATGGAGCTTGAAGAGGACTTTGGATGTTTGCTGAGACGCGCAGGAGGAGTGTGTGAAGCTGAGGTCTGAGTGAAGCTCCGTGCACAAAGCCATCATGAGCTCAGTCAGTCACCGAGCCGGCTATTCTTTCTGCTTGGATATTATTTCAGTGGTGCAGTCTCTCCTCGTGTTCATGTCTATTATCAGAGGTAAGACCAGGCACTGTGGGGTGGGGGGTGAGGAGTGAAGCTTGGAATGACTTTTCTTATTATTAGGGATACATTAAAAGCAATTAAACAAATACTACTACTACTACTACTACTAGAACTAATAATAATAATAATAATAATATAAAGGACAGAAATATAGATAAATAGAACAATTAAACAAAGATAGATAAAAAACAGATAGATAGAACTAATTGGTTAATAATAATAATAATAATAATAATTAAAGAAGATGAATACAAAACATAAAGATATAGACAATAAATACAGATAGATAGATAGATAGATATAACAAATTTGTCAATAATAATAATAATAATAATAATAATAATAAACAAAATATAAATATACATAGATAAAGTATTACAACTACATAGATAGATAGATAGATAGATAGATAGATAGATAGAACAAATTGTTTAATATTATTATTATTATTATTATTATTATTATTATTATTATTCCAAATAGATTTTACTTTAATTAATCTTAAATCCCCCCCCAAAACTTTTTCCCATAACTTAAATTCCTTTTATTATTATTATTATTATTATTATTATTATTGCTCACATCTAAACACTCCGTGTGTGGTTTAAAAGTTCAGCGTTGTGAGAACTCGAGAATGGAAATGAAGCAGAACCCTGCGCTATAGTGTGGTCTTTATCTGCGTGGTATTATGAAGAAAACTCTGCTGGAATATTCTGCTTGACTTGCTGATGCAGGTCAGCTCGCATGTGCTCTGTGTCATGGCATGGTGCAGTAACTGATTTATTTATCATTAATAATGTGGTGGAAAACATAGAGTGCAGCCTGATAGAACTGTTCGACAGCACTAAAGAGTGAACATAATACAGTAGATTAACTCTAATGCTGTTAGTCTGTCGTAGGCATATTAACAATTAATTAGAGGATGGTAAAATGTCACTGATCATTATTTTTTTCTATCGGTCTAATTGTCTTAAGATGCCAAAAATAAGAATCACCAAAAGATACATGAAATAATGTCTGACTGGTCTAGACTTCATTTTCACTCCAAGGATTTGGATAGAGTACTGCACTACTTAAAGTTCCTTGAGAATACTGATTGAGCCTTTGCCACTACTACTTAGCTTTAATTTAGTGCTGTGCTGGTGTAAGTTGGAAATTGATTTAAAACACAAATTTGATCCCCAGCTGTGGGTGAATTAATGAACTGTGAGGTCGGGCATAGTAAAAAGCTATTCAAACACTTATT
>JAOVVB010000037.1:21676363-21699818 GCA_028570985.1 Heterobranchus longifilis
TTTTTCAGCGTCACAAAATTATAATACAAAACATACAGTAAAAGTAAAGAAAAGGGTAAAACAATAGAGCGTTTCGGTGGGGAGCAGCACAGCTGAGCTCCTGCTCCGTTCTCTCCTCCTCACGCGCACACACACCTCCTCACGCGCACACTTCCTCAGCGGACACGCGCAGCAACTCATAAAGGGCAACATACTGTACATACATGATGTGATATACAACATAGTGGTGGCCGTTACAAAACACACGCACTTTATCGGCGGCGCCCGTACGATTAACGCACTCATCTATCTGCGTAAAAAAGAGATGCAATATTATAGTTTCCGTCATTTTTAAAATAAATTTACGTACTGACTGGGCCGGCCACATTGACCAGCGGCCCACCGGGAGAACGCCCGGTACTCCAGACGGCCAGTCCGCCACTGCCTAGCACGTTATTGCTAGCTGTAGCGGCGGTCCGCGGAGCAGGTATTCAGGGAAACTAATCGATGTTAAAGGATCAGCCAATAGGCGCGCAGGTCCAACCCACTGGCGCTGATTGACAGAACGACTCATTCTGCTGAAAAGTCGCATTATGAAATAAATAGGCCATCATGAAAAACGGGATTTTGAAATAAAAACTGACTTTGAAAAAATGACATTTTGAAATAAAAACAGCATGAATTAAATAAAATGCCTCTGCAATAATCTCTGTTATTGGGAAAAATAATTTGCAGAGTGCAATATATTTCACAATAATAAGCTTTTTTTCAAAATATGTTCCATTATTTCACAATATCATTCTCATATTACATGTATGTGTCTTATTTATTTAAAGAGTTATTTATTTCATCATGTCCTATTTATTTATTTAATTTTGAACACTTTGGAGTTCCATACAAAATTTCCCCATCTAGCCAAACAATTTGACCACAGCGTGCAGCCCAAGCGACCTCTAGATGGCGGTAAACTCCGTGTTCTCGCTGCAGAGGAAGGAAGAGCAGACGAAAAGAAAGCGGAAGTGAGCGAAGAAGAAGACGAAGGGTGTATAGTTTGGTGAGTTGTGAAGATACATAAGGTTTCATAACATGAGAATAAACGTTTTAGCTCCAGGTTAAAAAAAAATTAATATTACATGTTTAACGCAAGATTTAATATACGTAGTACTTTGTTGCTTCTCGAGCAACGTAACGTTAGTTCTTGTTTGCTTGTTTGTGTTATGAAAATTTCATAGCTTTATGTTCAAAAATAGATAGCCGAACAAATGATCTTTTACTAAGTTCAAGTTTATTTTGTATATGACATGTTAACAGTTATAGTTGCATCTATCTATTTATTTATTTAACATCTTTTAAGGATGAGAAATGGATCAGAAGATTCCTTATGATGACTATCAGCTGCCCGTTGTGTTCCTGCCCTCATATGAAAATCCTCCTGCATGGATTCCTCCTCAGGATGTAAGAAAGTATTATAACTTGCCTAATCTACAGCACTGTCTTGCATCGCCCCTCATTTCTTAATATGAAATTCAATTAAAAAAAATTATGTATATTAAAATTAAGAAAATGGGAAATTTACTGTGACAGGCTGCAAAGTGCCTAATTATACGATTAAAAAAATTGGTTGTTTATGTAACAACCTCAGCAGCAACCTCATTTCTCCTCTCATCTGTTATAACCACTCAACATTTAGCATTACCAGTAGACTAATTACCGGTCTGATCATCTGTCACCATTTGCACCTGTTTCTCACTCGTTCATGCCTTAAGTTAGATGGGTTTATTAAATATTTTAATGATTTAAAGGTTTTTTTAAAAATCCACTGAAACTAGTCAGGTACAGGACCTAGACATAAAATGAGGCCTCAAAACTTGCCAGAAATTATAGCCAAAAAGTCCTTCAGGTAGCCTGTAGAGCTATTCTTCAAAATTACAATAACATACTGTACAACAAAAACAACTCTTTGGAAGCAAAATCTGAAGAAATGAGGAGTGGCTCCATACTTGTGCACAGAACTAAATACTTTTTTTAAGTATACATTGAACTATATCAAAACCTGCACAACTGAGTTTTTTTCCCCCTTGTTTTATTTAATCTTGTATCAGAGGATAAATCACCCTGACTATAACAATGAGCTTACCCAGTTCCTGCCACGCACCATAATCTTAAAGAAGCCTCCAGGAGCACAGCTGGGCTTCAATATCCGAGGTGGAAAAGCTTCTCAACTTGGAATCTTTATCTCAAAGGTGAGGCATAGCTGCTTGCACAGCACTTTAGCTAAGATCTTAATTTCTCTTCATCTTTACAGCATATTTAAACAAATAGAGGGAACAAGGGCGGTTGTTTAACATAGAATTTATATAGAACTATGACTGTGAAGCTTTCTAGGACCATTAACGCAGCATCACATTAATTGCTCCAGACACATACTTGCTCACTCTGTCTTTTTTATTTATTTATTTTTTTACACAAACCAGTAAGATATAAGCAGCTATATAATTGTGACCAATGCAGGCATGTCTTTAAATATAAAGCTCATAGATTCTGAGGTTGTAGATGGCCAACTTACTTTTAAAAGTAAGCGAGTAAATGTTATTATATGAAACATATACATTAGTGATGGGAAATATTGTACAGCATTCTTGCATCAAATATGAAATCCAGATGTAGCCTAAAATATTGACATACCACATGGAGACTTGATTTAATTTTTTTAAAGAAACTGAGTTTTTTTGTGAATTATGAGAAAAATAGTCATATAAGGTCAAATAAGGTTCATACTTAATCAGTTAAATAATAATTTATGCATTTTGGTTATTGAAAGAAGCTTATGACATGTCTTTTGTAGAAATAAAACTGTATGCATTGTTTAATCATATTTTACTGTTTTAATTTTGTTTTTTCTTTCATTAGGTAGTGCCGGATTCTGATGCTCACAGAGCAGGATTACAGGAAGGTGATCAGGTGCTGTCAGTTAATGAAGTGGACTTTCAGGATATAGAACACTCAAAGGTAAATAATTAGGACATTTTAAATCTTTTTAAAGCAGCTAAATTATTGTTATTATATCTTACTCCTTCCTTAAATGTTGAATAAATGTCTTCTAACAAAATACTTAATCATAATATTGAGCAACAGGCTTTTTTAAAATCTGCTTATTAATTGCAGATCATACAAGTCCCTGTGTACAAGCAGTCACTATAGAAACACAAATTTATTACCACGAGCATATTAATATTTGTTCATGTTACAATCAAACTTACCTGTGCTGTTATCCAAAAGTAATCCACACATTCTGGACAATCAGATTTAAGCATTCAGTCATGATTCTTTTCCTGTAACTGCACATCTAGGAGTCAAGTGTCTAATGCTATTGTGTAGAAAATGAACACCTTCTGATTGTCAGATTAAACAGTTAAATATATAAGATAATATAGTAATATATAATATAAGATAAATGTTTTTAAGAGGATTTATTTATTTATTTAATTAATTCTTTATTTTTTATTTTCGTGATTCTTAGTTATTTGGAATTAACCAAGCATTTAGGACAAGGAGATGTTCTTTGCACTATATAAAAGGCCTTTATGTAACAGTAATAGTAGAAAAAGTAAAAGGTAACGGTGACTGAAAGGGCTGTATTTGGTGTGGGGCCGTTTTAAAATTCACTAGTTTAGGTAATTTTTCCACACAATAATTGACTGTCCCTTATGTTTATGTGCTATAGGCCGTAGAGATTTTAAAGACAGCCAGGGAGATTGTGATGAGGGTGCGCTATTTCCCTTACAGTAAGTTCTCTTAGTTTTATTCCATTATCAATATGGTGGTTTCTTCTTATAAATCTAATGTAAAAGACATAGGGTACATAATCAAAATATCTGTTAGAATTTTTTCTTGTTATCTATTCACTTGTTTCTACCCATTAGATTACCAGAGGCAGAAGGAGAGGACAGTACACTAGGTGGCAATGACGTACAGAGAATTGAGCGGGGAGCTGGTGAACATGAAACACACCATCAGCGTCCCAGCTGATTTCTTTGACTAATGCTGCATTCAGCATTCATGTACTTTCAGAGGTATGAAATATATTAGAGTATATACCTGGGACATTCATGAGAATCTCCCCAGCTTTGAGGCACTACCCAGGTACTCACATCTACTTGTAATGGAAATATAAAGTTTGTCACTTTAATACATTGATGAGGGAAAGCAGACTGCACACCAAACCTTCTACACACCAAGCCTTTAATTTTTCGGTTATAACATTTTGCTCTGTTAAGTAACTTATAGTAAAACATGGCACTTTTTTATGGCAAATGACCCATTTTTTCGAAGTATTGGAATGTAAATAACACTCTTTGGTTGCATATTTCTTATTTGTAATATCCTTATTAATGCATGCTTGCATTCCAGTACTTTCGGAGGGGACTGTATTTCTTAACCTCCAGTCTGGGAGGACCACAGCATTCTCTTTAGCCATTAATCAGTTGATTACAAAGGCTTAGTTTATGTTAGAGGAGGAACACAACTGTCTAGTGCTGTTGCCGTGAGTAACACTGAAACGTGAGGATGCAAACACCCATGCATTCAACCATGGAGTACTCTCCCATGTCATCAAACACCCACACAAAACATCTTGTCAAGCAAGACTTTGTAGTACATTTGGCCCTCATTCTTGTATCAAACTATATAAATGTATCAAATATAAAAAGAAATTTGTAACAGCAGTAAGTCTGTCAAATAATAATATGTAGATGTGTGAGTAAAAACGGTCATGTCATCTCAACCAGACATTCAGCAAATGTGTTAAGGAAAATGTCAATGCCTTTGTGTGCAGTTGAGTATCTTATAATATTCCATGACTCAGTCAGTTCCTTTCAGCAGCACCTCAGCAAGTTAGCCTACATTCCTCAGCACCGAGTTAGTAGCATTACTTAACTCATGTCCAATTGTAAGTTTAATAAAATAATAAAAAGAATAAATAAATGCTAACACTAATACTACAACTATGCTATACTAATGCTACTGGACTAATAAAAGAAGTACATGCTCTTTGCTTTTTGAGCATTATATAGAGAGATTGTAGAGACACAGCAGTGACTTTAGGGTGCGTTTCCACGTTATTCTGGTTTCAGAATAAGAATCAGAGAGTTTGTTTGTTCACTGCATGTAATTATAAAAACAATTATAGAAACAAAAGAGCAAAATGTTTCAAAGAGCAGGTACAGCTGAAAATTCACATGTAAAATACATCTACTGAATAATTCACAAAGCTTTGCTAAGTGTTCATAAATAGGATAAAATTAACCCAAGCACAGCGAACATTAAGGTGATTGTCTATAAATTACCCTAGATAATTATATACATAGAGCGGAAGCCAAAGGTTTATTTACACCTAGACTAAAGACATTCAGCTCAGTATGATATATTTCCTGTGTTAAGTCAGTCAATAACTATTTTATTTCCATCATTTCAGAATTATAGCTAAGAGATATAGTGCTTTTAATTAATAAATAAATTATTATTAAATATATAAATTAATTATTATTAAAATTATAAATAAATAAATTATTTAACTTGGATCAAATGCTAGGGGTAGCTTGCACTGGAGTCTCATAATGCTTTACCACAATTGTTTGCTTATTCCTCATGACAGAACTGGTGTAACCAAGTCAGGTCTATGGCCCTTCTTGCATAGACACTTTCAGTTCAGTTCACAATTTTTGTGATATTTTTCAGGTCAGGGCACTGTGATTGTCACTTTAATACTTTATCTTTAAGTGCTTTTATTACAAATTTTAAGGTATGTTTAGTATCCTTGTCCTGCTGAAGATCCCAGTATGGACAATGATTGAACTTTCTGGCTAATGTATTGAGGTTTTGCTTCATTTATTTCTCACTAACCCGTATTCCTATTTTTTTTTTTTTAAATGTGTCAGTTCCTTTTCCTGAAAAAAATCCCCAAATGCTTCATAGTTGAGATTTGGTTTCTTTGAATCAAAAGTTTAACATCACACTGATCATTAGGGTCTCAAAGACTATTTTTTTGTTCATCTGACCAGAGAACAGTACTCAAAACATTCAAAACATTGAATTTTTTATTTATTTATTTTTAAATACCAGTCGTAGAGTGAGGTCTCCCTGTTTAATGAACAGCATCTCAGTCCATGATGATGTAGGACTCTCTTAAGAGTGGCTGTACATGCTTGGATGCTTGCTGCCTCAGACCCATCTGTCACTTCCTTTGTTGTTGCTTTAGGGTTCAGTTGAAACTTGGACCAAAGCGTTATTAATGCCAGTTGAAAAGATCTCTGGTTAGTTTTACCCCTTGGTGCTGTGCATATGGGTAGGTCTGAACACAATAATTACATTTTGATGGATGTGGTCTCGGTCTGGTCCCAAATGAACTCCAAAGCGCTCAGTTGGTCAGGATTTGACCTCAATCCAGACCAACAACAAAGCAGTTCTTTGCGAGTTTGAGCTCCTGTAGCCAGGTGCGCTTTGCATGTTTGCATGCTTAACAACATGTCTTTGGGTTAACAAGTTGAAGTTCAGCATGTCATTGTACATGCTCAATATTTACTCCCTGATTCTGCTCAGTCGACTGTAGACTGGACATCTTTTTATTTGCAAACTGTGATGCAGTATTATAGAGTATTTTCAAGACGGTTTCTCAAAGTGCATTAAACATTGTTAGCACAGTTTAATTTGCACAGATAATTACCAGTTATACGTAAATTTCCAGAGCAAATTTCTTTGATAGAAATATTCACTAGTACAGAACATGGATCTTCTTGCCGTGCTGATGTTTTCGATTCTGCCTCACACTCATTTTACCAAAGAGCAGAGGTAGTGTTATTTTGTAAAAATGCCTTTTGGTTCACTTGGATATTTCTCTGTGGAGAAACTAAACCAAACCAAGGGCAAAATTGACCAAGTTTACAAACTGGTCCATTCAATCAGACTGGTGCAGCAGAACTACTTAAAGTAGGTCCTTAAATTTGGTCACAGGCTCCCACACAATTAACTCCTTATTATGCCACTGACCAAACAGAAGCTTGTAAAAGTCATTAGATCACTTTCTGGAAGTTTCCAGACTGCTTAGAGACAGTCAGTTTGGTATATGTAACATTTTGCCTCCTGGTATTCTGATATTATGAAATCTCAGTCTAATCTAAAGTACCTTTGATGTGGAAAAGTAGATACCACAGTTGATGGTCTAACATGGTAACCTGAAATGTGTGGAATTGTGTGTCTTTAGCCTTATAATCTGTAAATTTTTCCTTATGGTCTGAAAAATCTCAGTTGATACAAGCAAACTGGCGAAACCTAATCTAGGTTAAACTAATTGTATTTTGCATGGCCATCAAAATACTGTATACTCACCATTTCAAAAGGGACAAATGCATTATTAACTGAAGTCAATTACAAAGAGATAAAATGACTGGAATTGGTTTAAGTGCTGTCTAACCTGTAATGACTGTGCTGAACCTTCAACTTTGTGGAAGTGTGGGTATTAAAAAAGACTTGTGATCACTTAAACAGATGCATGGGAAAAAACTGATATGAGAAATCACAGCTATGTTTAATAATGAAAGTAAGAACATGTCCACATGCACAATATGACAAGAACTCTAAACAGCTAACAGCAAAGACCTACTGTTAGACTGTTAGTGGTTCATGCTTTTCACCTAGTCATAGTTTAATAAAGTTTGTACACATCCAAAATGCAAAACAGATAAAATGGTGATTAATATAAGGCTTGTTAATGCAAAATATAGACATTTTGGCTATAATGAATTTAAGTAATGCATTTACAGATCAGTTAATAATTAGACTTCATATTGTTGCATTGCTACCACAAACTTCATTTGCTTCCCAGTAGTGACAAGGCTATGTATTTATAGCAGCTGTGTTTTGGTGTTCTGTCTCCCCCACTTTTCAAATACCTGCTACACTCATCTCTCTGGACCACTGGGACTGGAGTTTGACAGTAGTTTTATACATGCTTTATGTTGTTTCTACAGTATGCTTTTACTACTATAAACAATATCTGGCTGTACACAAGTGGTTCTTTACAGAATCAAAAGAAATTTAGGGAAATCATTTTAAATCAATGGTGACATTTTACTCTGTATTTCTGTGTTATTGTTTCTTTTTATGATGCAATGATTTCTTCTCAATATTAAGTTGCAACTTAACATTCTACTGACTGACATTGTACTACTGAAATATAAACTTAATGACAACTAATAACACAGCACATATATAGCATTGGTATCTACTGTGATGAATAATTCATTCAGGCTTTTTAAAATCCAGAATGCTTGGATTTGAGACACTACTTTGGTTCACATTGCAGTCGATATCAACTCGTTGATATTAAAACACAGTTCTGTTCTATTTATTATCCTTTTTTGTATGTGGTATTAACTGCCAAACTCATATCTACAGGTAGTACCTTTCAATAAATCATTTATGCCCTCCTGCAGAGAATCTGTTATCAGAGACAGAGTTTTATAGGCAGTGTGTTTATTACCAGACAAAGATGCCTTAGTGTTTCACAGATTATGTATGTTTGTAGGATGTATTGTGAAATAAATAAAGTCTTAATAAATCTTAACTGATTGGTTTATTTTAAAATATCCTTGTAATCTTTACAATCATATCTTGAGAACATGTTAGATGCAGTACACTTAAAAAATTAGATAAAACTATGAGCAACAAAGAAAAATATTCTATAAAGTCTTCTAGGAATATATTCTACACATCCGCCCCTATTCTCCTTTTTGTGTATAGATTAAATGTTTAGTAGGGAACATCTACTCCTGTGACAAAACAATATAAAGGGATATCACAGTATTTGTGTACGCAAGATAATACATTATTTGTCACCGAGCTCTTGCATTTGTGTAAACCAGTATCAGTCTTACCCTCGCCTCATGCCATGCATGTGTTTATGTAAACACGTGCAAAAAAAATAATCACCTCATCAGCTTATTTCCAGACATTTGCTGAGTAATGCAAGTCAGAGCATTAAAAAAATTTGCATCTTACAATAGCTAGGAAAAACTAGTCAAAAAAAAAAAAAGTATACAAGTAATAAATAAATCTGCCATGATAAACATGCCATGTTCTGACATATGCAATCATAGCAACACTAATCGCTAAACTTCCCTTGATAGTCATGGAAAATCAAGTTCACTGTTCTTAGACACTCAGACAAGGTGTACAAAAAAACTTCAAGAGGTCTCTTGAACTCCCTTCATTAGTCCACATAACCTTCTTACTGTTCTGCAGTGTTCAAGTTTTATTAAAACAGTTAAATTTAAATATCTTAACACTTTATAATTTAATAAAATAATTTACCTTTTCAGAGAAAATTACAACCTATTCACTTCCCTTCATTTGAAAAATGTTAAATTTAAATTAAAGCATTTAATCTATTGCCAAAACATTTGCGCTTGACTTTTCCCCCTTTGAAAGAACAAACTTTCCCACTTTTTAATTTCAACTGAGTACATGGTTATAATCCATGGCCAGTCTTTAAATGATTTTGCATTATGTAAAACTACGTGGCAAGTACAGCTTAATGTTATACCACAGATTTATACCACAAGGTCTATAACCTTTTCTGGTGTTCAAAAAAAAAAAAAGGGGAACCAATACGCCTGAACAGCACCAACTACATGACAGAAACTAGAAGCTTAAAAGGTAAATGTCCATTTCTTCATCTCATTAGCCATCTTTCAGCTGCTATCCTCGTTCTCTGCGGCATCTCGAGTAGAGGTCTCGTCCACATTCTCCAATGAGTCTGCCCGTTGGATGCTCAGCTCAGCCGGGTCCATCATGGGAAGTTCACTCTGGATAGGGTAGAGCCATGGCTTATGTTCTGGGGAGTTCTGGGCCTTCCAGGCGGCGTAGTTTTGACCCGCCTTATACACACTTTTCATTACCTACACAATGACAGAGCAAGGGAGGGACTGAGACTGTAGCACATACAACAATGAACACTAGTTAATTCTGTTTGCTTAAAAGGTTGAGTAAGACCTATGACATTGGAATCTTGCTTTTCAGGCCTTGTCTTGACGTATATGGATTACAGCTGAATTTTTTTTGGGGGGGACTGGGGTTGACTAACATTTTAACTGATATTTTATGTCTTGAATTAGAGGATATTCATGATACAGTCACAAATAAACAGACATTATGACCTTCACAGTAGCCATCATTTCATAACTTATTATAAAATCATGAACCAAGACTAAACTTGAGTGTGAGAACTAACATTTATGATCTTAGTTCGGTCAAAAACATGAAATGCACTTTCATCTAAATATTTTTAGATGGCAGTAGGAATGCAGTCATCTTAAAAACCAGACAGTCAGGTTCAGCTTCATTGTACAGAAGTTTTAGAAACCTACTGGACAAAAACTTGAGATGAGTCTCTATAGATACTGCCAGTCATCAAAAGCATGGAAGGTTTCTAGGTGATTGTAACCGCAGACATTTTATGATATTCTAGAAAGGGAGTAACTTGCCTGGGCACTTCACAACAAGTGTACAGTCAGATCCATCACTAGTCACACTGACATGCCATTATTTATTAATATTCAGCTAATGAGTTCAGCGCCTGGCTCAGCAGGGAAATAAGAAAATGGCAGATTTTTTTTTTCAAGGGGAACTGAAAATATGGTAATTGAAAGAAGGTTTGGGATAATTATTTTCAGAATTAAGAATCGTACTACTGATGAGCCTAATCTAACCACATACTGGTTCTCCTTCTACCCATTTCACACCAGAATTTTCAGAACGGTCAAACCAGGCTAAAAAGGAGAAATTAAAACTCATAAAATGTACTTACTCTGGGTGCTAGGACCTGAGTTGCCTTGTTTACTGCCCACTTAGGAAGAGAACCTATTGAAAGAGATCATCAATAAGAGACATGGTCAATACTAGTGGCCAGTACAAAAACTCAAAGTGTGATCACTGTTTTATAGATAGTTTAAACTAAACGTTTAAGTAACATGATATAGCAGCAGAAGGGCAAGTATTAAACTATCTGGTTTGCGGAAGTGCTAAAATACATTTATACAAAAACACTGTATATTCATGTGTTCATCATAAACAAAATACCAATGATATTTTAAATGTATTTTCTCATACATTTAAACGTTTTTAGGTATTGTTTGATCAAAGCGCTACCTTATTTTGATGCAAGTAAAATTTTACGATGACATAACACATAAGACACTATAATCACTTTGCTTATAATATAGAATCACTCGTATTAAACTTTACACCACTATACAATACTTGATCCTCTTTATACTCGCATGCAGAACGTAAGGTGTTTGGACAGAACTAAAGATTTCATCATACCTTTAGGATCTGCTTGCGAGAGATAAATGAAGGTGCAGCTGTTCGGCCCTGTTGGTTTCACCAGATAACCTGTCAGAATAGAGACGGCTCTCACCAAGTCTTTACGTGGAGGGTATTTCTGTAATAAACAAGAACCAACATGAACCACTCGTATAGAAAATGGCAACATTAAATTCAGTATGCAAATTTTATATAACTACAATATAACGGCAACATTAAAGTCTGTAATATGCACAGAGAGGACAAAGGTTTATATAAATTCGACCAACATACCGGATGCTTGACAGAGTAGTTGACGATAATGTATTCATCTTCAGAGGCATGCCAAGAGCGGACGGTAATTACGTCTCGGTTTTTCAGTGGTTTAGGACAGATCCCTGTGGATCAAATGTAAATTGCTTAAAACCTTTTAAGAATATGGGCCATATTTTTCTTCTAATATTTAACAGAGGTTACAGAAATTCAAGAAATAGTAGTAACAATAACAATTACACTACCATTAATTAATGTGGTCTTTACACAGGACACTGGCTGCACACAGAACGGCTATTTAAAAATAAAATGCTTTTTTTTTTTAAGCCACTACCTAGAAACACTACAAACATTTATGCTATACTGTGCAGTGCGTGTCCTTATTTTTCAACAGAACTTGAGCACTACGAGTCTGTAGCTTCCTGTAGCAGCACACTTTCTGGGGTCAAGTAAAATTCTAACGATTTTTGAACAACAAAGCTGTTATAAGTTGAGGTCAATACACAATGCCAGTCCTCTCATGACGCATGTTTAGTAGCATAAGAATTTTGGGGTGTTGAAATGGGTCACTGGCTGAGAAAGCTTGCAAACCCCTGCACCAGCATTTGTGGCATGATCATACGAGTATTAAAGTGACCATACAGACATGAAAGAAACATACCAAGGCGTAAAGTGATTGTAAGATATTCTGTATTATAAGACTCACATGAATAGTAGCCCACATCAGCATTGGGACCGAGGCGGGCGATTTCAAAGCTCTCAAGCATTGCAGGGTCCCATGTTTTTCTATATTTGTTGTCATGAAGAACATCGTACATGGTAGCAGCGGACACGTCGTTTATAGCTATTTTACACTGTGTGGAGGAAAAAACAATCAAATAAAAATTCACACACAAATTATGCACATTACACACACCTATAGACCCATCTACCTGGAGATGCATTTTTTGGGATCAAATTAAGTAATCAAATTAAAATTTTATTTGTCACATATAAAGTTATAAACAGTATGATATGAAGTGAAATGCTTATACGACTGCTGATGACCTAAAATTTTAAAATACGAGTTTTCAATAAGTATGAAATAAGATTTTTTTTACAAATTAGAAATATAGAAAATTATAGAAAAACTCAGCTGTAAAAAAATATATATATATACATTCTGTACAATTAATAAAATAATATGAAATTGAAGTGGAATACAGAAGCCAGGCCAGACATGAATCAGGCAATGTGCAGAATAATGTGTAAATTCACAGTAGTAGACACACCAGGACAAAAAATATTCAACTTTATTCTACAAATTCATTCAATACATTTCATATTATACAAATCATACCCAAGGCTACCTTTTCCAGGTGTTACTAGTGTACAAATACAAAATTAGGATGATTTAACAGCCCCTTGTCCAGTTTGGCAAGTGGACATAATGACAAGTATCATTAAAACTTTTTTTTTAACTCGCCCTCACTGGTGTTTGTTTTAAAAAAAAATCTTTGTGAATGAATAAAACTCACAGCAAACTCTAAGAACTGTGGGGAGACATTTAAGTGTCCTGCTCTTCGGCAAATGTCGCTCATAACATTAACCTTTCTACACTTAGGGACCTTACCTTGACTTTGTGCACTTTGGAGTAGTGGTTTTTGTTCCCTTGAGGCGAGTTGTTTATAGGAGGCACTTCGACCCACACCTCCATGCCGTTCTTATTGTACTTGTTCAGCCAATTCTCCGTCGCCAGACACTGTCTCTTAAAGTCAGAGAAAGACGCCTCACCTGGGATAATTTCCGAGCCAAAAGACATGGCTTAAAGCGGACCTGAAATCTCCAAACAAGCAGCAAATTATCTGCGAGTGCTCTTTTTTTGTAACCACTTTCCACACGGTGCTGGACACGAGGCGACAGAGTCAGTGTGGGAATCCTCCTTGTCCGAGACGCTCCAGTTCCTCACGCGCTTTCACTGTTCCGCTGGTTATCACGACTTCCGGGCTTCGTACAGGTGTAGAGTGTGACACGCAGCTACCACTGGCTATAACGCACGGAGGCTTCTCACGACTTACAAAAAAGAACTTTACCCAGTCTGCAGTGTAATGTGTCACTTTTATGGGTAGACTACAACTACTTCTGACTTCCTCCTTATGTAAGGCGTGTCTACTGAGTTTTGATGTAGTCAGTGGGTGTAGTCAGTGATACTGGCTTACGCACCAATTAGCTCGAGTGTTTGCATTCCGGAAGTAAACTCGCGGTGATGATCTGTGAAGCGCTGTGCGCTATTCATCAACCGAAACCGACGGAGAGAAAAGGCGTACAGGTGGACTGATAAGACTGAGTGATGGCCCTGTTAACGAATTACCCAACACCACTACGTTACATTTTATAACATACTTTTACACAGCTTTCGTCGTTTCAGCTGTGAGGTATACCACACATTTTAAAGATAACGTACTTCCTAGACTTCTGACCTCATGTACAGTAACATTCCGTTTCAGTAACAACCCCCCCCCCCCTATTTCTTTAGAAAATGAAATAAATACAATCCTTGATCATGATTAACGCCTGGTGAAATATCTTTATTTCATGTGATACACTTCAGTGTTTCTTTAACTTTTTTTTATACAGCAGATAATGCATTTTTTCCACATAAATTTAGCTAAACACTAGTAAGACAGCATATTTCAAATAGACAAACACTTCAGAATAGCACACAGCGGAGTATTCAATCAGTGACAATAAGTGTACAGCTGTTCAGGAGAGATGTTTCTTGTAATTAAATACTTACATACCGAAACAATGTCAAATGCTAGTATTTTAAAATCAAGCTTACTGCGTAGTGGTGCTGTCAAAGAATGTACATTTAAGTGCATGTACACGACTACAGATCAGGCCAGTCAGGCTAGATCCTTCAAAAACTACACACAGAGCATACAATCGAGAGAAGATGAGCATAGTGAGGAGAAATTTACACAACCAGGTCTGTGTGATGCAGTAGCCAAAGCAGAAATGCAAGCCATAATTCGACTGTTTCCCAAAGTGTTTAATTACTGCCATTAAGGCCAAGCACACAACACATGTTTCTGTTCTTAGTGAGATAAATAAATTAACATATAAAACCAACAGTCTTAAAACGAGCATTAGCAACACATGGTTAAACTCCTCAAGACGTTTCTCTACACTAAGCAATAGCTGTGCATAAGGGGGGAAAATCCATGTACTCAACAGAAAACTCTGCAGATTGATGCAAATCAGCAGGCTTCCCTCAACCACAATGTCAGGGTTTGGTGCTTTTTTTCTGTTGAAACCACCCTTAGGTAGCATGCTGATCCTGCAACAGTTTACTGAACACAAGGGTGAAAAGAGCACAGACACCAGATGCAGCTGCTAAAATTCAGTACACCCACTAATGTGCGATTCATTTCCTTGCTTTCAAGAAATCATTAAGGTATTATCTAGGTATTCATAAATTACAGTTCTCTATGTTTCATAATTACAATTTATGGGTACTTATAATACATGGTGTTTCTTACTTATTCAAATTTATATCCAGAGTTTTTCACCTCCATTTAAGTGCATTTAAATTCCATGCAATTTATAAATGAGGTGCGTAAAAAGGGAGAGAGAGTCTGACTAGAATGCAGAGGTATGTCTAAAATGATCCTATTTATATCAAGTCTTCTTTGGCCAACACCTATACCCTGAAACAAAAGACTCTAATAGTACTGATCCCTAATGCCAAATTCATTAACATTCAATCACAAGTTTCTATTATGTTTCTTTTTACATATTATGAAACTTTTTGCCCTCACACTCATCTAGAGCTAGAAGAGGTCCCTCAATATCCTTGTCAGAACTGCTGTCATATGAAAAACAAAACAAAAAACCCTCAAATCTACCACTTAAAAAATATATAATTAGTTCATCAATAGACAATGCTATTTAGTTTGCCTTCGCTTTTCTGTTCACTGAAATAGCAAGGCATTATGAGATGAGGATCTTGGTCCAACATAAGTGAGTTAGGGAACCTGAAACAAATTGACATTAATGAGCGTGACGGCACTGATGCTCAAAAAAAAGTGCAAGAGCAATTGAGCCGTGTCAGTCTGCAATCATACACAATGCCATGCAGTCAGGATAGATATGAATCCAATGAGGGTATAACCTATGCTTAAATTTCTTGACTGTTTTTCCTTTAACATATATATATATTTTTTGATAATCTGTTTTAATACAGAATAATAGCACATCCACACGGTTACTCCGAAAAGTCACTGAGTCAAGGGGAAATAAAAGGCTCTGACTAATGGCACACGGCCACTGAGAGACAAGCTGTTGGTGGGGAGGAGGCTGAGCTGGCGTGAGTCTGGAGCGGTTACTAGCATGAGCAGCTGCTCTCGGTCACCGGCAGTTCTGGAGATTTCTCCAGTTTGATGTCAATCACTGAAAGAATGCAGTTAAGGATGGATATATCATTCTAACAGAAAGTCTACAGCTTCACTAAAAATACATACAAAAAACCCACAGGTTTGGACCAAAAGTAACCATCAGCAGTCTCCATAATTTGTAGAGCAACATAATTTTTGGTTTGTTACATTTTTTTTACATCAGAAATGCTGAAACCATGGTCCGATGTTTCCCTTTGCCAAAGTGATTGTCAAAAATTATAGGACAACTGTTTCAGTACACCGTGAGCACAGATAACACAGGGTATCAAATGCATAATTGCACATATGCACAATTAGAGGCATTTTAAAGGATACTGTCCTCCTTGCTTTTCTCTGGTGCACTATCCATCCCAGGCAAGGCTGCAGCAACGCGTCTAAACAGCTGTACGAAGAGGAAAATTCACCATTTTATTATACAATAATAAATACAAGCATATACAGGCTAAGTCACATACAGTACATACCAATATGAATTGTCTTGTTTAGAATTTGTGCAAGACATCATTTTCAAAATATATTACCTACAACTTTATTAAAAGTTAATCTGTATATAATTTACTATGATACTAAGTCTAACAAGTAAAGGTCTATATTTAGCAACAGTTTATTATTAATATGTACAGTAATGATTGATTAATTAATTAATTAACTTAAGCGCCAGTTTGAATTTTAAAGATGCCAGAGTGCACTACAGTCTGAATATTCAGCAAAGTCCTTATTAAAAACATATTTCCATTCATTACTTCTTTATCAAAAGATGTGAGTCCACAGAAAGATACTTGATTTCACTATGTTAAAGATGGTTTCCTTTCTCCTTACTCATAACGTGTTTTCCTTTCCTTAACGCTTAGAGGTATTTGAATAGTAAAATTAAAAAGAATGTTTAAAAATGTCTGCATAACCTAAAAACTCTGCTATCTAAGAAAATACTTAAGACTTTCATTGTGTTTCACTGAGCAATTCAAGCATGCTGTACTAACATGCAGAAGACCCTCTTGACAAGCAAACAAACCAAAACCTACAAGCAAGAGCAAAGCAAACCCAGCCTTAGCACAGTCCGTTTGCATATGAACTGTGGAGAAAGTGTCAAAAAGCACTGGGTGAGGCTGAAAGGGACAGCAAAACAAAAGCAAGTGAAAAGTAGTAGTAGAAAGGGTTGGCTGATGGGCTGGGCTTTTCTCATTTCATTGAGTCTATACCTGTTTGACATTGTAGCCAGTTTTTGCACTGGTTTCAATAAACATGACATTCAGTTCCTTAGCCCTCTGCTCGCCCTCCTCCGTGGTGATCTGTCTGCTCAGGTCCGAGCAGGGAGGGTGGAACATAAAAAGAGAAGAGGAAAATGCCAAAAACAACAGGTAGGAGGAGAGAGAAAAAGAGAAACACTAAACTTTAGATTAGTAAGAGAGAAAAAAGGAAAGATTAGTTTTCCTATAATAAGCTTTTAAAAGCTGAGAAACGGCAGTGTGAAACAGGAAAGAACAATATCAAAAGTAAAACAATGATCATAAGAACGTTCATACAAAAAAAAAGACATCATGACATGGGGTCAAATCCACAACAGAAATTAAGATCTTATGGGACGGTGACAAAAACGATCAGCTCCTGTCTACACACTTGCGCTTGTAAGACCCACCTGCTTGACGTTATAACCAGCCTTGGCGCTGGTCTCTATGTACATCACATTGAGCTCCCGTGCTTTTTTCTCTGCAGCTTCTACTGAAACTTGCCTGCCATTGTCCAGTGTAAAGGGAGAGGATGAGGAAATGGTTCAAATCATAATGGAGAATGGAAAGACAGAAGTGATAAAAGGGAATGAAAATAAATCAAATCAAAAGGTCATATCAAAGAAAAATTAATTATGATTAAAAAAAAGATTAACATGACTCATAATTGGTGATTAAAATGAGCCGAATCAAAATCATAACAGCAAAAGAAGCAATTAAAATGAAATGAGACACTTAATAAATGTAACACATGAAGCCTTTGTAGCTGGAGGCTGAGAGGATTTTCTCGCAAGTGAGAAAGTCTTTTATGAAATGCTACAGCTAGTCTAAATAGTTAGATATTTTTTTATCATTGCCATACCTTTTATCAGCCAAGTCTGTTTTGTTGCCAACGAGCATTATAATGACATCACTTCCTCTCTCCGTTCTGACATCATCTATCCATTTTGAAGTTTGCTGGAAAGAGTTAAGATCTACAGGAAAGAAATATTATTTTCAGTTCATTTGTGGTGAACGTGTCATTCATTTCAGCTTTGATTAATCACTGCATAACGAGTAAAGCATGCTCTCAGAGGAAACAGAGAATGTAGACTATTAGTAGAGAAGTTGGGCGAACAGTGAAAAAAGCAGTTTAGGTGAAGCATGAAATCTTGACAAGCTGAAAATTTTTTTATACGTTTTATGTAGTGTAAAGACCAAATCTAGTTTATGTAGTATATTACATGTCATGCTTTAAAATTAATACCACTATAATTCAGACACTATCTGCTAGACTATGCTAGCTTAGGGGATACAGAGCTCTGCTGAGCAAATGAGTGGCTCTGACTCACTGGTGATGTCATACACCACTACAGCGATAGTGGAGTCACGGATGTAGCTGGGGATGAGGCTACGAAAGCGCTCCTGGCCTGCAGTGTCCCACAGCTGCAGCCGAACCTGAGGACCCAGTCAACAGCATGCAAGAGAGAATAGCGGCAGAGAAATGATGAGTATTCAACAAATAGAACAGATTGGAGGAAAGCTTGGTTAAAAGAGAACAACAAATCAGAAACCTGAGGAAACAAATCTTTATAACTGGGACAGACGCACAGTTCAGTGTATCAAAGATTTCAAGATGTTAGAAGGAATCATTCCATGCAAACAAGCAGTTAAGATTTCAGTGATAAATTTATTCATTCCTGTTTCTGGCAAGGCGTTTTTAGAAACCGCACTCTCTGTGCTAAAGTAATGCTGGACACACTGCTCTGTCATGCATGAACACCATCTGGGTGTATGGTTTTTGCTGCAAAATTAACTTTTGGCTTTTCCCTCCTGAATAAATGCTTTTCCCTCGTTGTTAGTCTATTGGACACTGAAATCAATTAGGTTGTCTAAACAGTTTGGATGAAATATCTAAACTTTTATCCAGAGTCGCACAGAGAGACATTCTGAGTGGTCCAACATACTCAAAAGCTATGCGAGTGCCATTGACCCCAGCCAGCTCCCAAATCTACTCCACCATTACCACAGGCATGATGAGGCGAAGCAGGAGCCCCAGCTACCTACTTGCTATATCATAGACCACCACAGCGGCTGCTGAGTCACGAATGTAGCTGGGGATGAGGCTACGGAAGCGCTCCTGCCCTGCCGTGTCCCACAACTGTAGCCGAATCTATCAGCATCAAGTCACAAGAACCCCATTGGGCAAATAGCCATGAATGGACAAAAACCAAAATGAAAGACTAAAACAAAAAGGCATAACACAATGGCAGAAATAAGGTACATGCGGACATGTGAAATTAATGAAAACAGGAATGCCTCTGCTGTGTTGTTCTACAGAATTAATAAATAGCCCAGTTTGATGGATACGAAAAATTAAGCTGTGACATGCCATTTGCATGCTATTATTTCCTCTGGGAAAATAGTTAATGCTTAAAAAAAGTCAGCATGTGTTTCAGGGTTGGTACACAAATCAACATCTGTGTCATGCACAACATTACAGACCAAAAATTGACATGTCGACAGGTATGAAAACACTATGAAGAATGAAAGCTGCTTACCGTACGATCTTCTAGGTACATGGTTTTTGATAGAAAGTCAATTCCAATTGTTGCCTAAGAAACAATAATTGATGAACTTAGTAAAACTACTTATAGATGTTGTTATAATTGTAATTATAATATTGCAACAATGTTTTATTCAAAAGCACAGTACTGTTATCATAGACTCATCAAAATATGAGGGGCAATTCAAGTCAAATGGGACTTCTGATGAAATTCCTCATAAATAACGGCATTCAAGCATCGTAATGGTGCAGGCGTTTTAAAGGAGGACGCATGTCCGTAAATAATGATCCCAGCTAAAGTGGCTCGAAGCCCACTGCAGTCGTTTAATGTGTGTCAAAATAACTGCAATCTGAGTGTTTTTTTTGTTTTTTTTAATCAAATCATGCAGTGCTAGTCATAACTGTTGTTAATTCTGCAGAATCAAAAGTCCCAGATTGACTTGAATACTACTAGTACTACAGGTTACCTAGGCAGATAAATCTTTACCATTTGAAAGGCATCAAAGAGACAACTAGCTGCATTTTATTATTATTTCATATTTGAAGACATGAAAGATGACAGAAGAAAAAATAAACAATGTGTAATAATATACTGCTTAAGCAATACACTGTTTTTTTGTCAATGCAATATCATTTTTGCAGTTAACATTTAACATATAAACATGTAATATTGCATGCTTACTCCTACATGTATTGGTATTCAAGCACAAGCTCTTCATAAAATCATGCTTAATACAAAACACACAGGATGCTGCGGTGTTCACTTATTCACTATCTGCAGTAATGGATGTGTATTTCTGTTGTACCTGGTAGGTGTTATCAAAGCTGTCATACATAAACCTGGTGATTAGAGAAGTCTTCCCAACTGCAAAAACAAAAAAATATATAAACACATTTATTTTAAACCGTATGAAATGTTCTTCGCGTTCTTCCGCGTACACATCATCATGCAACACAAAAGCATGAAGTCACTGATCAGGGGAACATTGTGTGGACACGAGTCGCTGAGTTGGCAACATGGGTGGTGTCAGTTCTAAGCTAAGGATCATTTTAATAATAAAAAAAAATGTTACGCGATTAATTTATCACTGATACGTTGCTTCGGAATGATGAAGGCAAAATGGAGATGTTGTGTAATGTGAAATGAATCACCCACCGGACACGTCGCTGATTAAACCACAAAGCTAATCATGCTAGCCACCAACTGGCGATGATAGAAATCTAACTGCTGTTTAGCAATCACCTGTAGCCAGCTAGCTAGCTATACTGGAATTAAACTTGGCTAAATATAAACGAATCCTATCTAGTTCGCGTATTTCGACGTTGTTTATTTTCATAAGAACATATTTATTACCTTAATATAAGATAATGACATGCATGTTTTACATCGTGATACCATCAATCTGATCTGATGCTAACTAGCGTTAGCTATCTGCGTTGTCTGGGAACTTAGCAAGCTAGCGAGGGCGTTTAGCCACCTCTGTTAGTTAACTGAAATAAGACTTCGCTTTGGATGCCCTCCCTGTTAACGCAAATATATAACAAAGGTTTATTGTCACACACACTGAAATCAAATGGCGAGTCATATAAACTATTTAATATTTAAAATTAAAGGAAATGTCGAGCGTATGTGGGCAGGGTTAAACACAACAAGCAATGATTAACGTTACAGAATTAACGTTAACATATTATGTTTGCACATTATACCAGGGGCTTATTACGTGTTTATGAAGGATAATCATTCTTTGGAGTCGCGGAGGGTGTTTTTAACTGTTCAGAGGCAAATATTTACCCATCTTACCCCTATGAGGCCTCGAGCTAACTAGCACACTCGCTAATGTAGCCCCGGTTGTCAGCTGGAGGAGCATCTTCTCTCTCTCTCTCTGTCTGTCTCTCTCTCTTACTCGGCCTGTCTAATCTACACTGTCTCCGCATTACATTGGAGAATATTTCCTTTTAGAAGCCACTCACCGCTCTGCTCGCCCAAAAAGACGAGCTTGAACTTTCGCAGAGGATTGCCGAACTCTCCGCCACCGGTGGTAGTAGACATATTTATCAAACAAAACAGACAGCGACTATACAAGACGTGATTCAATGTGCAAGGCGAAGGACACTGTACAGCCCAGCAGCAGCAGCTTGAAAGCCAGATGATGATTTCTGCGCTTTAGCGCCACATAGTGACCAAAAACTGAAATACATGTGCTCTTTTCAATATTTTTAACTCTTAACCTACTACTTGTGTTTCATTGGATTAAAATTTTAACATCAAATGTACACTATTTCACCGAAAATTTGTAGACCCATGCCAATCACTCCAATATGTGTGTATCCCCCAAACTGTTGCCACAAAGTTCGAAGCACTCATTCTCATTCTCTCTATATATATATTCTACATACCTGCACAGGGTCGCAGGAGGCCTGGGGCCTATCAAAGGGGACTCACAGCACCGAACAAAAGCATTCACACACTCAGTACAGGCAATTCACGAACTCCCAATTAACCTAATCTGCATGTCTTTGGACTGTGGGAGGAAACCGGAGTTGTTGTTAATCTTTCATCTATCCCGTCAAGGGGTCGCCACAGTGGACCACAACTCGTTTTACACCGGATGCCCTTACAGATGCAACCCTCCCATTTTATACCTGGGCTTGGCACTGCATTCAGTCGACATTGGGTGGGAATTAAACCCAGGCCTTTCGAGACTCAAAACTTCCGCATGGCAGGTGAGAAACCTACCACATTCACCAACGTGGGAGGAAACCAAAGTATCCAGAGAAAACCCACCAAGCACAGTGAGAACATGCACTCAGACCCAAAGATGAGACTCAAACCCTCAACCCTGGAGGTGTGAAGCCACAGTGCTAACCACTATGCCATCAAATTATTTAGAATGTAAGTGCTGTAGCTACACTAATCAACTAAGACCTGTTTCAGCCTGACAGCGCATCTGTGCACAAAGTGAGCTCTGTGAAGAAATGCTTTATTAAAAGGTTATGTAAGAACTTAAGTGGCCCCCACAGAGCCACCCGAATGAATTTGGATAAACCTGAATGCTGACCACACCCCAGACCGCCTCACCTGACATGCCCAACCTCACTAATGCTTCTGTGGCTGAATGTTTACAAATTTCCACAGGCACACTCCAAAATCTAGAAGAGTAGTGGTTATTATAAAAGCAACTAAGAACTAAATATGGAATGGCATGTTCAAAATGCACATATGTGATGATCAGGTGTCTACAAACCTCAAACCTTTTACAGTATATATACACACTATGTTCAGTGCAACCCCCTTACATTTTTCACTCTGTTATATTGCAGCCATTTGCTAAAATCATTTAAGTTAATTTTTTTCCTCAATAAATGTACACACAGCACCCATATTGACAGAAAAACACAGAATTGTTGACATTTTTGCAGGTTTATTAAAAAAGAAAAACTGAAATATCACACCTAAGTATTCAGACCCTTTGCTCAGTATTTAGTAAAAGCGCCCTTTTGATCTAATACAGCCATGAGTCTTTTTGGGAAAGATGCAACAAGTTTTTCACACCTAGATTTGGGATCCTCTCCAGTTCTGTCAGGTTGGATGGTAAACGTTGGTGGACAGCCATTTTTAGGTCTCTCCAGAGATGCTC